>CM060939.1:367153288-367489572 GCA_030765085.1 Allium cepa
AAAATAATTCTCAAATTATTTTGTTTGAATCCAACATGTCCAAATCCAAGCATACCATCAATCAAAAATCAAAATAATAATGGATTTAATCTTAAATCGAAAAACAAATGTTCACAAAAAAGAATAGAGTTGATTTAGATTATTATTCACCTTGTTAAGGAATTTGAGGTCTGATTGAGATTAATTTCCCCTAGCTTGAATCCTTAGCTTTAAATTGATTTTCTCCTCTTTTCTCCAAATGGTCGGCTTTGCTCTTCTTTTATTACGTTTTGTATTTTGTAAAATGAAAGTGAGAAAGAATGAAACGTGGGTTATAAGGGTTATGGTAATAAGGTGCGAATATTTCCTAATAAGCCCTTGTGTAAATTAATTATCCTATTAGCCATTCTCAATCCCATTTAAATAATTAAGCATGGCCCTTTATTTATTTTCAAATCTCAATCCCCTTATCACTCTAATGTTTAAATTATTCTATTTAATTTATCTAATTAAATCTCCTGAATAATGTTATCAAAATTAGGGATGTTATAGTGTGAGTGTGTTTGTGTTTATTGCTATTAAAAGCTTGAATAGTAAAAAGTTAGGTGACATCTCGAAACGTAGCCAAAACTTCACTTGTGCAAAAACTGCCTCGTTTAGCCTAGATTTTTGAACTTCAAAGGTTTAAAAAGATAATCAAATTTTTTTTGTTATTTTTACAAGTTTTTACTAACTCATATTAAAGTATTTCAAAAGTGGTTTAAGATATTTATGAATTTTTAAGAATTAGCTGTGAATTTTTAAAGAAGAGGATTTTATAATAAAAACTTGTTTTTCTAAGTTTTTAAGGAAATTATAAAGTTACTATTTTCAACTAATATTTTGAATAAATTTTTTAAAACCTATTATAATTATTATAAACCAATTTAAAATCATTTTTAAGTATATATAGTTTTTAGAAATATTTTGGTTATTTTATATCTTATGGATAAAATATCTTTTAACTTATTTATTTAAATGTCGAGTTTTACAAGTAAATTACTCTATTTATATATCATTTTAGACAGGTTTTTAAAAGTACAAACAAAAGGTTTAGAAAGGGGTTAGTAATTGCTTAATGGCCAAAAGGTTAATTATTTAATTACTTGTTTAAAGAGTAATTAACTATGCTTAACACTAAAAGCCGACGAAGTAAGACTTATCTATTTATGAGAGTTAAGATTGATATTCGAGTAGGGATAGAACCATAGAGCTCTAACCTACCAGCTTCTCTCTTGATCGAGGAATAGTAAGTTGGAAAATGTCAGAAACGTGTTAATCATGTTGATTTCTCACTTATTTATGGAAATCATTAATATTATACTTAACACTAAAAGGTGACGAGTGGACTTATCTATTTGTGAGATTCAAGAATGAAGTGTCTAGGCAAGGCTTTAATACAACCAGTGCTCTAACTTACCTTGCCTTACTCTTGGGCGAGCAATAGTTAAGTTGAAATGTCAGAAACGAGTTAAGCGTATGAATATTGATTTCTATAAGCAATTGTTTTGACTATATAACCGATTAGTCGATTATCAAACTTGACGTAATATTGACTCAAGAATTCATGATTCATATCAATGAGAACCCCCAGGGAGGAGCATTGGTACGAAACATCTTTAGCTTTCACTTATTTCTGAAAGAACAAGAATTGAGTTTACTGAAAATTTATCAAATTAGTTTTGAAGAGACTGGGATCGGTAAGTGTTTTAGTTATCGAATACCACTTCAAAACTAGTATACGAGTTATATGTTTTGAAAGCAGTTGGGAAGTGAAATGTTATGAGTTGAACTGTCAATCCTAAGGTTAAGTCCTAAGGAGAGGTCAGCGTAAGCATTCACCATAAGACTTACGCGGGAATCTATGTAGAGATTCGAGATCTGTTCAAGATGCTCAAAACCATATAGCGATTCGTGATCTGTTCGAGATGATGGAATCCATTTGGGGATTCGTGTTCTATTCGAGTGATGAAGACTAAAGTGAGCGATGCCGAATGTAGCCTCGACATTAGAAATGACTAAAACCAGAGATAGGATGCATAGACAAAGGGAACGTAGTATTTTAGCAATCCAAGGGTGCATGCAACTCCATCTAGTATTACTTACAGATATGCATGCAGGAGCGATGCATTCAAAACCATGAGTGTTTTGGGCATGGGCCAGTTATGTATTTCCTATAGTATATTCCCTAGATATATATGTTTCTTGGAAGGATATATTTGATCCTTGTGCAAGAGTTCGAATTCAGCTTGATTCGAGGAGACCTATAGGAAAATCCATTATGTAAACGCACTTTAGAGGTATTGATTGTATATCTATTATTGTTGTAGCATTCAATAGCAGCTATTTGATGTGATTTATGTGTTATACACTAGACGTTGTCTATCATATCACTATATGTCAAACCTAATAAATGGTTGGTTTCGTTTGAGGGGAAAACCATTATAGGAAGTCATATGGTCTCAATGGTTCCTATTACTTGTTGCATATTTCTTGAGTTTCTCATGCTGGTTTATAGACTGATCCGGGTGTTATTTTCTTATAATGCTCTAGTCATCCCCGTGTATGTTTTCAGATTTAGCATTAGACGCTTGGAGCTTATGAAAAAGAGCTGGATGATATCTTCTATGGTAATCTTATTTTTAAGCCTTACTATTTGATGTGTCAGCATATGTGAGGGCTCGGATTTATAACTATCTAGGCTGATGATAGTACTTAGATTTTAGTAACTTTGATATTTCTGTTTTCATAGCAACCTTATGCACCATTCCTTTGATATTATATATTATCATTCCGTCGTGAGATTCTGATGTTGTGTTCTCCTTTTCTTGTTCTATTTTATTTTTATTTTACCCTAACTTTCTGCCTTTCCAACACTTGAATGCTCGACCCATGAATTTTTTAGATGTATTTAATATCAACATTCGAGGGTCGAAAAGTTGGGTCGTTACATTATAAGGGCTAAACTATACTGTAACGGAAGCGATTTTTCGTTGCCGAAAAACCGAACCATTAGGGGTTTTAAGAAAAAGAAAGAAATAAAAGAGGAAGAGAAAAGAAAAACAGAAAGAAAGGAAAATAGAACAGAATAGAACAACTACGGAACAACATCAGAATCTCACAATTCGCAGCGGAACAACATATAATAATAAATGAATAATCTTTAAACAAAGAACTATACCAGTTATTACATTACATTTCATTTCATTACATCATATCATCAGAGTGTACAACAACATACAACTAACTATGCAGCGGAAAAAGAAATACTATATAAACTAGTAATACGCCATGCCATCCAGCTTGCCTCCAGCAACTCCAGAATATCCAGAATATCCTGATAAACCTAACTCTTGACTGCCCGTGTGGAAATTTGGTGGGCACCCAGAGTTTAGGAAGGAAAACAATAAACTCCGAGTCAGTCATGTGACTGGTGTGAGAACTCAAAACAGTTTATTTACTTTAAAATCAAAATAGAGGAATATTTTCAAATTCAATTTGCAATGCTTTTAAAAATGAGACTACCATAAGGCCTCCCGCACACACACACATGCAAACGCAGAATCGGAGGAGATTTCTCCTTATGATAGCCAAAGATGCTTGATACGCATTTAAAATAATATTTGATATTATTATTAGTGCATAGTGTATAACAAATTCATTTCGAAAGTAGAATATAAATCTTAGCCAACATACGACCATTATCGTATGCCTACTATAGCTACTATCCAAACAGTGGTGACCACCATAAGTGAATAGCAGGTTCTACAACTAATACCGTACAAGTTTCGTATTGGGAATTGGATTTCCAACAAATGGTCAGGCCAAGGAACTTCCCATTGCCACATGAGAATGCCTCTGGATGGACATCCCCGAGAACCAAACCGGATCTCTACCAACACAAGGCCGGGTTACTCCTAACTGAGTAACAACTGACCGAATATGCCATCCCCCGGTCCTTTGGGACCTTTTCAACCGAGCGCTCGTAATCAATTCACACAATCATAAAGTGTTTTCAACATGAGTAAGTATCTGGGCTCCATACCATGATACCACCCTTTTCCAGAAGGAAATGCACATATCCTAAAGGGCGCTACCCCTCATAACCTTGCCGCATCTTTCCTGTTTTGACCATTTCCGGGATGTGAGGCTCGACGAATTCACGTCCACAAAAACATACTTTATACAAAAGCCATGCTTTGGGTCAACAAATGATCAACACAATGATCACCAGGATAGACGATCAAATAAATGATCCTATCACAAATAATCAACACAATGATCATTTCAGCATCACTCAGCATGTCACATTACCAAACTGGGAATATATCGCTGATAACTTCAACTATATAACCTCTGAACTCGTACGTCTCAGAGAAGGGTGTTAAGCTAAAAGAATAAATTCTCCGCCACCTCAGAAATATATTTGAAAGAAATCGGCTTTATATCTCAACTTGTAATGTCAGACATACAATCCATACAAGTCTGTTCCGGGCTCGAACAGAACCGAAGGCACTTACAAAGAAGTCCTTGCAATCCGAATAATTTCTAATCACGTTCGGATTTCCCATCACTTATGGAGATCTCTATACCGGGGATCAGCCAGTGCAGAGACAATCAACAAGAAATCCTTTCGCTTTCGAAAATATCCGGTCTTCAACACCGGTCTTCGAATGCAATTCATAACGACGTATCACATATTCGGAATGGGTTATACGACCCCATGGTCCTTTCCCGGTTAACCCGAATAGTGAGCGCTTATTTTTAAAAATAAGTGTGGCATTCAATTTCAAACAAATTCACAACAAATACCTATTTAAAGGTAAATATCGATAGTCGGTTATTGAACTATCAATGGATATGCCAACATCACCAGAATCCAAATAATTTTCCAAATTATTTATTTCCCAAAAATATCTTTAGAAGATATAACTTTCCATATTTCAAAAATAAATCAATATTTATTTTTAAACCTATTTTCCCAATTCCTTTTATAAATTCCATATTGAATTTATATTTCCAAAATATTTATGAATATATGATTTCAAATATCCATTTTTTTCAATTTATCTTCAAAAAGATAAATTCTCAACATATTCACTTTATATTGGAAAACATTTCTATACTTATTAAATAAGTAATTCACAATCTTTTATTTTCAACACTTAGAAAATATTCTATATACTTAAATCGAAATTAAGTATATATTTCTTTCTTTAAGGAAATTATTCACTTAACCGTATTTATTTGGGCCAAAACGATGTTGCGTAAAACATCGTTACGACAACCCAAAATCACTAGTATAGGGATTCGAAATAAAATAGATATATAAATCCCAATACTATACAAAACATTTCCTTTCGGAAATTATCTATTATAACAACAGTGTTATAATCTATTATTTCCTTCTATTTCTCGAAAACATCTATTTCAACAATAAATGTTGAAATCTATGATTTCGAATCTCAACATATTGTAAAACATCGTTAGATCGTTTTAATTCTATTTCAAACATCACTACCAAATAATTCCTTTAACATAATATTCACTATTCAAAAACGTGAATATACTATGTTAATAAATTTCATCACTTCTATTCATTTTAGTTTAAGGAATTATCCACTGTTTAAAACATGAATATAACTCCATAAATAAATTAGAACAATTTACTTATCAAAATAAGTCGTTTTGAATTTATAAAACAACGTTTATAAATTCCATTCTATTTATTTTACATCAACTTCCTTTTATATATTTTCTTTATTAACCTATCTCAATTCATATTACAATGATATACTAGAAATTCATATTGTAAGTCAAATACTTATAATTTATTTATTTACAAAATTGTTTCTTTGAACTTCTCAAACTTATAAATCTTATAACTTATAAGATTCATTTATTTATCCAACTCATTCCTTTAATAACTTTATAAATTTTATAAACCTACTGCTTATAAAATTTTATTTATAACTTTACTGTTATAATTCTATAATTCCAAATTATGAAATTCATTTACAATTCTTTCTAACACTTAGAAAAGTTCATTTTACACTTCTAATATTTTTAATTTACAAATATCAATTTATAAATCTTTTAATACAAATGAATTTGTATTATTATTTTAAAACATCTTTTAAACTCTTTTAGAATTCCATCATTTTGATTTATAAAATAATCCAATTTCATAAATCCCATATTTAAACTTTTTTTTCAATAGATTCAAAAATCTCAGTTTAAACTATTTTATAAAATCATAAATCTCATATTTTCAAAAATCAATTTTTTTTACTATATTTCTCAAAAATAAAATTTTTATAACATTAAAAATTATAACGTTTATTTATTTTAATGGATCAATTCCAAAAATATTTAATAACGTATATTTCCAAAAAAAATCCCTTTAGAAGTTAAAATCGTTGTTTTTAAATTTCAAAAATTTGGATCCGATGATGCAACACATCAAATAGTCAATCACGATTTTCCAATATCATATATCGATATGATAAACAATCAAACATCACAATATTTAAAATCAATAAATATTTGTGAGGAATCCAGTTGGATCCCTCCAACCTGTTTCCCTGCATCCACAGACATTAGCACAATACCATTCCGTTTCAAGACGGAATATCGCGGTATATGGGATTTTATAAAAATATATTCGCTTACTAACGGCGCAATAGGGTCTCATCCGCTAAAAGAAATGCGGGAAATCAATCAACTGCAATATATACATATGCCAATATATATATATTGCTATATATATAATATAATACCAATTCCACTTCGAGGTGGAATATCGCGGTATATGTGTGTAATAAATAACCTCCGCTTACTAACGGCGTATAGGGTCTATTCACATCCAATATATATATAACAATCATCATTCAAGCATTCAATCAACATAGTCAATCAATTTTAAATCTAACTATTTAAAATTTAAATAAACAACAGAAATTTCCTTTTGAGTGAGAAGTTCTCACCTTTGCTTTTATTAGCAATCCATTTCCATCTTGACTCGATTTCACCATTTTAGACCTTGTATAAATATTTACACAATTTATTAATATTCGAAATAGTTGAACCAATAAATTTCCCTTTACTAAATTTAATTACTAATGATTCAATTCAACCCAAAAATTAAATTTTAACTAGTTTCTTTTCAACAAAATATTTTCTTTTGAAACCATAGATGCATACTCATAACTATATGGGTTTTGATTTTATATAACTACTTACACTTAAGATTCCTATTTTAACTATTTTATACAATTCAATTAATATTCGAATCAATTGAATAAATTAAATTTTCATTTGACAAATTTTAAATTCATCAGTTTTCTCCTTTAAATAGTTTAAATTAACTGATAGTTTTATTTTTAAACCAATTTCTTGTTTAAACAAGTTTATTTACAAATTATTAAATTTCCTTTCTTTTAATAAATTTAATCAACCAGTGGCCTTTATTTTAAATCAATTCCTTTTAGTAAATTAACCTAACATTTAAATTTTTATACTAATTTTCTTTTTATATATTTTAAATCAACTATTTAAAATTCAAATAAACAACTTTAATTTTTTTTTAAATCTGTCAATCCCGTGTGGCTGCAGTACACACGTGTACTTTGCACACATGTGCACTGCCTCGCCAACACGCGTGCGAGCGCAAATCGGACAAATCACTGAAATGAAAATGCTCAAGGCAAAACCAGTGCCAATTTGAACAAAACAGTAAACAAACAACATGCAGCAGCAGCAAAAATGCACACGGATCATGCACAGGTAGTGAAGCAAGTACAGTGAAACAACTCAGTGATCAACACAGTAGCACAAAGGCAAACCCGAGGCAACATAGGGGTAACACAGAAGTAACACAGGGATAACACAGAGGGAACACAGAGGCAACAGAGACAACACTGGGTTTACATAATTAACAGTGTCATGAAGCATCAAATATTAGCAGATGGAATGTGCCACTCAAATCCCAAAATGAATCATTGGAGATGGACATATAAAAAATTAATATGGCAAGGCAGCAGCACTTCTGCAACTGTTGGTTCTGACTAAAATTGTGTTACATCTTTCAGTTATTTGTTAAGTCTATAAAATGAGGCAATATTGATTTGCCTGTAGAAACATAAAATTACTTCGTGCATGCTAGCACAGACCTTTTGGAGATATAGTTTTAAATTCTTGGAACCCGTTTGCATTTTCAGTATGTATTTTAAAAAGCAGGGAAGAGGAGCAGAAAGTGGAATAAGAAAAGGAAAGAAATAATTTTGTCGAAAGCAGGTTCAACAAGTAGGATTGTCTGACAACCATTTATTGTTGATGGCAAATTTTGTTGAGGGATCAGAAATTACTCTGCTTACACCAAAAATCTCAACAAATCAAAATTCCCAAAATAAAATCAGAGATGTCAACAAAACAAATCACAACTAAGTAGTATCTGTTCTTAACAATTTATAAATAAATTTAAGTAGTATCTATTCTCATCAATTTAAAATTAAAATCAAATTATCAAAGCAGCATCTATTCTTACAGTTTAAAACAACATTGGGTAAAATCTGTTTTACCAATTTTAAACAAAAATCAAATAGTATCTGTTCTTATTAGAATTAGAACAGAACCAAGTAGTATCTGTTCTTGTCAATTTTAAAACAACCCAAATAGTATCTGTTATTATCAATTTAAATCAACATTTCCAGTAGCATCTGTGCTCAACAGTTTAGAATAAATAATAGCATTTGTTCTTATCAATAAAAAAAAAACAATATCTACAGCATCTGTTCTTATCAATTTTAAAACAAAACCAATTAGCTTCGGTTCTTAACAGTTAAAACGAGAATTCACAAAGCATCTGTTTTTTTATCAATTTTATAGCATCTGCTCTCATCAGGTAAAGTTCAAGAAATCGAGCAAGTGACAGCAGATAGTATCTGCTTTTATCAGTAAAAAAAAATTCAAGCAAATCGAGCAAGAGACCGCAATTACCCCAAATCATAGCATGAAACCAACATTCAATTCAACAAATTAAAAAACTTGCGTGAAGATTATCGTGAGTTAGAAAACTCACCTTATCTCGAATCGAAGGAAAGTCGAACTCCATCAACTCGAAGTAGCCAGAGAGAGAGCAACGAGAATCGATCGAGCAAGGCAACACAAATCAGATCGAGGCCGGTGCCTTTGATTTGAAAAGCCCTAAGCTTGCAAAGAGGACGACGAGAACGAAAGATTTGGAGCCGCCATTTTTCTTTTTTTTCTTTTTTTTCTCGTATGAATGAGATAGTGGGGAGAGGGCCGGGTATAAGATAGAAGAAAAGAACGTGATTTTGGCGTGAAAAAGGCATGGAACACGGCGTGTTTTTGGCTGATGTAAGTAAGGTAAGGTTTACTTATTTTTTTATTTATTTTATTTTATTTTATTTTATTTTATTTTCTTTTAAATTTAATTAGTTTTTTTGTTAATTGTTTGCTTTGTTTTTATTTTGTTAAATTTATGTTGTTAAAAATTTTAACTAGTATATTCTTTATTTATTTTATTTTTATATATATATTTTTATATTATATTTTCATTCTTATTTCAAATTCAATTATTTTTATAATCATTAATTCAAATTTAAAATATAAGTTCAATATTAAATTTCAACTTCAAAGTCAAAATTCAAATTTCTATTCAACTTTTAAATAGATTAAATTCTAAATTTTAATCACCAATTCATCCTAATAATTTGAAATTTAAGTCAAATTATCATTTAAATATTTAAATAAATTAAATATTTACAAATTAAATTGTTCAAAATTTCTGGGTCGTTACATATACACCATCACCGCAAATGTTGGAAGTAATAAAGTACCTCCTTCTACTTATATATTGTGTTCGTTTAATATATGGCATGCAAGACTCTATCGCGTTAACAAACATATAATAAAGAATATGAGTAGCTTAGGATTAATTCCTAATATATCTTCGAAAGATTTTGAAAAATGTTATTTTTGTAGTCAAGCCAAAATTACAAAAACTCCACATAAATATGTAATTAGCGAACTTAAAACTTTATAGTTGATTCGTTCTGATATATATGAACTAGATGGAACTTTGACTAGAAATGGACATCATTATTTTCTCGTATTTATTGATGATTGCTCTGATTTTACTTATATGTACCTAATGAAAAATAAAAGCGATGCGTTTGATATTTTTAAATCTTTTATAACAGAAAGTTAAAATCGGTTTAGTAAGAAAGTTAAAAGATTACATAATGATAGAGGCACTGAATATGAATCCACTATATTTATTGAATTTTACAATTCATATGGAATAATACATAAATGAATTGCACTTACTTACATAAAATAAATGGTAAAGCTGAAAGAAAAATTACGACTATAATTGAATTGGTTATGGTTAGTTTACTTAATTCAGGCGTAATATCACATTGGTAGGGGAAATCTGTTTATTGTATGTTATATGTTGAACAGAATTTCTAAATCTAAGAGCAAAGTCTCTCCCTATGAGATTTTAAAAAAATCATAAATCATACAAGTCATATTTAGAACTTAGGGTTGTTTAACATATATTCGTATACCTGGCTTTAAAAGAATTAAATTAGCAAGTAGAGCATATGAATGTGTATTTATTGGCTATGCTCTTAATAGCAAAGCATATAGATTTTATGAACTAAATGCACATACTATAATAGAATTTAATGATACTAATTTTTATGAACTGAAATTTCCTTTTAAATTAAGGAATAGTGGGGCACATCTAGTAATATTATTCCCGTAAGAAATGAACAAAATGACTCTATTGAAAATGAACCTAAGAGAAGTAAAAGAGTTAGAATTGTAAAAGGTTATGGTTTAGAACTTTGTGCTTACACTTAAAAGAAGGACCCCTTAAACCTCCAAGAAGCCTTATCTTCATTAATGTCGATTTTTAGCAAGAGGCTATAAATGATGAGATGAATTCTCTTAAATCCAATAAGACTTGGCACTAGTTGATTTACTACCTGGTTGTAAGACCGTAGGTTATAAATGAGTTCTTAAAAAGAAATTAAAACTCGATGGAATAATTGATAAATATAAAGCCCATTTAGTAGTTAAAGGTTTTAAATAAAGAAAAAATGAAGACTTTTTTGATACTTTTTGCCTGTAACTAGAGTTACATCTATTCGAGTATTAATTTCACTTACTTTTTCTCATGATTTGATAAAACACCAAATGGATGTTAAAACTACATTTTTAGATAGTGAATTAGAAAAGGAAATTTATATGGACCAACCTGAAGGTTTTGTAATACACAAACAAGAATATAAGATTTGCAAGTTAGATAAATCTTCATATGGTCTAAACCAAGCACCTAAACAATGGCATGAAAATTTTGACAACTGGATTATTCCACATGATTTCAAGGTTAATGATAGCAACAAATGTGTTTATTATGATTATGAGAATGACATTTGCACTATGATATTTTTGTATGTAGATGATCAACTAATTTTTGGTTCAAACATTTATGCTATTAATACGATTATATCTCTTTTAAGTTCCAAATTCGATATTAAAGACCTAGAAAAATGAATGTAATTCTTGGTATTAAGATCAGTAGGCCTAATAATGGAATTTCTTTGAATCAATCTCATTGTGTTGAGAAGATAGTAAAGAGATAAAATTACTTTAACTATAAACCTGCTTGTACACCATATGATCCAAGCATAAAACTATTTAAGAACACTGGTGAAAGTATAAGACAATGTGACTATGCGAGCATCATTGATAGCCTTTGGTATATAACTGATTATACTAAACCCGGCATAACATATGTCATGGGATTATAGATTTACTAGTAGACCTAGTATTAAGCATTGGTATGTTATTGAAAGGGTCATGAGATACCTAAAATAAATCAAGAACTTTGGACTACATTATGGAAAGTTTCTAACTGTACTTGAAAGGTATATCGATGCAGAATGGAATACTTTATTCGATGTTCTGAAGCAACCAGCGACTATATCTTTAGAATAGCTAGTGGGGTTGTTTCTTGGAAATCCAAGTAACATACTATTTTGGCTCAGTCCACTATATAGTCTGTGAAAAACCGATACCAGCAATGATAATATTATGAGTTATTATTATTAAGCCGTTGCAAAAATTAATGATAATAAAATTCATAATGAATGAAAATAATTTCTGAACTGTTGTATAACGGTAATATATTTATGTACTATTATTATTGAGCCATTGCAAAAATTAATGGTAATAAAATTTGTAATGAACGATAATACTTTCAGATCTGTTAATAGTCCATCATTTCACTAACGTACAATTTTTATTCCACCTCTTTAAACGATGGATGTATAGGAATCAATAAAAGAAGGAAATAGATAATTTTCTTTCCTTTTCTTCTCCCATTCCATTTCTCTCCACAGAATTTTTCCAAGCAATTAAATTAGAAAGTGCTAAATTCAGAATGATTTCCTGTCGTGCAAATAGCAAATCGAACAGATTTTTAGAGACTGTTTTATCCTGAGCGGAGCAGTAGATAGCTAGCCTTGCACCTTAAGGTTAAGCCGTGAATCGTCTTAAAGAAAGCAATGAAGCACGCGACTCAGGCATTTCCAACAGTCAAATACCAACATGTACTATTATTGAAGCCTAGATCAGGATCCCCCATCTATATTTGATTCACCATCGTTCAACAAAGCTTGGTGTTTGCTCATAGTAATATTTCATTTAGATCTATTTCTGTCATTATTGTGTTTCTTAAAGAGTCGATTGGAGTGATATAACAAAGAAGTGAATGAATAAAGGGTTCGGTGTGTATGAAGAGTTGTATTAATTAAGTTGATATAACTTAATTAATATCATTCTTAGCTGCATCTTTTATTTTATTTTTCCCTTATAATTTTTCTCTTTCTCTCTGTGACTGTGAGTTGCTAGTGTAGCGGTAGGGGTCAGTTTTAAAGTAAAGCGTTTTTTTGTTTTTTTACGAGTATATACGCACGTCTAGGTGGACCTGCATTTGATCATTGACCATATTGTCAATTGTTATTTATAAAATATTACAACTATGTAATAATTGAATTATTACATTTTAAAGTATTGTTCTGAATTTTAGTTCCAAAGGTAGAATGAAGAAACATGCATTAAGTGTTACCTTTATCAATCACAATCTATGTAAGCAATAGTTGAAAAGTTATAACAAAACACAACAATAATAGACTATAATGTTCGATTATATAGTAATTTTCAATAATGAGAACTTGTTATTCACAACTTCTTTTAACAATATGCATCATCATTCAACTCAATACACTCGAGATTGGGGGAATTAAAACATGTAATAGTTCGAATTAAGCACATAATAGACTCGGCATAGATATCAACAGGCATATATTTTTTTACATGACATACAAACTAAGTTGAGTAAAATATGAGTAAAAGTATGTGAAAATAAAATGATGTGAAATGCAGCAGCAAAAGTTGTAGAAAAATAACAGTCATTGCAAAACAGTTCAGATTCATTTCACTTTTTGAAATAAAAATTCATAGCTGAAATGGCAGTCTTAGATTATGTTGCAAATGGCCATTTAATTAACTATTTTAAGTATCTGTAGCTTTCAAAGTACAAATGGTCTGCATCCACTGGCACCAACCTTACCTCCTTCAATCATAAAGTAATTTTCAGTGCAATTATTTCAAGAAAAAAAAAGGGTATCGTGTCTTGAAAATTGTTCAGGCTAGTGAAATAACATATAGCCTCCTTTGCAATTAGATATGCATCTTATAATTTGTTGCTTATGACATCATTTAGGCCTAATCAACATTGGTGCTCCAGTTTATGTTTTATTGTGGCTTAAGATCCAAATATCTATTGTCTATAAAGGCTATAAGAGGAGCCATTTTTTGCCCATAGAGTATTTTGAAAGCCTGACTAACAGCTTCATTATATCCATCACAAAGCATCCATGAATTTCAAAATCTAAAAGGTATATTTTCTGTTGTTGGTTTATGTAGCAAATCAACAACAATAGGTGTATTGTGATGACCCACCTTTTTGGATAACTTAAGTCGATAATAAACCACACGTGTCTGACTCAAACCATTAAAACGGGCGGATTATCAACGACGTTTAATAAAAAAACAAGAGGAAAAAAGGAAAACAATACACAGAATCTCACAGCGGAACTACAAAATATAATAATTAAATTAAACAGCTCATGAAGCTGTTCTACAATATACATTTGATTATACATTTTACAACATCAATCAAAGTACAATAAACAAACATACCAAATAATGCAGCAGAAAAATAATAATAAATACAATCACCAATCTTCATCTTCATCTTAAAGGAATAACTTCTTCTAAACACCGAAATACTCAAGCTGACCTGAGCATAATGAAAGAACAATACACTCGAGTCAGAACTAAAAATTCTTATGAAAGTCAAATCAATATCATGTAAAATATGAGTTTAATAACTTCAGAGATGTTTACAAGGTTTTCCATCTCCTAATCAAAACTCGAAATACCAATTTAAACCACGTCAATTAACATAAATCCAAAGTTTAAATTGAAACTTAAACCTTTCAAATAATTCAATTCTGATAAATTACATCATATATTATTTTAGCCTTAAGATTCTAAGATAAATCCTTTAAACAATTTCATTTAAGCAGTTTCAAATTTCAACCTTTCAAGCTCGAATTAGAAAATAATTCAATTTCATATAAATCCAAAGTATTAGTCTTTAAAAAAAATATCATTCAAAACGATCCAAATTCAAGAAATTATATGGAATTCCAACCCATAATTTAAATAACATAGGTATATATCATTTCAACATATTTCTTAGCTCATTTCAAAAAATATACAAACGACAATTTATATAATCAATAATATATAGGGTATAAACAGAGATATGTCAAAATAAATGAACAACCATGCATCCAACATCAATCAACAGGCATCCAATAACAATCAACATCCAAATCAATCAATATATCAAACAATTACTAGTTTTCAGTGGTCGGGTGTTTAACTAGCAATTAAATTCAATCTTAATTCAAATGCCAATTTAATTCAATATAAAATTCAAATTAATTTAAATGTCAATTCAAACTACCAACAACCAATAAAATTTTATCACTTCATGATTTCATTTTAACTGACATAAGGAAATTTAGTATTGCGTGAGTGGGTTAAATCACTCAGCTTTGATTTATAGCCCATTAAAAATACAATAAAAGCCCCAAATCTCAATAGTCTACAAATTCAACCAAATAAGTTTCAGGTTGTCTGGAATTTTGATACGAGTCCAATGGAAGAAACCACGCATCAATCGGAGTTCATATGCAAAAGTTATACAAGTTAGAAGATTGAATTTTTAAAATTAAATTGAAATAATACAGGGTCAAAATTGTAAATACTCATCTATTCCAAAACCTTAAACGCGAACGACACCCACAGCCGCCGATCATCCATCCCCATTCTCTGTCACCTCGAACACTATCTCCTTGATCAAACCCTACCACATCGTTGTCCTCCGCCGGTCGCCCATCTCTATGGCCTCGGACCACCCCTCCACGCCAGAACTGCCTCCGACCGATCCCCAAAAATGCGCCCAAATCGCCAATTTTTGGCGAACCTCTGCATCATCTACCAATCGAGCCACATGATCGACCAAGCACGTCCTCCTTTACCCAGTGGTCACCTTCGATCATCCCATCGACGCAGATCCACCGTTGATTTGCAAACCTTACAACGGACGACCGAGACTTCTTCGTTGATTTCTGGACAAGCGGAGTCTCTAATCAAAAAACAAAATGCAGGCACTAATGTCGTTCGTTGAGAGCAACACAACGATATATTACATGATAGATTTTTAGAAAATTGAATTTTTGGATTTAGATTTGAAATCATAGTTAGGGTTTGGGATATTGACCTTTAAGAAGAAGCGGAATAGAACCGAAATGTATGTATAGAAAATTAAATATAAACTGTTAGGGTTTATAACAACATATATAAAGGCAAAGATGGAACAAGAATGGATGGAACAAATCGATTGGGCCAAAGCAATAACAAAGTCCCGAAAATCCCGTTCCGTTCCTGAAACGAAAGTAGGTCACTATATATCAAAATAAAGGTTTTCAATATTTTTAAACTCAATGAAACTAATCTTAAACCCTAATTCTATTGTATATAGAATTTAGCTTTTAAAAGTCAAATTATATTCATTTTTATGCGTTAATTGAATGAATTATTATTAAATTAGTTTAATCACCTTTAAATTTTAAATTAAAAGTTTTTCTATCATCATCCTTGATTAAACATAATTTGATAATTTTTTCAAATTATATTTTCCGTGTTGCATTCAAGAGTTGATATTAAATTATTTTCTCGTTAAATTACAACAGAAATAAAATCTTAGTTCATTATAATTTAAATTTCAACCAAATTCTATTTATTTTCTTTATATGTTCTTTATATTAAATCAACAATTACCTTGTGTGCTCCTTAAACATAAGTTTTCATTTTATTAGACCTGACTATTTTGCAATTAACTACTTCCTTCGTATTAATTGAAATATTCCAGCTACATTTAATTCTAACAATTGATTTCCAAATTGATTTCAAACGAATTTAATAATAAGATGAGAAATAAACAATTGTACATTTAAGTAATTTGAACACATTTATAAATTTATTGTTTACAACAAGGGTTAATAGTTTTACTACCAATAACTGATTTCAAATTCTATGCTTAAACCAATTTTAGTAGCATCATTAGATTTATTCCTTATTAAACTTTACAATTCTATTCAAATTAAACTTTACAATTCTATTCCAAATTAAAGATAACCATTCGTTTATTCTTTTCAACTCAAAGCTTAAACTTCACTAAAATGACTATTTTAATTTAATTTAAATTCTTACATTGAGCTTATTAATTACAATGTACTAGTCTTTTCTTTTCAATCAAAGGATTCCAACAACTCTTATTGTAGTTTATATTCACTGTTATTATTCAAACGAATTCTCATTATACCATAACTTTTTTCTGTTCATTTCATATATTTCAACATTCATTTGTTAAATTATTCCATTCTGATATTAACATCTATTATTATAATCAATGGAACTTACGTTCAAACAATAATCATATTCAAATCAATATCATTAAATTGTATTCTAATATGCATTATAGTCTTCTACCTCATTAAAATTAGTTGTTTTAGCATTTATTTAAGATCATGTTTTATATCCTAACAAATTTTACATAAATTAATCATAAAATCTTTATTTCTAACCATTTTAAATCAACAATTATATTAAATTTAGCATTTCAAAATACGGGCCGTTACAATCTCCCTCACTCAAAACTTTTCGTCCTCGAAAAGGAAGAAGAAAGAATTAAGAGATATGATATATTTTAATCAAAATAATCAATTTATAAAAAAATTAACTTACATACTTACGATTGATAAATTTTGAAAATAACTCAACTTCCACAAAAATTTCTAAGTCCTAAATTTACGAAAGATTTCGACAGCATCTCCTTTGCGCGGATAGGTCCGAAAAATAACAATATCAATAATTACATTGTGTATATAACATTTCAATAGTAAAGCATCCCAAACCATGGGGAAAACCATAAAAAAATTC
Organism: Allium cepa; assembly: GCA_030765085.1. NCBI lineage: Eukaryota > Viridiplantae > Streptophyta > Magnoliopsida > Asparagales > Amaryllidaceae > Allium > Allium cepa. The sequence goes on from CM060939.1 coordinate 367,170,980, forward strand.
TACAAAATCGTAATCCAAAAACGTACCTATTTGTCGGGCAACAAGACTCTTTTTATGAACCAAAAGCAACATATTGCTTCCATAACCTATACCTTACTTAAAAAATTCAGGAGAATTGAACATAATAAAAGGGAAATATACTAATTATTCTATCATAAATATCAATAACACAAAATAAGCAATCATATGCAACAAAATAATGTAATGCAACTGATAAGTATGATGCAACCCAAAATAGTATAGCAATCAGAAGCAACAATCATAACACAACATTTAATTATTAAAGTTTACACGATGTACATATATCATTTGACAATGTCAATTCTAATCACTTGCTTGAAAACATAACTTCCACTTTTGAACTAGTATTTTCATCTCAGCTGCTCTAATGCGGACGCTGATCCAATTTCTTAACTAGAAATCTCCATTCTCCTTGCATAGCCATAAAGTATGATAGAAAACTTCAAATTCATATCAAATGTTCACTGTCAAGAATCGAACGAAAAATTCTAATTCGGACCGTTGTGAATTACCCCAAATCATGTATTCAAATCGGGATTAAAACTGTCATGCGAATAAAATGATCTACATACAACTTACGTATTTTATTATATTGGTTCCTTTACCAAATCATTTACTTTTCGTTCATTTTTAATACTCATTCACTTATGTAAAGATTAATCACTTATATAATTTATTTTCCATTAAATATTTAAGTCATTAATGAATCATTTTATAAAATATTACTTAAGCTTATACTTCATTTACTTAAGTTTCTAACTTAATTCGATTATAAAATAAAAATTCAAGTATTTGGTATTCGTCATTGAAGAAAAAAGAAATATTTCAATATGTTTAAAAATTCAACTAAAACATTTAACCTTATTTACTTAGTAAAAATAAAAGACATATTTAAAAATCATCATAGCATTATGCAAAGATTTTCCAAAAAGTTTGAAATTCTGTTAGAAATTATATTAAAACATTAAACAAGCTTAAAAATAAAGTTCTTTAAATCCAATAATTTACTAGACTCATTATTTTGAAATAAATATAAACTTAAATATTATTAAACTGAAACTAATAGTATACTCAATTCTTTACATTAAATTTTCAAATCAAGTACAAAATTTCATATCTTCATATTTTAAAATACTTGTTTTAAAATGAATATTCAAATCGTGGTAAACATTCATTTCGGTTAAGAAATTTCAAATAGTAAATAGACTTACAAATTTCATATTACTACTTCAAAAACCAAGTAAATATTTCCAACCATACTTTCAAAAATAGAGATTCAAAATTATTTTTCAAACATATTACTATAAATAAAACTCTCCAAATTGTTTATTTTTCATAAAATTTTAAAAAAGAAATTTTAGTTTTTTATTTAATATATAGTCCATTTATATAATGTCTCTAAATTATATTCAAAGAACCTTATATAAATTTTATTCGAAACATTCATTTGAAAACTTCATCTGCAAATCAATCATCTTTAATACTTTACAAAAATTCATTTGTAAAATTCTTGCTTTGTTTATAAATACCATTTAATTATTTTAAATAAAAATTTTATAAATATATGTAAACTATTTGAAAATAATTATTTACATTATTACTTATATTTAGAAAGGAGCCATTGAAAATCTTAGATCCATTATTTATAAATTTATTGGTTTTAACCTCAAAATACTTTTCTAACGTTATTAATAAATCAATAATCATTAACTTTAACTTTGTTTTATTGAATTAATAACTTCTCACAATATTTACAACATTGATAATTAACTATTAAACCATGTTGTACATAAATAAAAAAGCTTTTAAACATTTTTAAAGTATTTAGAAAAAAAATAAAAAAATAAAAATATCCTTTATATAATACTTTATCAAAATACTTTTATAACTCAATGTCTTAACAAGTTTATCCTCGTTCTTACAAACTCTAGCCAAACATTGATCAGCCGCAAAACTAAAATTCTTCATGTATTTAGTAGACCTGTTTCAACATCCAGTGAAAATACTTAAAACCAGATATGAAAAGTATCGCTCAAAAAATCAAATGTCAAACGATGAAATTAGTTAGCAGTCGCCGCTGCTCATTACACTGTTTACGCATTGGAAATAAAACCTTCCAGAAGATCCATCTACCTTTTGGATTCCAGAAGAATACCGTAGTCATTTCATAAATAAGGGATCATCGATCCTTACTGCAGTGGTGAGCTGCTTCAATGATTTACACAATAGTTGCACTTTCTTTCCGGAAGATCCATAAACAATAGATCCTAGGATCGAAAGCGTATCCATTGGGTAAACTAAAGAACTGTAATGATCCCAGATTTTTACTAAGTTTAAATTGATAATTAATTTAATTTTTGAATAAAAATTGTGAATTTATTGGTAACTTGAATTGAGTTTCTCCAAATTCGAATAAAAATATGTGTTAATTTATATGAATAAAACTTCAATTTCTTTTGATTGAAGTAATAAATGTTTTAAAAAATCATTTGAATTTAAAACTTATATATATGTGAATATATATGTATATGTGCATATATGAGTGGATTTAAATTTATATATGTATTGAATTTGAATGTAAATTTTAAGCAAATGTTTAAAAATAATTTGAAATTATAAAAATATACGTATGTAATTTATTTGATATGTATATAATGCAAAACATGACAAGTTTGTGTATGCAAGACAAAATAATTATGTACAAACAAATAAAGTATAAATATGAAACAAGTAAACATATATATGAAAGTATTGCAAAAGAAGGAATATAAATATCTATGTACAAGCAAATTAAGATAGGAATGTAGGCTTGTATAAGAAGACAGAGATATATGTTTAAGTATGAAGACATGAGAAGGAATGACAATAACAATTAATGCCAACACACAAAATAGATTCATCAGCTACCAAGTAAAAAAAAATCTGCATAGTCAATAAAACAAGAAAAAAATCTCTGACCATTGTACAAAAATATAATCACCCTGTACGAATAATATTATCCTGTAAGCTTCTCTTATATATCAAGCTTCTCATTACAGTTCGTTCATCAAAAGCTGAGAATCTGAAGTAAATACCATCTAAAAACTCAAACAAAAATTCAATTTAAAACAACAACCTAGCTCAACTCAAACCAGAAATCAAAAGATTTCAGCTAGCAGCTCAAAAGCTTGTTTCAAAGCCTATTTCAAAAAAAAGGAACTGTCATTTCTGGAAACACTGTGAGTAACCTTACTTTTAAAAATTTAAGTAAGTAATTTTGGTTATATGCTAGTTAATTTGAAATGAATGTGTATCTTATGGTATCTATTGTGAATATATGCATGTATGGTATGTGTGTTGCTTTCACCAGAGTGTTCTCTGTTTTTACCTTCCAGTATGCAAGTTTTGATTTAAAAATTTAAATTCTTATGATCTTGTCTCTGTTTAAATTTAGGTTTCAAATGAAACTTGTTTGCTTAACTATAAGCTTTAGTTTTAACTTGTATTTAAGTCAAATTGATATTTATTTGGCTCTGGAAACCCAAAATAGCTGAGCAAACTTAAGATAAGTCTAAATCTAAACTTTTTTAATTCACGAATTCAAGTATATAATCTGAATTCTTATACCTTAGCATGATTTTTAAAGCAAGAATCATAATTTATAGATGGGGGGTAAAAGAGAAATTTGGGTTTGTTTGAATCGTGTACTATTGGTTGTCAGGGTTGATCTCGATGGTCGGAGGGGTCGAGCTTCCTCCTGGAGGTGGAGGAGTGATCAGGGTTTGCAGGAAAAATACTGTGGTGGTGAGCAGATGAACGTGGCGACGGCGAGAGTTTGTAGTCTTTAAACCTAGTTTTGACGTGGTTGTGTAATTGGCCGTGTTCGTCGTCTGGAGTTGATCGAGTGTTGCGAGGTTTTGGGAGGTGGAAGAGGAAGTGTTGACAAAGTGATGACCGGAGTTTCGAGTTTTCCGGTAGTCGAGGTTGTGAGAACGACGGCAGTTTCCAGGTTGAGGGTGTTTCCAGTTTCATGTTTCCAAGTTTCGATTTCGAACTCGATTTTGATTTCGCGGTGACGACGAAGTTCAGATGGTCGGAATTGGGTCTGGGGGTGATCGTCGACTTGCTCGACGATGCAGCGTCGACCGCAGGTGACGGCAACGACGTGCACCGTACACGAGTTTGGTGATCTGGGAATTTTGATAGCTTGAGTGGTTTCAGGTTGCTTTCGAGTTTGACTCGAGTAATTCAAGAATTTTACTCGAAGATTTTTAGTGCTGGCTCGAAGTAAATGTGATATTGGCTCGAGTGGATGATTGTCCAGGTTTTAAAACTGAAACTTGTTATGTCTTGGCAATTTAAAACTGAATTTTAAATTTCAAAACAAAGTTCAATTGAGTTTTAAATCAAGGTTTAACAATAAATTCAAGTTTAGTTGAAGCTTAGTTTGGAAATAAAGTTCTTTAAATTCAAAAAAAATTTTATAACTTAAAAGTGGTTAGGTAATTAAGTTTTTAATGGGATTTGAACTGTAAGAAAGAATTTAAGCAAAGTTTAATCAAAATTTTGTAACCTGTACTTAAGTTTAAAAATTAGAATTCCAGACTTTGAAATGAAAGAAAGTTTATAAATTTAAATGTTTTAAATAAGTTTAAATATTTTGAATTTAAAGGGAATTTGATTTCAAACTCTTTTAAATTTCTTCCATAACAAAAGTATTACTTTAACTTGTACTTTAAAGGTTTTAAAAGTTAGTTTTAAAATTGATTTAAAGATCAATTGGTATTCATTTTAAAACTTGAAAATTTAAAATGAAGTTTCAAAAGTAAACTTAAATAAATTTTTTCAAACATATTTGTAAATAAAATCACTAATAAGACTAAGCTTTCTTTAAAGTTAATGAAACTTATGATTTGTAAATTATTAATTTAATTAGAATAGATAATTAATGTTTTGTATCAATTTAATTACTAAATATAAGGTTTAAATTTATTGATTAAGGTTTAAGTCAATTAATGATTAGGAATTTATTAATTTGTAATTAAGAACTAATTATGTTACAATTAACACTTAATTAATTAAAAAATTAGGATTAATTAATGAGTTATTAATGGATAATCAATTTTAATTAATCATGATTAATGTAAGTAATTTCTTAACAAAGTAATTAAAGGATTGTTATTAGTTAATGAAGGTCATTAAGTAAGATTATTTAAATAATTAATTAATGCGACAAATTTTAACAATTAATTAGATTAATTAATTAATGATAATCATTTATGAAATTGTGTGAGTGTAATTACTTTATGGAAGTAATTAAGAAATTAATTGCTCATGGTAATTAATTGAGTTTAATTTTATTTATTTAAGTTATTTGCCAAATATTGTGAATTGTTTGATATTTCTGATATGTTATGCTTTGTGTTATGAATTGTTTCAGTGTGATCTGTGATGAATGTAATTTATTTATCTGTGATAAATATATATTATTTATCTGTGAATCTATGAATGAACGATAAGCATTATAGATTATACCGCTTATCAATATCGGTGTGCTTAAATATGTGATGTGGTGATTGAAGATGTTGCACCATTGTGTGAAACCCCTGGACTACACCATACACACACAAAATATGGATTGCACGAGAAAATCGGCTAAGTCACATATTTTTAACAATTTTAAAAATTGAATTCTTGAATCCAAAATAGTTTTGGAATTGGAATTGAAAGCTTTGAAAATGAGTTCAAAAATAAAAGTTATTTTAAATAACTTAATAAAATTCGAATTTAAATAATTTGATTTAAATTTGAATTCAATATTTGAAATTGAATTCAATGATTTGGAAATTATGGTCTAAAAAGATTTTACAAGTTATAAAGGTGTTTATATGGGTTTTTAACCATTTAAAAAGTATGGTTTTGGAAATTTAAATTTAAATCCAAGTTTTATACTTGATTGGCTTTAACTTATGTAAAGTGTAATCAGTTTTTTCCCCAAAAAAAAACTATTTGTTTTAAATAATAATAGCTTTCATAAAAAGAAAGAATTTTCAATTTGTGTCGAAAGATTTCAAGTCTGAAATGAAATTGTAAATAGTTTGGGTAAAACTATGAATTAACCTTTGTAAAGACGATTAAATCTTGTTTTGAAACCGAAGAGGATTTTAAATGGTGCATCTTTTAATAATAAAGATTTGAATTGAAATTGGTTTGAAAGTTGTGAATCAAATCTTAAATTGAAGATTGAATGAATTAATCCAATTGAAATGGAAATTATTTTGAAATCCGTGAATGGATCTTTGTGAAACTGGGTGAACTTTGTGAAATAAATCTTTTTATTTAAAAAGATTTGAAATGGTAATTTTTTTAAACCATTTGAGAGAAAAGTTTGGATATTAAGTTGTGACTTAACTGAAATCCTATATCCATATGTTTTAAATATTACGCTCATTATTCGGTTTAGCCGGGAGAGGACCTGGTGTCATATAACCCATTCCGAATAATGATACGTCGTTATGGATAGCATTTGAAGACCGGTGGTGAAGACCGGGTATTTTCGAGAACGAAAGGATAACCTGTCGATTGTCTCTGCACTGAGTCGCGCCGGTATAGAAATTTCCCAAGTGATGGGAAGTCCTATTGGGATAGTGAATACCCGGATTTGCAAGGGCTTCTTCGGAAGTGCCTTCGGTTCTTTACGAACCCAGAACAAACTTGTATGTTTGTATGTCTGACGCTACACTTTGAGATATAAAGCAGATTTCTTTCAAATACATATCTTTTGGTGGCGGAGAATTTATTCTCTTAGCTTAACACCCTTCTCTGAGACGTACGAGCTCAGAGGTTATGTAGTTGAAGGTTATCAGCGATTCAGCGATATACTCCCAAATTGGTAGTGTGGCATGCTAAGTGATGTTGTGTGTTGATGATCATTTGTGATCAAAGCACGACTTTGTGAAAAAGAGTAGATTTTTGGATGAGACCTCATCGAGCCTCACAAACCGGTAATGGTCTAAACAGGAAAGATGGACAAGGTTTCAGGGGTAGCTTCCCTAGGGTGTGGCCATTCCTTCTGGAAAAGGGTAGTATCATGGTACAGAGCCCAGATACTTACTCATGTGGGCACTGTAGTATATATTTATTACTGTGTGATGTTGTTGGTGTAGAGGATCCTCGTATGAAGGTCCCAAAGGACCGGGGGTGGCATATCTTAGGTTTTACTTCCCGGGAAGGGGGTAACCGGCCTTGTGTTGGCAGAGAGCCGGGTAGGTTCCCAGGACGTCCCTCCAGAGGCGTTCCCATGTGGCAATAGGAAGTTCCTTAGCCTGGCCATTTGTTAGAAAATCCAAACAAAACAATACGCGCCTTGTACGGTTTTAGTTGTAGAACCTGTCATTTAAAATGGTAGCTATAGCTGGCATAATATAATGGTACCTATGCTGGCTAAGATTAATACTATACTTTCGAAATGTTTTCCACTGTGCACTAATAATAATATAAAAGAAGAATTTTGCATAGTAAGCATGTTTGACTATCATAAGGAGAAATCTCCCACATGTGTGCGATTGCATTGTGTGTATGCCAAGAGGCCTTATGGTAGTTTCATTTTCCAAAAGCATTGCGGTTTTCAATCTAAATTCTTTTGATTGTTTTTAAAGACAAACCGTTTTTGTTTGCTCACACCAGTCCCATGACTGACCTGGAGTTTATTGTTCCTTTCCTAAACTCTGGGTGCCTACTATTTTCCACACGGGCAGTCTAGAATTGGGTTTTTCAGATAATCGAATAGTAGGAATTGATTCGATAGCCTTCAAAGCCTTTTGGATGTGGATCGCATCTTCTACACTTCATCTTTCATGGCTGACCTTGCTTAGCTTGGTGCAACTTGATGGTTGTTCGAGCTATCTTTGGTCTTGGAGATGGTGTTGCAGTTGCATTTTGGGGACGTATTCCATTGAAGATTTTCTGTTCCACTGCTATTTCTTATACCTCTGATAGTATTGATATTCAGTTGTATCATCCTATTGTATTCATTGTCGTATCACATATTGTATCAAACATTGTACATCAAATGTATTATTCATTTTCTTCCGTTGTGTTGTACTTGATGTGTTATAAGCTTCGGCGAATCAGATTCGATGTTTGGATCTGCGGCATTGGAATACGAGTGTAGTATTCGATGCCGATTTTCGAAGGTCGAGTCAGGACCGTTTCAAGAACCATCTACGTTGAAAAGAAAAAATCGAGAAACTCATGAGTTTAAGTCCGGACAAACTATATCGGTTCGAATCCATTTCTGAATTCACCCAAGTCCATAGGGTTATCGGTCGAATCCAATCATGGATTCACCCAAGTCCATTAGGATTCAAAACATATCGTACTATACTTCTTCGCGGAGGGTACTCCCCATTTAAATTTCAAAATGTATCATAATATACATAGTACCCTTTTTAAATAATAACTTCAAATATCATACTTATATAAATTCCATTATATATAAGATCAATCACTTTTCAAATCGAGTACCTTTCAAATCAGTAGTCTTTGAAATAACTTCATACTTATATAAAATCACTTTTATATAAGAATCGAGAGCGTTCAAATCAAATATTTATGAAATCAAAGGTCCTAGAAAATCTATCAATTTCAAAATGTCAGTTCGGTCTCAAATCCATATAGGATTTCAATCATTTTCCTTTCCAAAATCGAATACTATTTAAAATTCAAAATTTCCACAATCAATAATTTTTAGAAATAAAATCAATTTAATATTATGTCAATTTTATAAATCAAAATTTTCTTTTCCAAATCAAGTATGTTTTAGAAAAATCATTTTTTTCATAAATTACTTCATAAAACATTACTAAGTTCATAACATTTCCTAAAATAAAATTTCATTTAAAACATTTCAGACTAAATTTCATATTTATGTAATAAAAAATAATCTTATTCATTTTACTTACCAAAATATTTAACAGTTTAAAACTTGTTTAATTATATTATCCTCTAACTTAAGAGTTACAAAACTTAAACCTTTATATATCTGTCTAAAATACCATGCTTAAATTTCAATTTGGAAGGGTCAAACTATTCAAGATAGTCGGAAAAATCAAATCCCGGTTCAAAGGAAATTTGAAATCGACAATCAATCATATTAATGAGATACATAATCAATCAATCCTAATGCATAAGATACATTTGTCCATAATATCATTCAACCGAAATTCGAGTACTGAACACCAGATTTTATTTTAATCGTTTGAAATAAATATATACATATCTTTTAATATCAGATAATACTTCAGGGATTTGAATCAAAAATCGGTTTCATCAATTTAATCGTGTAGCAAAGCTACTATAGTGGCATTCCCCACTTTGAAACTCGAAAATGAATGCCAATGATGCCGCAATCATCACTGAAATTACATTCCAGCAACAGAAGTGAGTTCTACACTTTATTGCTTTCGAAATCATTTTGAAAACATTTAAGTATGGAAAATACTTTCGAACAATACTACTATATTTTTCCCAAATCTTAGAAACCAACTTCAAAAACCCTAGAATTCAAGTTCTCTCAAATTTTCAGTCTAAATACTTTTTAGTTATAAATCATATCTATATAAACAATATTTTATATATCACTTTCAGATATGGTATCAAATACTCATATAATAATACGGTGGGGTATTCAGATATATATTTATTTTGAAATCTCATGTTGAAAATATGCAATTTCTTATGAAGCATTTAAAACTATTTTGAAAATTCATGACAATAATCAATGCTCAAATCAACAACCAATAATCGATGCTCATAAACTGGCCGAGCACAACTAATCCATCAATAAATGACAATAAGCACTACCATTCCAATCAATCAATAAGTAAAGTGATAATAGTCACTAACCATGAAACAATCATAAAGGACTATATCATTTTATTAAATTCATTTTTTTACATGTATACAAAATATAATCCGAGTTAAAATCACTTACTTTATCAATTTCAAAACATTTTATAACACTAACAAATACACTCGCTCATATATATACTCTCAACTCATAATAGAGCATTCCATTACCCTATCTTTTAATAAGTTTACCCCAATGGGCTAAGGTGTCTCTAAACCAGGCTTTGATACCAACTTTGACGGCCCAACTTTTTGGAAAATTTAAGTCGACAATAAACCACACATATCTAACTCAAACCATTCAAAAGGGCGGATCATCAATGGGGTTTAATAAAGAAAAAAAGAGGAAAGAAGGAAAGCAATACACATAATCTCACAATGGAATGTCAAAATATAATAATCAAATAAAATAGTTCATGAATCTGTTCTACAATTTACATTTGATTACACATTTTACAACATCAATCAAAGTACAATAAACAAACATACCAAATAATGCAGCGGAAAAATAATAATAAGTACGATCACCAATCATCATCTTCAAGGAATAACGTCTTTAAAACACTAAAATATTCAGGTTGACTCGAGCATAATGAAAAAACAACACCCTCGAGTCATAACTAAAAATTCCTATGTAAGTCAAATCAATATCACGTATGATATGAGTGTAATAACTCTATAGACGTTTACGAGGTTTTCCATCTCCTAATCAAAATTCGAAAAACCAATTTAAACCACTTTAATTAAAATAAGTCCAAAGTTTAAATTGAAACTTAAACCTTTCAAATAATTCAATTCTGATAAATTACATCATATATCATTTCAGCCTTAAGACTTCAAGTTAAATCCTTTAAACAATTTCATTTAAGCAGTTTCAAATTTCAACCTTTCAAGCTCGAATTAGAAAATAATTGAATTTCATACAAATCCATAGTATTAGTCTTCAAAACAATATCATTCAAACCGATCCAAATTCAAGAAAATGTATGGGTATATATCATTCCAACCCATAATTTAAATGACATAGGTATATATCATTTCAACATATTTCTTAGCTCATTTCAAATAATTTACAAATAAAGATTTATACAATCAATAATATATAGGGTAATAAACAGAGATATGTCAAAATAAATAAACAACCATGCATCCAACATCAATTAATAGGAATCCAATAACAATCAACATCCAAATCAATCAATATATCAAAACAGTTACAAGTTATCAATTGTCGGGTTTTTAACTAACAATTAAATTCAATCTTAATTTAAGTGTCAATTTAATTCAATATAAAATTCAAATTAATTTAAATGTCAATTTAAACTACCAAACATCAACCAATAAAAATTTATCACTTCATGATTTCAGTTTAACTAACATAAGGAAATTTAGTATTGCGTAAGTGGGTTACATCACTCACATTTGCAGCCCATTAAAAATCCAATAAAAGTCCTAAAATATCAATAGTCTCCAAATCCAACCAAACAAGTTTCATGTTATACGAAATTTCGATATGAGTCCAATGGAAGAACCGGCGCATCAATCGGAGTTCGTATGCAAAAGTTATACAAGTTAGAAGATTGAACTTTTAAAATTAGATTGAAATAATAGAGGGGAAAAATTGTAAACACCCATCTATTTCAAAACCCTAAATGTGAACAACACCCATGGCCGCTGATTATCCGTCCCAGTTCCCGCCGCCTTGAACGCTATCTCCTAGATCCAACCGCACCACAACGTTGCCCTCCTCCGACCGCCTATCTCCATGGCCTCACGACCACCCCTCCATGCCAGAGCTGCCTCCGACTGAGCCCTAAAAACGTGCCCAAATCACCAATTTCTGGCGAACCTCCATCCCATATAACTAATTGAGCCACACTGATTGACCTAGCACATCCTTCTCTACCCAATGGTCACCTTTGATCGTCCTATCGATGTAGATCCACCGCTAATTTGCAAACCCTATTGTAACGACCCGTATTTCACGTATCGAAAGATCGTAAAACCGTTGTTATTAGGTAGTTAGTGTTGTTAAGTCGTCCAGAGTTTAAGTCGACCAGAGCTTAAGTCGGCGACTTAAGTTTTTAGGCGACCTAAGGAGTTAGATTGTGTGATAGCTTAGGTCGTATAGTAGCTTAGGTCGACTGAGCGACTTAAGGAGGAGAGCGACCTATGTTAGATGCCGTGTTGAAGTTAGGTCGTAAACGACCTAAGTTAGATTCTGTGTGTAGTTAGGTCGTGGACGAGATAAGGCTTAGGTCGTAGGTCGCGTGAAGGCGAAGGTGTTAGGTCGCGTAAAAGGTTAAGACGTTAGGTCGTGTGTGTAGTTAGGCCGTGTAAGGGCTTAAGCAGTTAAGTCGTTAGGTCGGCAATGTTGTTAAGTCGTTGGTCGGCAACATCGTTAGGTCGTGTTTGTGTTAGGTCGTATATGTGTTAGGTCGTTGAGTCGCGTGAAGGCTTGAATATTAGGTCACGCATATACTTGAGTTGATAGGTCGTAGGTCGTGGGGTTTCGTTAAGTCGTGAGCGACTTAAGGGCGAGCGACTTATGGGTTCGGCCTATAAATACACGGGTTAGCTTAATTTTTGGGATCCGGATTTTGAAGCGACGAAGTTCTACCATTTTGAGAGCTCGAGTGCTACACTTCTTCACTTCTTTTCTACTCTTTAATCTTGTGCTTCCTTCCATCCAAATCGAAGATCCAAGAGCTTAGATTGAAGATCTCCATCCATCGAAGAGGGATTTCATCGTTTGAAGCGGAATTTTGGCGGATCGAGTTAGATCCTTCGCTGTCCAGATTTGGAGTGTGTTGCTTTTAAGGTGTTTAGGTGATTCGGTGAGTGGTGGTTATCTCTCACACGGACCCAAAGGAGTATATTGGATTGGTGGCTTGATTTTGTGTTAAAAATAGTGATTTCATGCATTTTCGTAAACCTAAGTATAGATCCATTGTTCATGAAGATTTGACATCCATTATAATACATGTTAACCTGTGCAAGTTCATCTATCAAGTTGTAGAGATATTATTCATGATTATGCTTGTTAGATTTAGACTCTTTATTTACAAGATTTCCATTTTTGTTATAATTGCTTTTAGATCATGTTTGAATGCTTAATTACTTGGATTAATGATTGACTTGATTGATTGTTATAAATTAGTTGATTAGTGGTTGGATTTGGACAAGTTGTTCGAAGATGATTCAAAGGCTAAGGGGAAAGCTCATGAATAGAAAAGCTGCACGTGGCATATGTAGTGGATGATAAAGCTCATATGGACGGATTTCATGATGATGTTGAGATAGAGCTTTGCTATGAATGAGATGACGCGAGGCATGATGTGAGGTAGCTTTGGTATAATCCAGATGGGATCATTCCAAGCATGTTGATAACTCGAGGGATGGCTCGAGTTTGTGGATAATGGTTGGCTCGAGAGGCGCTTGAGCTAGTATGAGAATAGTCGTCGAGGAGGATGACTAGAAGGCTGAGATTTCATCGTTATTGAAGGTTCTAGCAGACTCAAAGCAAGAGTACGCTGGGCAGATTCGATAGTCCCAAAAGACTACAGTTGGTGGTCGAGTACTCTGGGCAGATTCGATAGTCCTAGGCACGGGCTGCGACGACGTGCGGTGTTTTGTCTAGAACCGGGGTTACCATTAGCCCTTGACGGACGGCTGAAAGAAAGGTGTCGGTCATTCAGTTAACGATGGTATCGAAGCAATGATAATAGTGATAGCCAGAGTCATGGATGTTTAGATGTTTTGGTTGTATCGTCATTCGGTCTCAAGAGCGATGTTTTCCGGGTGCTTATCTGATCTTGGTTTAGGCCTTGGGGGTTTGTACTTGGAAAACATCGACCTTGACTCGAGTGATAATTGCTTTACTTTAAATGGCTGATTTGTTATGTTTACTTCTGCTTAGTGTGTCGGGTGCTATCACTGTAGAAAGAGGTGGAGTGGGAGGGTTGGGTTCCTATTCCTTTTACCTTTATGCTCTTTTGGTATGTTGTTAGTTAATTTACCGCTCACTAAGACTGTTGTCTGACTCAAGGTTTTATGTTCAACTCTTATTACCTTGGGCTGTTCATCCATTTTGGGATGGGCAGACTAGGTAGCAGGTGACAGGTGCTGTTCTTAGTGACCAACGATGCTGATGACGAAGACGAGCTGGAGGCTTGCATATTATTTTCTTATTATATGTACCGGATGTTCCGCTGCTTGTATATTCTCTGAGTGATATGTAGTGAGGCTTGATATATTGACTATTTAGATTTTTGTATCAAACTACTATGAGGCTTATTTGACGAGATTCTGTTTTGTGGAGCTTCACTATATATATATATATATATATATATATATATATATATATATATTCTATTGTATTTTACCCATGCGCTGTGAGTAATACGATAGACTCCGCTGTTTTTACCTTACCTTGATGATCATCCATGGCTGCCTGGCACACTTTACAGCGCACTATTTCCTTGTTTAGTGCAGGAGTCATGGGCGGTCGTCACATTTGGTATCAGAGCTTTGGTTAATCGATTTTAGCCAACGCTCGTTGACGTAACTACGTATGAGAGACGTAATTGTATTTCGATGGATGATTACTATATATAATATAGTGGCTTAGAAGGATTTGAACCTCTTATGCAGTTGTTTCTCAAGGTGCACTAATCATTTTTTTATAGATATTAAGAATGAGTCGAAGAGGGAGACCAGCTGCTAGGGAAGGCCGTGCTGCTGAGGGGGCTGCTGATTGTGCTGCTATGTTCGAGGCTATGATGACTTCGATCATGAGGAGGATGCCAGCTCCGGGGCCAGCATTAGATGTTGGAGTTCAAGTTCAAGCTCCAAGACCGGTGGATTTTGCTAAGTTGTGTAAAGACTGTACTGCTCTTGGAGGGAAGGTTTTCTTGGGAACAGAGTCAACCATTGAAGTCCAGAGATGGATAGATGCTTGTAGAAGAATCTTTGGTGATTTGGGAATTGAGGATGCAACCAAAAGGAAGCTCGCATCAAGACAGCTTCAAGGGGGAGCTTCTGACTGGTGGAACTCTATCACCATTGATACTCCGGAGGAAGAAATTACTTGGGTGCAATTACAAGCTAGATTTGAAGCTAAGTTCATTTCTACAGCTCAGAAATCTGTTCTATTCAAGAAGTTTGTGGAGCTCAAGCAAGGAGGAAGACCAGTTCTTGAGTATGTTTCTGAGTTTGAAGCCTTGTCCAAGTATGCCCGGTCATATATTGAATCTCCATATCAGAAGAACGAGAAGTTTGTGAGAGGCTTGGACATTTATCTAGGGAGGCAGTTGGTGGATCATCTGGACGATCCATTTGAGAAGCTTATGGAGAAGGCTCTCAGGCACGAGAATCTGTTTCCTAAAGAAGGATATGTTGTTGCTGTGACCAAGGAGGAGTCTAAACCACAGCAAGGTGCAAACAAGAAGAGGAAGCAGCAGCAGCAGAAGGGTAAGGATGGGCAGAAGAAGCCGAAGGGCGAAGTAACCTGCTACAATTGTCAGCAGAAGGGCCATTTCTCTAAAGATTGCAAGAGTCCAAAGGTGCCGGTGAAGTGCCACAACTGTGACAAGCCGGGGCATATCAAGAAGAATTATCCAGAACCAAGGAAGGACGGGCAGATTGTGCAAGCTTATGCTTTGGGGGCTGTGCCATCATCTTCAAAAGCTCCTACTGCAGAAGAGAAAGGAAAGAGTGTGGTGGTACAAGGTACCCTTTCCATTTGTGGTGTTCCAGTTAGAGTGTTATTCGATACTGGGGTGTCGCGTTCTTTTGTTTGTAATGAACTTGTATGCCGGTTGGGTTTAGAACCAGATATTGTTGATAGACCATTGGTTGTGACTAATCCAGTTGGGGGTTCGTCCTGTCTGTGTATGTTATGCCGTGATCTGGTTGTATCGAGTCATGATTGCTCTTTTGTTTGTGATTGTTTTGTTCTAAACTTTGCGGGGTTTGGAATTATTTTGGGTATGGACTGGCTTACGAAGTACGCGGCAAAGGTTGATTGTAAAAGGTTGGAGGTGACAGTCGAGAATGTGGAAGGGCGAAAGGTTGTGATACGATGTAAGCATGTGGAAGGCGTCTTCATGAGCTTCATGTATTCGATGGTTGTTCCACGGGATGGACTGTCATCGGTGACAGTCACAAATGGATTTGAGGATGTCTTTGATGAGGTCAAAGGGTTACCGCCGCATAGAGAGATCGAGTTTCGCATCGATCTAGTTGAAGGAGCCAGACCTGTTGTGATGCCTCTTAGGCGGATGGCGCCTAGGGAATAGCAAGAGTTGAAGGTGCAAGTTGATGATCTTTTACAGAAAGGACTCATTCGACATAGTGTGTCCGAATGGGGTGCACCAGTTGTATTTGCAACCAAAGCAGATGGATCGTTGAGGTTGTGTGTGGATTATCGTGAGCTGAATAAAGTGACTAAGAAGAACAAGTATCCATTGCCGAGAATAGATGACTTGTTTGATCAGCTTCACGAAGCCAAGGTGTTTTCTCAGATGGATTTAGCAACGGGATTTCACCAATTAAGAGTGGCAAAGGATAGTGTGCCGAAGACTGCTTTCAGGACACCATCTGGTTTCTTTGAGTAGCTGGTAATGCCGTTTGGATTGACCAATGCACCAGCATATTTTGTGGATCTTATGAATAGAGTGTTCAGGGATCAGTTGAACAAGTTCGTACTAGTGTTCGTGGATGATATTTTGATTTATTCCAGTAATGAAGAAGAACACAAGACGCACTTGCGTATTATTTTGGAAACCTTGCGGAAACATCAGCTGAAGGCTAAGTTTTCGAAGTGTCACTTCTGGAAGAGCAAAGTGAGGTTCTTAGGCCATATTATCTCTGGAAGTGGAATAGCGGTTGATCCCGCCAAGGTGGAAGCAATCCAGGATTGGGTTAGACCTAAGAATGCATCTGATGTGAGAAGTTTTCTTGGATTAGCAGGATGCTATCGTCGATTTATCAAAGACTTTTCCAAGGTAGCTGCACCATTAAGAGGATTGACGAAAAAGAACAAAGTATTCAGATGGGATGCTAAGTGTGAGCAAGCTTTCGGAATCCTGAAAGAGCGACTAACAAGTGCTCCTGTTTTGACTATTCCAAGTGGAAATGATGAGATGGCGGTTTACACCGATGCATGTGGTACTGGACTTGGAGTAGTGCTGATGCAGAAGGGTAAAGTTGTTGCGTATGCAAGTCAACAACTGAAGTCGCACGAAAGGAATTATCCGACTCATGATTTGGAGTTGGCAACGATTGTATTTGCTCTGAAGATGTGGAGACATTACCTATTGGGAGTTCGATTCGAGTTGTTTACAGATCATAAGTCGTTGAAGTATCTTTTCTCCCGAAAGGATTTGAATCTTCGACAGCAACGATGGCTAGAGTTTTTGGCATCATATGATTTTGGTATAGCCTATACTCCGGGAAAGGGTAACGCAGTGGCAGATGCGTTAAGTCGAAGACAGGCTGGATTGGGAGCCATGTTTTCAGAATGGAAGAGTCTCGAGTATTTGGTTGGATTTGACTTCAGGCCCAGATGTGAATTGGAACCTGATATGTTGGCAAACTTATCGATAAGACCTACTCTTATGGAAAGGATTGGCGAGAGCCAAAAGCGAGATGATAAGCTTGTCAAGATTATCCGTGATTTGGAATCTGGGTTGGACCCAGAGAAGGATAAAGGATTCGAGGTCGATCGAGAGGGTTGGCTTCGGGAGCAAGGACGACTAGTTGTTCCCGATATAGATGAATTGAGAGATGAAGTTCTAAAGGAGAGTCATCACTCGAAGCTGACAATTCATCCAGGTAGAAATAAGATGTATCGGGATATGAAAAAAACCTATTACTGGGAAGGTATGAAGAAGGATGTTGGCAATTTTATTTCCAAGTGTATGAACTGCCAGTTGGTAAAAGCCGAGCAGAAGAAGCCCAGTGGATTGCTTCAGCCATTAGAAGTTCCTACATGGAAGTGGGAGCAAATATCGATGGATTTTATCGATGGGTTACCTAGAACAAGAGCGGGAAATGAAGGGATTTGGGTCATCATAGATCGTTTGACTAAGAGTGCAAGATTTGTTCCTGTTCGATCAACTAGGACTGCATCGAAGTTGGCTGAGCCGTATGTTAAGTGGATAGTTCGATTCCATGGTATTCTGAAAAGTATAGTGAGCGATCGAGACTCATTGTTCACTAGTGGATTTTGGAAGAGCTTCCAGGAAGTTTTGGGAACCGAGTTGTGTTTGAGTATAGCTTATCACCCCCAAACAGATGGTCAGACCGAGAGAGTCAACCAAGTTTTGGAAGATCTCCTTAGAGCATGTGTTTTGGACTTCGGAGGATCATGGGAAGATCATCTTCATTTGGTGGAATTTTCGTATAATAATAGTTACCAGTCCAGCATTGGTATGGCGCCGTATGAAGCATTGTATGGAAGACCGTGTAAGTCTCCAACATGTTGGTTGGAAACGGGAGAAAAGTTAATACTTGGGCCAGAAATGATTCAACAGATTTCGGATTGCATAGAGATCATTCGGCAACGAATGAAGGCAGCCCAAGACCGTCAAAAAAGTTATGCCGATAAGCGTTGTAAGGATTTGGAGTTCGACGTAGGTGATATGGTTTTTGTGAAGATTTCTCCACTGAATAATATTATTCGATTCGGGAGGAAAGGAAAATTGACTCCGAGATTCGTTGGACCATTCCCGATCATCGAGCGAATTGAAAAGCTCGCCTATAAATTGGAGTTACCAGAAAAGATGTCGGGTGTGCACAATGTTTTTCATGTATCGTATCTACGGAAGTATGTGCACGACTCGAATACAGTGGTTTCTGCTGATAGCTGTGAAGATTTTGAGGTTAATCCAGTTGATAAGAGACCTCGTAAGTCGCTTCGTGTTGTGGAAACTGACACGAAACAGCTTAGGAGGAAGGTAGTTAGGTTGCTCAAGATACAATAGAGTGATGATGTTAAAGACTGTACATGGGAGGTGGAAGAGAGGATAAAGGCAGCTTATCCTGAACTCTTCGAGGTATGACCATAAGGTGTCGTGTCATCTCATGACATTGTAACTTGTTCTAGTCTTAGAATTCTGCATGGTAGGCTAGTAATTGGATGCATGGTTTGTTGGTTGCTATGGATGGCAGGCATGCAGAATAGTTTTTGGTTGTTCTTTTTTGTTTGGAATTTCGGGGGCGAAATTCCTAAGGGGGAGAGAATGTAACGACCCGTATTTTACGTATCGAAAGATCGTAAAACCGTTGTTATTAGGTCGTTAGTGTTGTTAAGTCGTCCAGAGCTTAAGTCGGCGACTTAAGGGTTTAGGCGACCTAAGGAGTTAGATTGTGTGATAGCTTAGGTCGTATAGTAGCGTAGGTCGATTGAGCGACTTAAGGAGGAGAGCGACCTATGTTAGATGTCGTGTTGAAGTTAGGTCGTAAACGACCTTAGTTAGATTCTGTGTGTAATTAGGTCGTGGACGAGATAAGGCTTAGGTCGTAGGTCGCGTGAAGGTGAAGGTGTTAGGTCGCGTAAAGGGTTAAGACGTTAGGTCGTGTGTGTAGTTAGGCCGTGTAAGGGCTTAAGCAGTTAAGTCGTTAGGTCGGCAATGCTGTTAAGTCGTTAGGTTGGCAACATCGTTAGGTCGTGTTTGTGTTAGGACGTATATGTGTTAGGTCGTTGAGTCGCGTGAAGGCTTGAATGTTAGGTCGCGCATATACTCGAGTTGATAGGTCGTAGGTCGTGGGGTTTCGTTACGTCGTGAGCGACTTAAGGGCGAGCGACTTATGGGTTCGGCCTATAAATACATGGGTTAGCTTCATTTTTGGGATCCGGATTTTGAAGCGATGAAGTTCTGCCATTTTGAAAGCTCGAGTGCTACACTTCTTCACTTCTTTTCTACTCTTTAATCTTATGCTTCCTTCCATCCAAATCGAAGATCAAATCGAAGATCCAAGAGCTTAGATTGAATATCTCCATCCATCGAAGAGGGATTTCATCGTTTGAAGCGGAATTTTGGCGGATCGAGCTAGATCCTTCGCTGTCCAGATTTGGAGTGTGTTGCTTTTAAGGTGTTTAGGTGATTCGGTGAGTGGTGGTTATCTCTCACACGGACCCAAAGGAGTATATTGGATTGGTGGCATGATTTTGTGTTAAAAATAGTGATCTCATGCATTTTCGTAAACCTAAGTATAGATCCATTGTTCATGAAGATTTGACATCCATTATAATACATGTTAACCTGTGCAAGTTCATCCATCAAGTTGTAGAGATATTATTCATGATTATGCTTGTTAGATTTAGACTCTTTATTTACAAGATTTCCATTTTTGTTATAATTGCTTTTAGATCATGTTTGAATGCTTAATTACTTGGATTAATGATTGACTTGATTGATTGTTATAAATTAGTGGATTAGTGGTTGGATTTGGACAAGTTGGTCGAAAATGATTCAAAGGCTAAGGGGAAAGCTCTTGAATAGAAAAGCTACACGTGGCATATGTAGTGGATGATAAAGCTCATATAGACGGATTTGATGATGATGTTGAGATGGAGCTTTGCTATGAATGAGATGACGCGAGGCATGATGTGAGGTAGCTTTGGTATAATCCAGACGGGATCATTCCTAGCATGTTGATAACTCGAGGGATGGCTCGAGTTTGTGGATAATGGTTGGCTCGAGAGGCGCTTGAGCTAGTATGAGAATAGTCGTCGAGGAGGATGACTAGAAGGCTGAGATTTCATCGTTATTGAAGGATCTAGCAGACTCAAAGCAAGAGTATGCTGGGCAGATTCGATAGTCCCAAAAGACTACAGTTGGTGGTCGAGTACTCTGGGCAGATTCGATAGTCCTAGGCACGGGCTGCGACGACGTGCGGAGTTTTGTCTAGAACCGGGGTTACCATTAGCCCTTGACGGACGGCTGAAAGAAAGGTGTCGGTCATTCAGTTAACGATGGTATCGAAGCAATGATAACAGTGATAGCCAGAGTCATGGATGTTTAGATGTTTTGGTTGTATCGTCATTTGGTCTCAAGAGCGATGTTTTCCGGGTGCTTATCTGATCTTGGTTTAGGCCTTGGGGGTTTGTACTTGGAAAACATCGACCTTGACTCGAGTGATGATTGCTTTACTTTAAATGGCTGATTTGCTATGTTTACTTCTGCTTAGTGTGTCGGGGTGTTATCACTGTAGAAAGAGGTGGAGTGGGAGGGTTGGGTTCCTATTCCTTTTACCTTTATGCTCTTTTGGTATGTTGTTAGTTAATTTACCGCTCACTAAGACTGTTGTCTGACTCAAGGTTTTATGTTCAACTCTTATTACCTTGGGCTGTTCATCCATTTTGGGATGGGCAGACTAGGTAGCAGGTGGCAGGTGCTGTTCTTAGTGACCAACGATGCTGATGACGAAGACGAGCTGGAGGCTTGCATATTATTTTCTTACTATATGTACCGGATGTTCCGCTGCTTGTATATTCTCTGAGTGATATGTAGTGAGGCTTGATGTATTGACTATTTAGATTTTTGTATCAAACTACTATGAGGCTTATTTGACGAGATTCTGTTTTGTGGAGCTTCACTACACACACACACACACACACACACACACACACACACACACACACATATATATATATATATATTCTATGTATTTTACCCATGCGCTGTGAGTAATACGATAGACTCCGTTGTTTTTACCTTACCTTGATGGTCATCCATGGCTGCCTGGCACACTTTACAGCGCACTATTTCCTTGTTTAGTGCAGGAGTCATGGGCAGTCGTCACACCTATAACGGACGGTCGAGACTTCTTCATTGGTTTCTGGACAAACGGACCTCCAATTGGGAATTACAAACATTGATTCAGTTCATCGAGAGCTTTTCACAATAATATATTATATGACAGAATTTGAGTAGACTGAATTTTTGGATTTAGATTTGAAATCAATAGTTAGGGTTTAGGATATTGACCCTTGAGAAGAAGCAGATTAGAATTAAAATGTACATATAGGAAAATAGAATGGAAAGCTGGTAGGGTTTATAACAAGATATATAAAGGCAATGATGGAACAAGAATGAATGGAACAGATTCATTGGGTCAAAGCGATAACAAAGACTCGAAAAGCCCGCTTCATTCCTGAAACGAAAGAAGGTCATCCTATATATCAAAATATAGGTTTTCAATATTTTTAAACTCAACGAAACTAATCTTAAACCCTAATTCTATTGTATATAGAAGTTAGCTTTTAAAAGACAAATTATATTTATTTTTTACATGTTAATTGAATGAATTGTTATTAAATTGGTTTAATCACCATTAAATTTTAAATTAAAAGTTTTTTATCATCATCACAGAATTTAATAATCTTTTAAAATTAAATTTTCCATGTGACAGATAAGATTTATATATTAAATTAATTTCACGTTAAATTACAACAGAAATAAAATCTTAGTTCATTATAATTTAAATTTCAACCAAATTCTTTTTATTTTTCTTTACATATTCTTTATATTAAATCAATAATTACCTTATGTGTTCATTAAACATAAGCTTTTATTTTATTACGCCCAATTATTTTACAATTAACATCTTCCCTCGTATTAATTGAAATATTCCAACTACATTTGATTCTATCAATTGATTTCCAAATTGACTTCAAAAGGATTTGATAATAAGAAGAGAAATAAACAATTGTACATTTAAGTAATTTGAACACATTTATAAGTTTATTGTTTAGAACAAGGGTTAATAATTTTACTACAAATAACTGATTCCAAATTCTATGCTTAAACCAATTTCAGTAACATATGATTTCTCCTTTTATACATGATTAGAATTATTCCTCGTTAAGCTTTACATTCTATTCAACTTAAACTTTACAATTATATTCTAAATTAAAGATAAACATTCATTTATTCTTTTCAAGTCAAAGCTTAAACTTCACTAAAATGTCTATTTTAATTAAATTTAAAATGTAAGTTCTTATGTTGAGCTTATTAATTACAATGCACTAGTCTTTTATTTTCAATTAAAGGATTCCAACGACTCTTATTGTAGTTTATATTCACTATTATTTTTCAACCGAATTCCCATCATACCGCGCCTATTTTCTGTTCATTTCATATATTCCAACATTCATTTGTTAAATTATTCCATTCTGATATTAACATCCATTATTACAATCAATGGAACTTGCGTTCAAACAATTATAAAATAAATCATATGCAAATCAATATCATTATATTATATTTTAATATTCATTGCAACTTTCTACCTCATTAAATTTAGGTTTTTTCGCATTTATTTAAGATCATGTTTTATATCCTAACAAATTTTACATAAATTAATAAAATCTTTATTTCTAACCATTTTTAATCAACAATTATATTAAATTTAGCATTTCTAAATTGTAGAAAATACAGGTCGTTACACATATAGTCACGTTACTTTATTATTGCAATTAGGAAAGAAGTCAGCTATTGTAAGCTTTAAATATTGCAATTGAAGACATCTTGTCAGATGTACTGTAAATATAACAACTGAAATGTTGTTGCCACAATAACACTCATGTCCCTTTATTATTAAAGAATCTAAGACCAAATACAAAAACATAATCATGGCACAATACTTGATAATCAATATAGTAAATACAAAAAAATACTTGCAGCGCAAAAATACAGTAGGAATAGCTTACACACATGAAAATCGACTAATTATCAATAGCAAAGTTGACAAATTATATCATGATGATTATCTAATGCTCTACAAAGTATTCAGTATGAGTTGGGTTCCAATACATATTACCTTCTTCATGTTCTAATAATAAAATGTTTTCATAAGCTAATGCTTTTGGTAACATTAACACTTCATTACGTAAACTCTTAAAACAGTAGTCAGTTATTATGAAGTCAAAATAGCATCTAATTACCCAAAACACAAAATAATGAGTTTGCGGTTACATGTTTTGTTTTGATTATTCAACCATAAGCCTCAAATTTAATTTTTTGCATAAATTTACCTAAAATATACATTTAATCACTATAGTAAAATTAAAAGTTCTTACAATATCGAATGGTCTAAAACAAAAGCTAAACTTGGTTGTTTACAAATTTGTGGTAAATTCCTATTCACATTCTCATAACTGTAACCATATGTTAAACTATACAGCTATCAACATCATTAGCTTTCTTATTAAAACTCTCGATAATTGATGTGGAATTTTTCTTATATCCATTAAGATCTCTCCAAACATCAACTTATTATAAAATTTCAGTTTGAACCTCTTCGAATTTTTTTCTGATTGGTATAAAGCCAAATTCTTAAAGTGTAACAAATCGAATTTTCGACCCTCGAAAATCGACATAAATACGTCCATTGTATAACATGCCGAACAATCGAATGTCGGAAAACCCAATAGTTAGGGGAAAAGAAAAGAAAGAGGTACAAGAAAAGAGAAAAATCTCATAAGCACAGCGGAACAATATATAATAGATAATAACATGTCTTTATACAAAAAAAAACTACAACTGTTATTTATACATTTCATCATCGGAGTACAGCAAATCAGTAGCTCAATATTGGACAGTTATAATTATTTGTCCTCACTAGTGCTGACTACACAGCCTAACATTCACAGCGGAATATAATCAAGTACGTGGAATACGTCTCTATCATCCAGCTTGTCTCCTGAGCTTCATAGCATCCTAACCTGAATCTGCAATACTCGGTCTGACCCAAGCATTATATTAAAATAACACCCGACTCAATCTGGAAAACCAGCATGAGAAAACACACTGAATTTGAATTATTACTGTTGTCAAAATCCTTTGAAAAATAAAGGTATCTAATAAGAACTCGTCATACATAAACACGATGTATTTTTACCTTACGATAGCCAGAACATTTTATATCAAGATTATCTGATATTATAATAATGTCAAAGTACAAATACTTATTCAAATAGCCGAAATTGTTACATTAATTAAATTCCAGCATACTAGGCTCTACAACCAAAACCGTAAAGCTACGTATTAGAGAATAGATTTTCGTACAATGACTAAGCACTGGGGTACCACCTATCACAGTACACTTTGAGAAAAATGTACCGAGGACCTCGTCGGGATCACCTACAACACAAGACCAGTTCCACCCCTATCCTGGATAAAACCAAATATGTTATCACCCAGGGTGTTCCCACCCTTATCAAGAGCTCTTTTCCATGCACCACCGTATCCATAATTTATAATATATTCGAGGGTATCTAGAAAGGGGATAACATACCCTAATTGGGTGCGACCCAATTAGCCTTGCTGTATCTCTCTTGATTTTCAGTCATTCCGGTTGATGAGGCTTGAGGCTACGATTACCGTTTTAAGAAATTTTCGCTTGGAATGCTCATTGTCCTCCAATGATAATGTACTGATAGCATCCATCCATACAAGTCCGTTTTGGGTCTGAATGAAACCGAAGGCACATTTCCTACTGCATCCATTCTGGAATCATCCTCAGGATTAATAGTGATTAGCCCTTGCACTTCAATGCTCCAACTTCGATTTCATGCTCTTATCTTCATTTTGAAAACGTACTCATTGGATCGAAGTAGTTTTCGGATAACTTATCCGATCCTGGTTACTTCGAAACAACGTTCGATATTTTCGGTAAACTCAGCTCCGGTTCTTTAGGAAATAAACAGACGAAAATAAGATCGGAGATCATCTCCTAACTGTTAGTGGATGAATTTCCTTATCATCGTCCTAGAAGAATGAAACGAGTTTATACGTACAGTATAGCACCTTCGATGGTAACTGTACCATATACTTCCTGCGTTTCTTCTAGATATTTTCAAAGTTACATTTTTAGTCCAGATTTGATAGTCATTTATTTAACTATCAAATAAACAATCATTCAACCAAAGATTTCATTTCCTACTGAATTCACTAAGTCTTATTTAATTAAAAATTGCAAATAATTTAAATATCTTTAATCAAAAGTACATGCTTATCTTACCGAATTTAGTATATTCACAAACAATATTTTTTTTAAATATTTGAAAACTTTTTTCAAAATAAATATGGAAAGCACCACTGCAGGTATCAACCATTGATTCGCAGCTCAATGATTACGTCTCTATCCCAGAGAAATCCAAACTTAACTGCAGGCAATCTCTGCCTTTCGATTTCGCCATGAAAGCATACCATTACTTTCCAATAACTTTATTTAATAATTATCTAACAATAATGCTTACAAAGTTTCTATAATAATTTTCCAAGTTTAATTTAGGCAAACACTCTTAAGCAAAAGCTATTATATAAAACAATATTCATATTAAATAATTTATCCTTTTTTAAAAATAATAATACCGATTAATTCTTAAATAATAACTAACTTAAAATCAAATCATTTTTAGGTAACTTTAATTAATAATTAAATATACATTTAATCAATTTAAAATAATTACATAACCTTGAAACAATAAATAAATTCTGATTTATTAATAAAATTCTAATCGATTTACAATACTTGTTTATAAACTTATAATTATTTCGACAATTTAAAATATTTAATTAACTAACTTTCTAAAATATTCTTATGCTAAAACATTTTTAAATTACCTAGTTTGATAATAAAAATCCTCTTTTTAAAACAAACTCAACTTCTTGATAAAATATGTCTTTCAATTTTAATATAATCAATGTAATATTTATAAATCTCTCTCAATTTATCACCAATTGATTTACGTCCCCAATTTCATAAATCCCTTTTCATATTTCCAAAATAAAAATCTTTCATTTCTTTTTAAACAGATTGACCCATCTTGTTATAAATTCTCACCATGAATCTATATCTTCAATTTATCAAATGATAATCATCTCACTTTATTTATAAACATTGTTTATAAATCCCATGGTCTCATTTTCAATTTACGATGTTTCACGTCAACTAATCCATATTGAATCGATTTCTAAACTAAATTCCATTTATAAATCAATTTCTTAAATAACCCAAACTATATGTCAAAAACCAACCCAAACTCGATCTCACTTCCATTTCAAAATTTAGATATCTTATTTAAAATCCAGTACAACCAACTTTATATTTATTTGCAAATTCCCTATAATTCTCCAAATCTATTAAAAATCTCGATTTTTAATCCTTTTATATTTAAACAAGTATCACTTAAGAATTTTTTTTAAATCTATTATATACATTATTCCAACATCTCTATTTACAATTTCCCATAATAATCAAGTACAAATTTAAAGTCAAACTTTTCATTTTATCCAAACCAACTTCTTTGACTAATCCAAAATTCTATATAAACATTTTACTTCAAAAATCATATTTTAAAATTTCTTTTCAAATTTAAAATATATATTTATGGTATTTTAAAATACCAAAATCTAGTCCATTACCATCATAGCATCCAATAAATTCAAATCACACTATAATCTATCTCAGATTATTCAAACATATCATATATCACTATATATGAAATTAAACTCAACATTTTTGAGGAATCCAGTTGGATCCCTCCAACTTGTTTTCCTGCAACCATAGATGTTAATACAACATAAAAATACCAATCCCGTTTTGAGGCGAGATGCGACGGTAATAAAGGGTCGTCCACTATTATGCTGGAAGCATAGGGTCTTATCCGCTCCAATAGGAGGGAATAATCGATCCAACTACTCATATATAGTACTATATATATAATAACATTCATACTGATACTAATTATCAAATTCAACTAGGCATCCAATAATAAATTTTAACTATTTAAAATTTAACTAGTAATCCAAAAATGAGTGAGATTAACTCACCTTGATTTTTATTATCGCTTTTACGTTCTGGTTTCAATTAAGTACGAACGCGTTTGAATTCATCAAAAAATGAAGAAAGCTCTAAATTCAACCAATTTGACTCCATAGTCAAGATCTCGTTCATATGAACCAAATGCGACTGACCGCGTTGGATTTCGACCTAAAACGGCCAAGATATGATATTTATAAGAATTTGAATTTTTATAAAACAATTTATATACTAAATCAATTTTCTTTCCATTACTATTAACCACAAATTTTAAAGCCCAACCCATAAAATCAAAATAGATCCGCCATCTACAATGCTTCCTCCTCTCCCGTTCTCTTCGTTTTAGAACCCATTTTCGTGACACCACCGTGCACGTGCATGACTATCCACCACACCATCCATCGATTCGACTTCACCAACGCATCACCCTCCTCCGCCTCATCTTGACCACCACCACCTTGCCACACCCATGACTCCCCATCAAAATGGGACATTACCGAATGACCTACTGCCCCCAAATGTCACGACCACCCACGGAGAACCGCACGTCACCAAACTCGGCACCTAGGTATGCTTCGATGTCACGAGTCCTATGGAAAAATCGTCGCGCACTCTCACCGCTTGGATCATCAATAAAGCTCAACCCTAGTTCGAACCCAATATAGTCGATCACCAAACCAATGCCGCTGTTATCCCACCTTTTGGCAAAGCTGAGATACCCAGAAATTGACTCGAAACCAATAATAATAAGTCATGAATATCAACTATACATTGCAGGATAACCATGGATATCGATGAATTTTTTCCAAGTCCGGATCGGGCCACAATTAACAAGACATGACAAGCAAAGCCATGAGAGCCAGCATTTCAAATTTCAGGTTAATCGAAGTTCGCATGAGTGAGATATGATCGATACAAGTTGGGAGAAATACAATGTTTGTATCCATCTGATTGACCGGTTCGAATCCATCATATTCGCATCCATCAGGAAATCACGGCATCAACTTGTTCGAATCAATCCATTTCGAATCGATCACAGAGACCTCACCTCGGCTATGTTCAAACCCATCCGGTTCGAATCGATCCCAGGCCGTGCTATTCGTGTCCACCGAGTTCGTATTGATCGGGGAACACCTGACTGTATCCATCGCATGCCATGTTCATGTCCATCATCTGTTCGAATCGATCCGCAAGTGCCACTGGTTCGTATCGATTTGATGGATACGAACTTGACCGAAATTGGTCGGTCCGAACACCCCCTATGAAGTATCAGTGCGAATGGAGATGCATGCGATGGGTATGAAGGGGTCTCCAGCATGAAATGGCGATGCGAACAAGGCGTACAAATAACTCGGTCAACACGCCACGAAAATGGGATCGATCTAGGAAACTCGTGCCACGTCAACATCCCTTCATGTGCCCAGATCGATTCGGAAGCTATCGATGCGAACGATGGGTTCGAACACAACAGCACTCACGAAAATGCAATTCGTATCAATCATATCTCACGAACCACTGATCCAAATGCAATGAAATTTTCACAGCAGCTTGCATACATGCTAAAGAACCATCCTGCCAAGTTTCAGCTCGATTGGAGCATTTTTTGATCGATACGAAATTGTTTCGTATCGATCACAGAACGAGTCGAAACTTGGTGGGGTCGGTCGCGTGGGCCCACTCACGTGCCAGAAGAAGTCTTCCAAAGTTTGAGCGCGATCTCAGCCTCCTACGCCTATAAATAGCCCCCTGAAGCCTACAGAAAAAGGATCTTTTGGCTATTCAACGTCCAGAGTCTGCCGGATTTGATTTTACTTCTTTCCATTGCTGTTATAGTCGAAACTCAATCATTGTAACTACTGCAATCATTTGTAATCAGCAGAGAACATCAATAAAAGATAAAACTTTGAAGTGGACGTAGGCCGGAGATAGCCGAACCACTATAAATCCCGTGTCTTTGTCTGTTATTACTGGATTGCTGTTTGTTATTTGCTTAGATCTGGGATTTTTGCTTGAATATTGCTGATTTGTGTTCATACACTGGTGCTTTCACGATATTTGGGGTTTGTGATCAATTTTGGCACAAACACTTTGGTGCTTTCACTGAGAAGAACTAGTACCCGCTATGTCGGATAGAAGTTCAGATTTGAAAAGCTTGAAGAATTCAAACTTAGAGAAAATGACTCGACAAACAAGACAAAGAGCTGAGAGAAGCCAACAAGGAGGAAGCCAGGAGGCATCCTCTGGAGCTGCAGAAGGACAAGCTTCGATCTACATCACCCGGGATGAGATGGAGGCTATGGATAATTTAATGCATGAAAGAATGATGAGAAGCCAACAGGAGATGCTGCCGAATTTCTTTGAACAGATGAGAGCAGCGAACATGCAGAACCTTGGGCCAACTACAGCGGCTGCAAGTGCAGGACAAGGAGTCAGGATTGCGGAAACCAATGAAGGTCAGGTTCATGACCAGAATGTAGGACCTGATAGTAATCAACAAGGACTTAGCGGCAGACCCTCAGGATCAGACATTGGAAGGCCTATAGATGAAGCTCGGCAGGTTGGAGTCAATGCCACTGTTACTGAGCCACATGAAGAGTATGTACCAGAGTTCCCTTCGAGACTTGGGGGGTAGGATAGAAACATGACAAGGGGGCAGCCCCCGGATGGAGATGAAAGAATGATTGGTCTAGTGCGACGAATCATGAGAGGAGGGTTGTCAAGTGGAGGATTGGAAGAAGTCAGTCGGAGTTCGTTCACTCCGAATATCTGAAATGCAAGGAACCCTCCAAAGTTCAAACTACCTATGATGGATCCTTATGACGGGAAGTCAGACCCAACGATGCATATTACTCAATACATTAGGCACATGGAAGTGTTGGGGGCATCCGAGGAAGTGATAGCTCGATGCTTCCCTCTATACTTGTCAGATTTAGCTGCGTTTTGGTTTAGACAACTGGAGACTGGATCAATCAGAACATGGGGTGAGCTTGTAGATTGCTTCATGAGACAGTTTAGGGTCCACATGACGCGACCCAAGAGTGTGATGACTTTGGCTTCAATCAAGCAAAGGACCGGAGAGTCCATAAAAGATTTCTTATTGCGATTCAATGCAACGGTGGCTTCTGTAGATCGCCCGGATCCATCGATGATTTTGATGGCGGCGGTGGCAGGAGTTGGGGAAGGCACCAAATTCAAAGATTCTCTGGCAAGAGATCCACCACAAGATCTTGGAGAATTTTATCATGAAGCTGAAAGATTCATTCGGCTGGAAGAATCACGAGCCGAAAGGCGAGAAATAAATGCTGTGTAAGGCGAAGGAACCACTAGGGAACAGTCCGGAGCGGACAAAGGAAAGAGAAAGCAGGACGATAGACGTGATGGTCCTGATAAACGGAAGAAATTCCGAGAACCCAGATTCATAAAATACACGGACCTGATGGCGAGTCTAGAAAGAATTTACACGGAAACTCGAGGACAGCTTCCCTATCGAAAACCACCCAGGAGAGATCCCACTGAGCGGAAGCGTAGAACCGGAAAATATTACCTATTCCACGAGCTGGATGGGCATACTACCGATGAATGTCGTCACCTAAAAGATGTGGTGGAAGAACATGCCAGGAGTGGTAGATTGCCATAGTATATCAAAGAGTGAACGGCGGCCGTAAGGCCTGAACAACTGTCACCTCCACCTAACAGAACTGATCCTGGATCGGGATCATGACTCGTCATCAATTGATTACGATGGCAAGGGCTAGGTTCGGGATTTGGACTTTGGTCGATTTGTTTTCTTAGATTTGATTTTAAAAATAAATGGCTATTCCACTTACTCATGTACGGGAACCGAAGAGATCCCTAGGCATGCTCTGAGATGGAAATAGACCGATTCGCCCGGAGAGGCAATGTTTAGTTTTTCCTGATGTTTGAGATTGAACATCCAGGACTTGAATTTAATAAATAAACTTGAATTTCTTGAAATAAACCTTTGACCGGCGAGTTAAAGGATGAATATTAAATACCAACATGAAAATGACCGCTTTATGACCCTACCCGGAGAGGCGGGGTCCGAAGTGCAAGAAGTGAGTTGCTTCGCCGGAGAGCGACAGGATCGACCCACTTAACGTCGTTTCCCATTCACCGGAGAGTGATTGGATCAAGATTCGATAAGAGCCCGGAGAGGCTGTGATCGGCCCACGATTTAGGCCATGACATCGCTTAATGTTCAGATACACTGAACCGGAGTGTAAGAAGTGAGTTGTTTCGCCGAAGAGCGACAGGATCGACTCACTTAACGTTGCCTCCCCTTCACCAGAGAGTGACAGGATGTGATCCAGCAAGAGCCCGGAGAGGCTATGATTGGTTTAGAACAACCAAGACATCGCTATGTGCCCTAGCTGGGGCCGGAGTGCAAGGGATAGAAAGCAACGCCGGAGTGCAATGGGATCTTTCTATTCAATCGCCAAGTTTGGATTGAGCTTGGCAAGTGTCCGTAGTGACCATCGATAGTCTGGAGAGACTGCAAAATTTCATTCTTAACTTCCACAGGAAGAAATGGATAAAGATTTGGCTTCGAACGGCCCTGAACTTGATTGAAAATGCTGTAAGCTTTGAATAAATCATGAACTCACTGCATTCGATTTAAGACTGATCAAAACACACCTTTTACCAAAAGGCATGTTTTGGGGGGCAAAGTGTTATCCCACCTTTTGGCAAAGCTGAGATACCCAGAAATTGACTCAAAACCAATAATAATAAGTCATGAATATCAACTATACATTCCAGGATAACCATGGATATCGATGAATTTTGTCCGAGTCCGGATCGGGCCACAATTGACAAGACATGACAAGCAAAGCCATGAGAGCCAGAATTTCAAATTTCAGGTTAATCGAAGTTCGCATGAGTGAGATATGATCGATACAAGTTGGGAGAAATACGATGTTCGTATCCATCTGATTGACCAGTTCGAATCCATCATATTCGCATCCATCGGGAAATCACGGCATCAACTTGTTCGAATCGATCCATTTCGAATCGATCAGAGAGACCTCGCCTCGGCTATGTTCGAACCCATCCGGTTCGAATCGATCCCAGGCCGTGCTATTCGTGTCCACCGAGTTCATATCGATCGGGGAACACCTGACTGTATCCATCGCATGCCATGTTCGTGTCTATCATCTGTTCGAATCGATCAGCAAGTGCCACTGGTTCGTATCGATTTGATGGATACAAACTTGAACGAAATTAGTCGGTCCAAACACCCCCCTATAAAGTATCGGTGCGAATGGAGATGCATGCGATGGGTATGAAGGGGTCTCCAGCATGAAATGGCGATGCGAACAAGGCGCACGAATAACTCGGTCAACACGCCACGAAAATGGGATCGATCCAGGAAACTCGTGCCACGTCAACATCCCTTCACGTGCCCAGATCGATTCGGAAGCTATCGATGCGATCGATGGGTTCGAACGCAACAGCACTCACAAAAATGCAATTCGTATCGATCATATCTCACGAACCACTGATCCAAATGCAATGAAATTTTCACAACAGCTTGCATACATGCTAAAGAACCATCCTGCCAAGTTTCAGCTCGATTGGAGCATTTTTTGATCGATACAAAATTGTTTCGTATCGATCACAGAACGAGTCGAAACTTGGTGGGGTCGGTCGCGTGGGCCCACTCATGTGCCAGAAGAAGTCTCCCGAAGTTTGAGCACGATCCCAGCCTCCTACGCCTATAAAAAGCCCCTTGAAGCCTACAGAAAAAGGATCTTTTGGCTATTCAACGTCTAGACTCTGCCGGATTCGATTCTACTTCTTTCCATTGCTGTTATAGTCGAAACTCAATCATTCTAACTGCTGCAATCATTTGAAATTAGCAGAGAACATCAATAAAAGATAAAACTTTGAAGTGGACGTAGGCCGGAGATAGCCGAACCACTATAAATCTCGTGTCTTTGTCTGTTATTACAGGATTATTGTTTGTTGTTTGCTTAGATCTGGGATTTTTGCTTGAATATTACTGATTTGTGTTCATACACTGGTGCTTTCACAATATTTGGGGTTTGTGACCAATTTTGGCGCAAACAACCGCATCCTATAAATCGTATACCCATTGAAGCTCATGCTCAAATTAGAATTTTGAAAGTGGTTTCAAGATTTTTCATTGAGTATTTTGTAAGAAAATGATTTTTGAAACTTTGTTTGCTTATTCTTCTTTACTGTAACAGTTGTGTGCTCTAATTTTAAATAGAGAGATGAAAGATAAGAAGGTGACGTGTAGGGTGTTCTCTACAGCTAATGGGAATATGGTCAAGTCAATAAATATATATATATGTATACATATTATTTAAAATTTCAAATTATTTCGATTGTGTAACTTAAATTTCGAACTCCTATTGAGGCATGCTATTAGGCGTTCATAATATTATACCCCTATTCTGAACGCAATGGAAAAGGTTTCGATTCCTAATTCTATCGTATGGAGAAGATAGCTTTTTGAACCTAATTATTATATTGAATTTTCGATATTAATTTCAATGCGTTTACATCCAATATGACCAAACGATAACTCTAAACGCTACAAAATTTAAAATCCTATAATACACTATTACGAATAAACGGAACTGGTTTTGTCGAATCCAAGACTGTGCCACGGAAGACTATTTTTATTTATCAATTTATACAAGTTATTTTTAAAATTGAACAAATCACTTTTAAATTCAAAATTCAAAATTTTACTATCTTCCTTCTTATTAATATAAATTTTATAAACCTTTAAAAAAAAATTATCAAACCTAAAACTCAAGATTCAATTATTTAAGTAAATTCAAATTATTAAATTACCCAAAAAATCATTATATTTGAAATTAAAGTTAAAAAATTACTTTTAAATATTTAAAATCAATTAAATATTTCAATTTTAAATAATCAAAACTTTCGGTCGTTACATTCCTCAACCCCTTATAAGAATTTCGTCCCCGAAATTACCAAGGTAAGAAGAATGGTCCAAAATCCATTAACTTTCTCAAAACCAATTAGTTGAAACAACCTCCCGAAATCAATTTATTTAAACCACATTATCATTTTTACTAATTTCAAAATTCATCCATAGATTTCTAATAACCTTATTCATTCAATCGTTTCAGATTCTAACTCAAATCAAATTTTAGTTATTAAAAATTTTCTTCAAAATTTCCTAACTCCTTAAATTTTGAAAATTTTCGCCAACGTTTCCTTTGCACGTCTAGATTCGATAAACTACAAATCATCATTACGGGCTCAAATCATCAAAACAAAACAAAAGCTAAGTGGCTCAATCATAAAATCATCAAATTCAAACAACAATTTTAAACATGTACCTTTTTGTTGGGCAATCCAATTTTTTTTCTTGATTTTAAATACCTGCATCTTATTCATAATGATATCCAATCATGAAGTTTATAATCATATTAATATGCAATTTTCAATTCCCAACATTTTCTTTGCTTAACCCCGTATGATGTACATATATCATCCGTACGCAATATCAAATCAGATCGCTCACTCGATCACACAATTTCACTTTCGAACTAGTATCATTCACATGACTCTCTAGTGCGGACTCAGATCTGATTTCTTGATCAGAAACTGTCATTCTCCTTGCATAGTCATATACTATGATAGAGAATTTCAGAATCAATCAAAAATCCATATCCATTGTTCTTCGTCGAGAATCGAGTGAAAAATCCTAATTCAGATCGATATAACTTATCTCGAAATTCTATGCTCGAATCTGGATCGAATTGTCATGCGAATAAAATAATATACGCACACTTACGTATTTAATTGATTTTTGAGCTGCACTAAATTCTCTTTTTCACATTTATTCATTCACTTCCAATTTTCCACTTTAAGTTATTCACCTTTATTTGATCTGCATTCAAATATTTACTTGGTATATTTTCCAATACCAATTATCTCTTAAGAATTTCCTCATCAAATTTTCTATTATACAAAGTGCTTGTGGTTATTACCACTTCACAACTTAAGTTATATCCATTTCGATTCAAATCCAATTTCTATTCAAATCCATATCCAAAACCATATTCAATTAAACAGATTAATTTAATTTAATAAGTTCATTTATTCATTTATTCCAAATCTCAATAAATTCCATTTTCAATAATTATTTTATTAAGTCCAATCAGGCTAAATTTTCAATTTCACTTTACTTAACATAATCCAAGTTAAATCGCATTCCAAAATTCAATTCCAAATTTTTACTTTTCTTGCATTCTTATTCAACAATTTAAACATTACTTTGTCTTGTTAATTTCCAACTTCATAAGTTACCAAACCTATTTTACCATATTTTCCAAATAACATTTAAAAGAAAATCCCAGAGTTTAAACTCCTTATTCCTAAATTATTTCAAATCATTTTTGAAATCATATATATATATATATATATATATAAAACACACAATCCATTGGTATGTGAAATTTGTTTGCACCAAAATTGGTCACAAACACCTAATTGCAGATGAAAGCACCAAATCACGGTCACAGATCACAGATAGATTGTATGTAATAGAATTAAATGTGAAGAACAGTCAAAAGATTAAAAAGAAAGTAGTAGAAAGATAAGATTTATAGTGGTTCGGCGTTGTAGCCTACGTCCACTTTAAAGAGTTGTTGTTTTATTGATTATAACTCATTGGGTACAGAGATTTACAACAGTACAACCGAACTACAATGATGCGTCCGGCAAATATCGGCGTAGAAGAGCCAAAAAGATCCCTTTTCTGAAGCTCTTGGACTGCAATTTATAGGTATAGACTGCAAATATCTCGCTCAAATCTCGGTAGAATTCTTCTCTCACTGGATGGGCCCATGTGATCGATACCTTGACATTTCGACTCGATCCATGATCGATACGATCCAAATTCATATCGATCCAAAACTGCTCCTGTTGGGTTGGGATCGATCATGGACATTCTTGAGGTTGTACGCAAGCTCCTGTGAATATTTGGTGGCATTTGGACTTGTAGATTATGAGATACGATCGATGCAAGTTTGGGTTTGTTGGTTGGGTGTTACGTTCATATCGATCCAAGGCTCTATATCCATCACTCTTCATGTCCATGCAATTCGCATCGATGACATGGCTCGAGAATCTAGTGAGATCCACTTTTTCTGCTCATTGACTGCTTCTTTTGTTTGACCATGCTTTTCGTACCCATCATGTGCCATTCATTTTGTATCGATGATGGCGTATACATTTCGTATCGATCGCCTGGTGTTGGCTTCATATTGATGGAAAGTTACAGTTTCGTATTGACCATCTGGTTGATCGATACGAAATATATATCTTCATGATCGATACGAAGCAGATAACTGTGGGCTACTTCGCATCGATAGGAAGGGATGGGTTTCATATCGATCATTTGGGTGATCAATACGAAACATATATTAACATGGATCGATACGAAATGTATATCGATACGAAGCGATAACCTTAATCGATCTGAGAGATGCATGTGTCTGACGGATATGAAATGAACGAGTGCAAACTTGATGGATACGAATAGCATGGTACGAAATTGATGAGGACCTAGGTTGTTGATCGATTCATGGCTATGACTCAAAGTAATCATCTCCTTGGCCCGAAGTAGACCCTTCAGTGACTCGAAGTAACTTGCGAGTGTGCTAACCCATCGAAGACTCGAAGCAGACCCTTCCCTGACTCGAAGCGAACTGCCTGGAAATTCGAAGTAAACAAGAAAGTGGCTCGAAGCAGATTCCAAGCAACCTGAAATGACTCGATCTTTATCGAAACCATATTTTAAACATCTTGTGCTCCTTGTTTATCGACTACACTACATTTTTGGCTTATTGATCATGTCTATTATCTGTGAAAATCTAGCGTTAATCATTGTGCAGTCAATTGGGTTAAATCCGCCTATATGTTGCATTGCTTAAAGGCGGGTTAACACTTTGCCCTCTAAAACATGCCTTGTGATAGGAAGATGTGTTTGTAGTGCCATAAGCTGGATGTTCGTATCCTATTAATGACTTGTAAAATGATTGATAATATTACATGATTTTGAATAGTGGTCGTTCGTGATCGTGCGTCATTCAGGGCGGTATGTGACCGTTCTAGGTCGAATGCCGTTCGAGGCGAATTTTGATCGTTCGCGATCAGGTGCCGTTCGAGGCGAACTGTGACCATTCGCGGTCGGGTTCCATTCGAGGCAAATTATGACCGTTCACGGTTGGGTGCCGTTCGAGGCGAATTGTGAACGTTCGAGGTGAATTTAGACCGTTCGCGGTCAGATGCCGTTCGAGGGAATTGTGACTGTTCATGGTCGGGTGTCGTTCGAGGCAAATTATGTGTGCCCAGAGGGGGACTTAGTATCATTAATGTTAGATTCCACGTTCGAGTGAGTTTCCGAATTGTTAGTTACGGCGGTTTATCACCATCTCAGAGCATGCTTAAGGACCATTCACGATCCCGTACATGTGTAAGTGACTTGGTCGTTATGGAATTACAAATACCATATTTACATTCAAAAGAGTCTTAGGACCAAAATGTTCAACCAAATCAAGTCCAGATGCAAAGAATAGAAAACAAAAGCAAAGCAGAGACGTCATAGTGCAGACACCTACACTAATGCAGTTGATAGTCGTCCCATAGCACGCCTAGTGACCGTTCGTGATCATGTACATGTGTAAGTGACTTAACCACACAAACGTGGAGTTTACAGCTTATTCGTCATTATTTCAATCAGTTGATGACAAGCTGATGCCTCGATTCTGAGCCGTTCCCAGTTGATGCAGATGGTGGTCGTTCTTACTCCACCGTTGTTGCTCGCTTCCTCACGTATTGTAATAGCATGCCATTACGGATATGCCCTTCTATCTTATCCCTCAAGTGCCTGCAATCATTTGTACTATGGTCGCTTAGTTCGTGGAATAAGTAGTACTTCTCTGACTTCCTATCATTTTTGGTCGGATCCCTCCTCATTGGCTTCCGGTAGGGAACCTTCCCCCTAGTATCTTGGCAAATTCATTCCAAAGTCTCGTTCAACTCCATGTAAGAAGTGAATCTCGGTTCCTTTCGCGGCCGCTTTGGTTCGTCACTGCTATTATCTGCCTTTCGTTTCCCTTTATCTTTACCTGAGTCCTTTCCGGGCGGGTCTTCACTTTTGATTGCATAAACGTCAACTCCCTCTCCTTCCTCTCTCTCAGCATTTGCATCCTCTTATCGTAAAAACCTTTCTACCTCATGGTAAAACTCTCCTAGATCCATGGGTGGATCCCTCGTCAATGAGTTCTTGAATTCTGTGCCATTATCTATGCCAGATATAACTGCCATCAAAACCATGGATGGATCTAACCGATCCACTAATGCCGACACTGCATTGAATCATGTCAGAAAACTCCTTAAAGATTCCTCGGTTCTTTGCTTCAGTGTTGTCAGACTCATCACATTCTTGGGTCTCCAAATGTGAATTCCGAATTGCCTCGTGAACTTTTCGGTCAATTCGATCCATGTTTCAATGAAGTCGCTCTCCAATTGCCTGAACCATAATGTTGCTATGTCTGTCAAATACAATGGGAAACACCGGGCCATGACCTCCTCCGATGCCCCCAGTAACTCCATGTACCGCATATACCTCGTCAGATGAACAGCAGGGTTTGTCCATTCATCATACATCTCCAATGTCGATAGCTTGAATTCTGGTGGATTCCTGGCCTGCCTAATTGCGGGATTGAAGGGGCTTCTATTCACATCTTCCAGATCTCTATTCACTAATCCACCTCTCATGGCTCGTTAGACTAGCTCGGCCAATCTTTCACTGCCATCAAGCTGTAGTCCTTATTTGTTGCCTCCAATCTGCCCCAAGTTCGTGAGGAAATCTTGAAATCTGCTCTCCTCGATGGGCGTCCATTCCTTTATCAACGCCGTGTTGAACAGGTATGCCTGGTATCCTGCCTGAGGTTGGATCAAGATGCTCATGGAGAGTGCCCCTAGATCTGGGGCTGCTCTTGATGGTCTCGCTCTGTTCTGGGTTTTGATTGTTCCATTCTCTTGACCTCTATCTCTAGCACTTCCTGCTGTAGCATTCCCTAGATTCTGCATTCTAGCTTGTCCAATCTGCTGGAGTAGGTTCTGCATCATCTCTTCTTACTTTTTCAGCATTCCCTCCTATATAGATTCCATCATCTTCTTCATCTCATCTCGGGTGATGAAGACTAAGGTCTGATTTTCTCCTGAGAAAGCCTCCTGGCTTCCTTCGTACCGATTCCTCTCCACTCTTTGTCTCCTTGTTGATTGCTTCACCATAGCTTTCAGATCCAAGTCTTTAAGCTTTCAGATTCAAAGACCAAGTTGTAGAATCCTTGAATGCTAGCCTACCAAGTGGAAGCACCAAAATGTTTGCACCAAAATTGGTCACAAACACCCAATTGCAGATAAAAGCACCAAATCATGGTCACATATCACAGATAGATTGTATGTAATAGAATTAAATGTGAAGAACACTCAAAAGATTAAACAGAAAGCAGTAGAAAGACAAGATTTATAGTGGTTCGGCATTGTAGCCTACGTCCACTTTAAAGAGTTACTGTTTTATTGCTTATAACTCGTTGGGTACAGAGGTTTACAATAGTACGACCAAATTACTATGATGATTCCGGCATAGTATCGGCGTAGAAGAGCCTAAAAGATCCACTTTCTGAAGCTCTTGGACTGCTATTTATAGGTGTAGGCTGAAAATATCTCACTCAGATCTCGGTAGACTTCTTGTCTCACTGGTTGGGCCCACGTGATCGATCCTTTGACATTTTGACTCGATCCATGATCGATTCGAACCAAATTTGTATCGATCCAAAACTGCTCCTTTTGGGTTGGGTTTGATCATGGACATTCTTGAGGTTGTACGCAAGCTCCTGTGAAAATTTGGTGGCATTTGGACTTATAGAATGTGAGATACGATCGTTGCAAATTTGGGTTTGTTGGTTGGATGAATTCGTATCGATCCAAGGCTCTATATCCATCACTCTTCGTGTCCATGCAATTTGCATTGATGACGTGGCTCGAGAATCCAGTGGAGATCCACTTCGTTGAATGCTTCTTTTGTCTGACCATGCTTTTCATACCCATCCCGTGCCATTCATTTCGCATTGATGTTGGCGTATACATTTCATATCGATCGCCTGGTGTTGGCTTTGTATTGATGGAAAGTGACAGTTTCATATCGACCATCTGGTTGATCGATAGAAATATATATCTTCGTGATCGATACAAAGCAGATAACTGTGGGCAACTTCGCATCGATAGGAAGGAATAGGTTTCGTATCGATCATCTGGGTGATCGATACGAAACATATATTAACATGGATCGATACGAAATGTAAATCGATATGAAGTGAATAACCATGGTCGATCTGAGAGATGCATGTGTCTGATGGACACGAATAGCATGGATACGAAATTGATGAGGACGTAGGTTGCTGATCGATTCATGGCTATGACTCAAAGTAATCATCTCCTTGGCCCTAAGTAGGCCCTCCCATGACTCGAAGCAGATGCTGCGATGACTCGAAGTAACTTGCAAGTGTGCTAACCTATCGAAGACTCGAAGCAGACCCTTCCCTGACTTGAAGCGAACTGCCTGGAAACTCGAAGTAAACAGGAAAGTGACACGAAGAAGATTCCAAGCAATCTGAAACGACTCGATCTTTGTCGAAACCATAATTTAAACATCTTGTGTTTCTTGTTCATCGACTATGCTACATTTTTGGCTTCGCGATCATGTCTATTATCTGTGAAAATCCAGCGTTATCAT
The DNA here is from genome assembly GCA_030765085.1 of Allium cepa. NCBI lineage: Eukaryota > Viridiplantae > Streptophyta > Magnoliopsida > Asparagales > Amaryllidaceae > Allium > Allium cepa. Next base: position 367,212,558 of record CM060939.1, read on the forward strand.
TGTGTAGTCGATTGGGTTAAATTCGCCTGTATGTTGCCTTGCCTAAAGGAGGGTTAACAAAATTATACTTTTTAATTTCAAAACCAAAACCATTTTTCCAAAACAAAATCCAATTGTAGCAATCCCTCCCTTGGAAACTCGAAAATGAACGTCGACGATGATGCGGTCATCACTGAAATTATTTTCTAACGATCGAAGTGAGTTCAGTGCTTTTATTCCTTTAAAATTTCATATAAATATTTCCAATTCAAAAATATTCCCCAAATAATATCACTATTATTTTCTAAGACTTTGTAAAACATTACAAAACCAACGGGAATTAAATTCCCGAATTTCCAGCTTTTAAATCCTTTAACAAATCATATTTAAATACACATCCGGAATTTCATTTCATTTCAAATTATAAATCACATCTACATAATTCCATTTCATTATATGAAATTATTTCTTAACTTTTGACTATAATATTAACTTCTTTCTGTTACCACGATAACAAATGATAATAGTTTAATATTATCATTTCCTAACAACCAAGCACACCATATATATAACTATGAAAATTTCTGAAAATATATTCATTTTTATATAAAAATAATCTGGGTAGAATTATTTCACTTACCTAATTCTAAAACAATACTATGTCGAATTGCTCTATTCAAGAGTTTAGAGATTCCTATCAATAACATTAATTACTCATATTGACCAGAATCCATAAGCCACTCAACAAATCAACCAACACAATATAAAACATTTTATATCACTAACAAATACGCGCTCATATCTATTAATACACTCTAACTCATTTTAGGGTGCTACTGACCCTATCTCTAATGAGTTACCCCATCAAAGCCAAGGTTCTCACTTAACCTTCAGCTCTGATACCAAATGTAACAAACTGGATTTTCGAACCTCGAAAATCGACATCAATACGTTCATTATATAACATGTCGAACAATCGAATGTCGGAAAACCCGATAGTTAGGGGAAAAGAAAAATAAGATGTAGAAGAAAAGAGAAAACAACAACAAATAATCTCACAATCGCAGTGGAACAATATATAATAGATAATAACATGTCTTTATAAAAAAACTACAACTGTATTTATACATTTCATCAGCGAAGCACAACAAATCAATAGCTCAATACTGGACAATTATAATAACTTGTCCTCACTAGTGCTGACTACAAAGCCTAACACACACAGTGGAATATAATCAAGTGCGTAGAATACGTCTCTGTCTTCTAGCTCGTCTCTTGAGCTCCATGGCATCCTAACCTGAATCTACAATACTCGATCTGACCTGAATAGTATAATAAAATAACACCCAAGTCAGTCTGGAAAACCAGCGTGAGGAAACACGCTTAATTTGAATTATTACTATTATCAAAATCCTATGAAAACAAAGGTATCTCGTAAGACCACGTCGCACATAAACATGATGGGTTTTTAACTTATGGTAACCAAAACATTTTATATCAAGATCATCTGATATTATAATAGTGTCTAAGTACAAATACTTATTCAAATAGCCAAAATTGTTACACCAATCAAATTCCAGCATACTAGGCTCTACAACTAAAACTGTAAAGATACGTATTGGAGAATGGATTTTCATACAATGACTAAGCACTAAGATACCACCTATCATAGTACACTTCTAGAAAAATGTACCGAGGACTTCGTCGGGATCCCCTACAATACAAGACCAGTTCTATCCCTATCCTGGATAGAACCGAAATTGTTTTGATTAGTCAACCATAAGCCTCAAATTTAATTTGTTGCATAAATTTACCTAAAATATACATTTAATCACCATAGTAAAATTAAAAATTCTTACAATATCGAATGGTCTAAAACAAAAGCTAAACTTGGTTGTTTACAAATTTGTGGTAAACTCCTATTCACATTCTCATAACTACAACCATATGTTACACTATACAGCTATCAACATCATTAGCTTTCTTCTTAAAACTCCCGATAATCGATGTGAAATTTCTCTTATATCCATTAAGATCTCTCCAAACATTAATTTCTTATAAAATTACAGTTTGAACCTCATCGCAATTTTTTCTAATTGGTATAAAGAAAGATTCTTAAAGTGTAACAAATCGAATTTTCGACCTTTGAAAATCGACATAAATACGTTCACTGTATAACATGTCGAACAATCGAATGCTAAAAAACCCGATAGTTAAGGAAAAAGAAAAGAAAGAGGTAAAAGAAAAGAGAAAACACAGAATCTCACAATCATAGCGGAACAATATATAATAGATAATAACATGTCTTTATACAAAAAAATTACAAATGTATTTATACATTTTATCATTGGAGTACGACAAATCAATAGCTCAATACTGGACAGTTATAATAACTTGTCCTCACTAGTGCTTACTACACAGCCTAACATTCACAGTAGAACATAATCAAGTACGTGGAATATGTCTCTGTCATCCAGCTCATCCCCTGAGCTTCATAACATCCTAACCTGAATCTGTAATACTCGGTCTGACCCGAGCATTATAATAAAATAACATCCGAGTCAGTCTGGAAAACCAGCGTGAGAAAACACACTGAATTTGAATTATTACTATTATCAAAATCCTTTGAAAAACAAAGGTATCTCGTAAGACCACGTCATACATAACCACGACAGGTTTTTACCTTATGATAGCTAAAACATTTTATATCAAGATCATCTGATATTATAAAATGTCTAAGTACAAATACTTATTCAAATAGCCAAAATTGTTACATTAATTAAATTCCAGCATACTAGGCTCTACAATCAAAACCGTAAAGCTACGTATTAGAGAACGAATTTCCATACAATGACTAGGCATTGGGGTACCACCTATCACGGTACACTTTGAGAAAAATGTATCGAGGACCTCGCCGGGATCTCCTACAATACAAGACCAGTTCTACCCCTATCCTGGATAAAACCAAATATGTTATCACCCAGGGTGTTCCCACCCTTATCGAGAGCTCTTTTCCATGCACCATCGTATCCATAATTTATAATATATTCAAGGGTATCTAGAAAGGGGATAACATACCCAAATTGGGTGCGACCCAGTTAGCCTTGCTATATCTCCCTTGATTTTCAGTCATTCCGATTAATGAGGCTTAAAGATACGATTATCGTTTTAAGGAATTTTCACTTGGAGTGCTCATTATCCTCCAATGATAATGTACTTATAGCATTCATCCATACAAGTATGTTCTGGATCCAAATGAAACCAAATGCACAATTCCTACTACATCCATTTTGGAATCATCCTTAGGATTAGTAGCGAGTATCCCTTGCACTTCAATGCTCCAACTTCGGTTCCATGCTCTTGTCTTCACTTTAAAAACGTATTCATTGGATCGAAGTGGTTTTCCCGGTCTCTACGAAATAATGTTTGATATTTTCGATAAACTCGACCTAGGTTCTTTAGGAAATAAGTAGATGAAAATAGATCGGAGATCATCTCCTAAATGTTAGTGGATAGATTTTCTTATCATCGTCCTACAAGAACGAAATGAGTTTATACATACAGTATATCACCTTCGATGGTAACTGTACCATATAATTCCTGTGTTTTTCCTAGATATTTCCAAAGTTATGTTTTTAGTCCAGATTTGATAGTCGGTTACTTAACTATCAAATAAACAATCATTTAACCAGAGATTTCATTTTCTACTGAATTCACTAAGTCTTATTTAATTTAAAATTTCAAATAACTTAAATCTCTTTATTCAAAAGTATATAATGATCTTATCGAATTTAGTATATTCACAAACCATCCTTTTCAAAAATATTTGAAAACATTTAAAAAAAATATGGAAAGCACCACTGCAGGTATCGACTATAGATTCACAGCTCAATGATTACGTCTCTATCCTAGAGAAATCCAAACTTACCTGTAGGCAATCTCTGCCTCTCGATTTCTCCATAAAAGTATACCATTACTTTCCGAAAACTTTATTTAATAATTATCTCACAATAATGTTTATAAAGTTTCTATAATAATTTCCAAAGTTTAATTTAGGCAAATACTTTTAAATAAAAGATATTATATAAAAACAAAATTAATATTAAATAATTTATCTTTCTTTAAAAATAATAATACAGATTATTTCTTAAATAATAATTAACTTAAAATCAAATCATTTAAAGGTAACTTTAATTAATAATTAAATATACTTTTAATAAATTTAAAATAATTACATAAATTTGAAAGAATAAATAAATTTTGATTTATTAATTTTAATTGAACAAGACTTGTTTATAAACTTATAATTCTTTTGAAAATTTAAAAATATTTAAATAACTAACTTTCTAAAATATTATTATGCTAAAACATTTCTAAATTGCCTAGTTTAATAATTAAAATCCTCTTTTAAAAAAAACTCAACTTCTTGATAAAATATATTTTTCAATTCCAATATAACCAATCTAATATTTATAAATCTCTCTCGATTTATCACCAATCGATTTACGTCCCTAATTTCATAAATCCCTTTTTCACATTTCCAAAAGTAAAATCTACCATTTCTTTTTAAACCGATTTACCCATCTCATTATAAATTCTCACCATGAATCTATATCTTCAATTTATCGAATGATAATCATCTTACCTTATTTATAAACATTGTTTATAAATTCCATAGTCTCATTTTCAAGTTACAACATTTTATGTCACCTAATCCATTTCTAAATCAAATACCATTTATAAATCAATTTCTTAAATTACCCAAACTATATTTCAAAAACCAACCCAAACTCGATCTCACTTCCATTTTGAAATTTAGATATCTTATTTAAGATCCAGTACAACCAACTTTATATTTATTTTTAAAACCTTTTATATTGAAACAAGTATCGCTAAAGAATTTTTATTTAAAATCCTTTATATACATTATTCCAACATCTTCATTTACAATGTCCTGAAATAATCAAGTACAAATTTAAAGTCAAACTTTTCATTTTATCCAAATCAATTTCTTTAACTAATCCAAAATTCTATTAAACATTTTACTTCAAAAATCTTTTTTTAAATTTCTTGTCAAATTCAAAATATATATTTATGGTATTTAAAATACCAAAATCTAGACCACTGCCATCATAGCATCCAATAAATTCAAATCACACTGTAATCTATCACAGATTTTTCAAACATCATATATCACTATATATGAAATTAAACTCAACATTTTTGAGGAATCCAATTGGATCCCTCCAATTTGTTTCTCTGCAACCATATATGTTAATACAACATAAAAATACCAATCCTGCTTCGAGACGGGATATCGCGGTAATATAGGGTCTCCACTATTATGCGGGATGCATAGGTTCTCATCGCTCCAATAGGCGGGAATAATCGATCCAACTACTAATATATACTACTATATATATTATAACATTCAAACTGGTAATATTTATCAAATTCAATCAGGCATCCAATAATAAATTTCAACTATTTAAAATTTAACTAGTAATTCAAAAATGAGTGAGATTAACTCACCTTGATTTTCACTATCGCTTTCACATTCTGGTTTCGATTAAGTACGAACGCGTTTGAATTCATTCGAAAATTTAAATTCAACTAATTTGATTCCATAATCAATATCCCTTTCATGCGAACCCAACATGACTGACCGCGTTGGATTTCGACGTAAAACGACTGAGATATGATATCTATAAGAATTTGAATTTTTATAAATCAATTTATATAGTAAATCAATTTTCTTTTTATTACCATTACCTACAAATTTAAAATCCCATCCCACGAAATCAAAACCGATCCGCCATCTATAGTGCTTCCTCCTCTCCCCTTCTCTTCGTTCTAGAACCCATTTTCACGACACCACCGTGCACATGCATGACTATCCACCCCACCATCCATAGATTCGACTTCACAAACGCATCGCCCTCCTCCTCATCTTGACCACCACCACCTTGCCATGCCCATGACTCCCTATTGAAACGCGACATCACTGAATGAACCGTTGCTCCCAAATGTCGCGACCACCCACGGTGAAACGCACATCACCAAACTCGACACCCAGGTGCGCCTCAACGTCACAAGTCCCATGGAACAATCGCCGCGCCTTCTCGCCACTTGAATCATCAATAATTCGAACCCAATACAGTCGATCGCCAAACCAATGCCGCATCCTACAAATCATATACCCATTCGAAGCTCATGTTCAAACTAGAATTCTGAAAGTGGTTTCAAGATTTTTCATTAAGTATTTTGTAAGAAAATGATTTTTGAAACTTTGTTTGCTTATTCTTTTTTACTGTAACAGTTGCGTGCCCTGGTTTTAAATAGAGAGGGAAAGGACGAGATGAAAGATAAGATGGTGGCTTGTAGGGTGGTATCTACAGTATTTTGAAATGAAGGAAAGTAGCTGATGGGAATATGGTCAAGTCAATATATATATATATATATATATATATATATATATATATATGCATGCATGTATGTATGTATGTAATTTAAATTTTAAAATTATCTCGATTACGTAACTTAAAATTTCGAACCCCTATCGAGGCATGCCGCTAAGCGTTTATAATTTTATATTCCTATTTTGAACGCAATGGAAAAGGTTTCGAGTCCTAATTCGATCGTATGGAGAAGATAGCTTTTTGAACCCAATTATTATATTGAATTTTCGATATTAATTTCAATGTTTTTACATTCCGTACGACCAAACGATAACTCTAAACGCTACGAAATTTGAAATCCAGTAATAATATACTGTTACGGATCCAATGGAGCTAGTTTTGTCGAATTCGGAGACTATGCCCCGGAAGGCTATTTTTATTTGTCGATCTACACGAGTTATTTTTAAAATTGAACAAATCACTTTTAAATTCAAATTTTACAATTTTATTATCTTCCTTCTTATTAATATAAATTTTATAAACCTTTAAATTATTTTTATCAAGCTTAAAACTCAAGATTCAATTATTTAAGTAAATTCCAATTATTAAATTCCCCAATAAATAATTATATTTGAAATTCAAGTTAAAAAATTGCTTTTAAATATTTAAAATCATCAAATTTCAAATAAACAAAATTCTGGGTTGTTACATAAATCTCCTTTACTCTTGTATTACAATATAACTCAAATAATTAAAACAATATAACGTTTTGAAAAAAGTCCCTTACTCTTGTATTATAGTTTACCTAATCGCATCAAATACCAAACCTGACATAATCTTGCATTACAATATATGCAATTTTTTACTATTCGAAACATTTCAAAACATATATGTCGGAATAACTCAAATAATTTCAACCAAATATTCATAAGTATTACTTCAGTTCACCCTTAATCCAATGATCTAATTAAAACAAAATTATTAAATCACATTGGGAACACAACATAAAATTTAAATCAAGTTTATTTTGAAATTCCAAAAATAACAATATTTTTTGAAGATGAATGTATCAATCAAGCAAGCATGACAATACAGTATGACCACTGCAATTCCTAAGTAAAAACAAGCCAATAGATATTATTTGGATTTATTTGTTGTAATGGCACATTTAACATAAAAAACCATAACTTGCCATTTAAAATGAGAATGAGAAGATACAATGAAATAATAGCTTTCGGAACAGTCACAAAAATGGATGTATCATATTCTAAAGCTAATCCCAATCGGAGTAGCATCTAAGCAATAATGTTCTTGTATGCTACCTCATTAGATGCTCTTAACTGATTACACCGTTTGATCATTCATAGAAAATGTTTTGCCACATAATTCTGTCACTTCATGGTAAGCAATATGATGTTAAACATTTAGCTTCTACTATGCATCTCATGACTTCCGAGAGTATGATCATCAAAATCTATGTTATACTGTTATTACTGAGTTAGATTTCAAGAGCTCACAAGCCCCTTAAGTATTTTGTGAAATGAACGGTCTTGTTTTTAATTTTGTTTATTCTTTCTATTTGTGCCCAGACCTACTCACGTTTAATTAAAAAATGTAAGTCACTTCCTGCCTATTCCAAAAAACCCTAACCCATAAATAATGAAGATGAATATCAATCGATGTGGAAATTAACGATTGCTTCTCTCCTTCTTTCTCGTTATGAAAAGTTCCACCTTCATTTTCTTGTTTGCGTATTTCTCCTCCAATCCCTTAATTATTTAGGTAATTTTCAATTCATTGGATCTATTGTTTTCGATTTTCAAACCCGATTTAACTCCTTAATTTGTTCGATTTGCTTATGTCTTCATTGTTTGCTTTAGCTTCTTAAACTTCGGAACAAACCTAGTTGCTTCATCAGTGTTCTTCGTTTATATTTCAGGTATCATTTATCCTTCTTTACTATTCTTTTAATTATTATGTTATCCATATTTAGGATTTGATGATAATTTGGATTGGTTTAATATTTAGAGCATGATGATTTGAGATTTGGTTGGAACAGTCGGATCTGTTAAATGATTTGAGGTTGCTCTAATTAAGGTTACTTCATTGATTTTTCTACAAGTAACTATATAGATTATTGACAAGCACCTTTGTTCAAGTGGTTAATTGATTCGCCTTTGGTGCAGGATGTCACAAGTTCGAAACTTGCTTTCGAATGTTTATTTGACACGGGATATGTTGTCCCAAACTTTGTTGTATATAAAGTACCAGTTCAAAAAAAAAAAAAAAAAAAAAACTATATAGATTATTAATATTTTATTCCCACGGTTAATTGGAAGACAAAGCGAATGATTTGGGACATGTTCTTTGAATTTATTTTCAATTATAACCTCAACAAAAATGGAACCTTAACAATAAAATGGAAAACCTAAAATGAAGTGCATTTTGAGCTTAGCCGCTATATAGCAAATAAAGTTTATTTTAATGTCTTCTTACTGTGATCATAAGAGATAACTCTATGTAACGAATAAAGAAAAAGTAGCTATCTTCATATAATAATGATGAATAACAATTGTGGAAGTTTTGAAGTTATAACTAATCTGAGTATTATAAGATTCGATATGGAGATTTACATTCACTTAAGAAAAAGGAATTTGTAAGACATCAGGTATTTTTGAGTGCATTCTTTTGAGACTTGCTAATTTAACAATAAAATTATAGCAATTTTGTCTGTACTGACATGTGATTTATGTTTTGTTTGGTTAGATTATGTTACATCTAAATGAACAAAATTATTTGAATAAGTGCCACCAAGTGATATTATGGATGCACGCTATAACTATAAGACATTGTAATAGGAGGCGTTCAAAAGAATGTACTATAATTTTGTTTCGAGTAACACTATTTACCTTCAAGTTCTTTACTATACCATTTTAAGATAGTTTTAGTTATTCAAAATTAACATGTATTTATTTACACCAACATAAATAACCTTTTTAGGCCCTTATTGTGTGACTACTGCTATATTAAGTAAGGCGGGTGCAAGTGTAGCTGAAGTAAAAATAGGCTTTTTTACAGTACAAAATGTAACCGTTCATTTTCAACTCCATATTTAAACATCATTCGAATAACAATAAGATATTTACAACTATGAGCTTATAAATCTGAAATTAAAATGAATATACAGAGTTGTGTAGCGAAATAAAACAACTGTAAGAAACATTGAAGGAAAGCAGTAACAATTTTCCCATAATTAGAAATTTTATTGATGTACTTTAAAGTAATGGTTACATGTAAAAGTTAAAGATTTCTTTTATTATGCCACGCATTATTAAAACTATTAAAGACAACTTATTTTATATTGCATTTTATTTTAGTATATAATTATAACTAAGAATATTATCGGTTAATTTTATTTTAGCATCTAACATTTTAAAACTAATTTTTACCTTATGTTTAGTAGATGATCATATTAAAATTGATGGATATGACATAGTTTTCCAGCATGTTACTATAAATTTTCATGCATTCTTCCTTGCTTTATATCATCTGTCATATTTTTATAAATAGAAGTACTGTCCATTAGCAATTTCAATAATATATTTTTTTTATTCAAAATTATCATTTATGCATTTTTTAACTGTTATAACCCAATGAATGCATTTTCAAAAAAAGAGTGCACGCTACTAATATTGTACTTGGGATGTTTTAACGACTCTGTATTTATTTACGCTCTATATGTTAGTTGAACGATAATAAAATGATGCACAATATATGACAATGTAATGGTATTTCACTCTATTTTTATAAATGTATTATTAGACATCAATCGAAAGCTTGGTTCAACTCAAATGTATCGGTAGGAGAATGAGAATAAGCAATCCATGTTTACTGCTGACACATAATTGTTGGAGATTCATATATTCATTATAATCTATACTCTATATGGATAACAAGAAGAAAATTGATTAATCAAGCTTTGTAATTTTAAAGTATCAACTACCTTAGTAACCATATATTCATATAAGGATGTTTCTCTTTTTAGCCTGGGATGGGAGATTGAGTAAGTTTCTTCAGTGCTGTTTTATTTTCTTGTAAAATAATTATATTTTTGTATATCTAGTTTCGGTATCCATCTTGCAGCTTTGGAATTTAACATATTTATTCCATTCTTTGGTATTTGCATGCTTTCTGGTGTATACACTTACTACTATCAGGTTGAGCCTTTTTCCCTTACTACTACCAATTTTTTCTTGGTTTTCTGTTTTTATTCCAACTTTTTTGGATGAATATAACAGCCTTCTTCATTTCTATTGGCTTTGGTATAATTTTGTCCATTGTTTTAAGAGTCAAAATAAGGATGCAAAACTCTTTTGATTTAGAATATCACGATGATGATTTGTTTCAGGTCATTCGATAATTCGGTATACGCATAAAAAGGATAATAAGTTATTGATAAGGTGCGGTTTTATACGTATATACTACGTTTATGATTTGTCTTAGGCTCTCTTTTTTATTTTTAGTTTCATGAGTCCTTTATATATCATATAATGTAATTTAGCCGATTAGAAATGTTCTTTTATATAGATTTTTTTACGATGTTAAAATTTAAGCATTACTTTATTAAATTTGATCAACAAGCTATTGTACTAAATGGGAAAAAGAAAAAAAAGGGGGGACATAATACATGATAACTTAAAACTAAAGTCATCTTTTGTGGAAGCACTTGATTGTCATTCTCATCTCCATTTTACTGTAAACTCTCGTGTTTACCGTTGGAAGAATTTGCGTAATTATATTTAGAAAGGAATTCTAGAAAGTTCCCATGAGTAGGAGTCCAATCATGTATATACAACTACAAAAATGCATAATAGACATGTTCTAAAATAACGGGTGCTTTATCCTATATGAGACTCTCAAGTTTTAACATTTTAACTATGCCCTATAGTAATATAAATAAAATAACCATGAATAACACTTCTCCTAAAACATGCTTCAACGAGTAGAAATAAATATTACTATATTTGCATTAGTGTCACTTTTAAGCAACTATTTAGTTTGGTTATAGTTTATATAGAGATACTGGGTTCGCCTATTATTAGTTAAGTCCATTGATAAAAAATTTCATAAAAAGATATCGGGTGCTCAAGAAACTGATAATAAATGTTATTTCATTGAGTAACACAATGAAACATTATTTGTTAAATAACATAAACAGACAGTGTCACTAAATGATTTCTATCTGTTTTAGTATTAGCTATTGGCCGATGTATTATTACATTGAATACACAATGGAATACTATTTGTAATGGACATACCTATTGGATCATTTGTGTTCAATTTACTTTTCTGCTATTAACTTGCAATCATCAGTGCATTCATTAAATTCCCATTTCATTTTTTCTAAACCTACTTTAAATATTACTAAACAATATAATTTTCTAAAGGTTATTAGCACAACTTAAAGTTGCAATTATGTTTTGGTTGCTCCTGATGCGATAAAACCAGTGGTAGTAACAACTAGACATATTTTTAAGAAAGACTTGGAGATTTATTAATAATTAATATGAATTATTTCTTCTTTTTTGAATAATTTATATATGTTAAATATGTGTTAGTATGTTAGCTTTGCTATAAACTATTAAAAATATGTTGGTTCTTTCAATAAATATCATTACAAGATGTTTTCAATAAATAACCTGCTATGAAATTGTATAACAATTATAATTACATAGAAGCACTATTATGGAAATTGCATCTATATAGAAATATGGCTATAATCATGTGAAATATTATTATTCCATACTCATATAACATAGACCGGCATCGTATTCAATTAACAATAATTTTTTCAATGATTATGTTATTTGAAGCTAACCATATACAAAATCAATAATTATGGTGACATTAACTATTAATACTGCATGTATTTTATTAATCTGTGGAGTGAAAAATCGTAAATTCTATGCATCACTTTTTCCTAAATTTAAACTAAATTTAATTACTCCATAATAGTCAGGCCCGGCCCTAGGGTAAGGCAGCCAAGGCGGCCGCCTAGGGCAACCCATCGGAGAAGGGCAATAAAATTTTAAATTTCATTTAAAAGATTTGTTTAATTATTATAAAAGAGCAGTTAATACCAAAAGGTGCTTTAGTCTAATGGTCTGTTGTTCTCTTTCCTTCTTTGATGTCCGCAGTTTGAGTCCTGTTGTTGTACTATTTTTGTCCGATCTACTCTCTCACTTTACTTTCACCTCATATTTGCCTAGGGCAACCCAAGCTAAAGGATCGGCCCTGATAATAGTGTAAAGGTGGCCACCATTATATTCCACTAGCTATAATTATTTTAATTGGTTATGTAAATTAACGGCTAACCATATGAATATTTCATTATCATATCGGTATAAACTATTAATATATATTTGTTTCATCAATTTACAAACTCAAAGACCTAAAAAATTGTTACATCAACTTTAATGATATATTTATGCACTATCATGATTTATTAAAAAATGATGAAATTAATCCTTTTACTATTTTAATGCAAAAAAAATATTTTTGATTTTTGATTGTTTTATTACTTTGATGTCCTCATGTCATCTAACTTCTTGGTATAAAATTTGATCAGGCCAGATTAAATCATAATATCATGTAAAAACTAATGGCTTTGATTTCTATTATTTTACTGTTGTAAATGAAGTCATAATCCAACAATCACATTCTTTATAGTTTTTTTAATCATTTTTTAAGTATTCTTATTTCACGAGAGATTTCAATTTTCAAATTATCCACTAAAATTTACAGAAATAACAAAAATAAATTCCTACAAAGATATATGCAACTTAATTTATTGTCATATCATTCAAAACTAATAATGATGTGGCAGTGGACAATGAATGTAAGGTAGTTAATTTGTACAAATAGATTTATTTTGCCTATTTTAATGCATTATACTTATATTTAACACGTCTTTAAGCGTTGATCATATATGACATCAAATAGGAGTGTATCTTAAACCACCATAACTTGAATAGTTGAAAACGTGTTTGCTCTGATTTATATGTAGGGTGATTGGAGTAATGAATATCATGAAGGTGTATTATCATCCGAGGCAAGCATAAATGGAGAAGATAAAATATCTATTGGATATGCACCATCGAATATTGTCATGCAAATATGAATGGATTGGACATTTTATACTCATTTTATGTAGGATTAAGGTTTTATTTAGTCAATGACCTTCCAATAATTTTAACTTTATTGGGATATAGTATTTACAATACATAAACTTATAATTCATTTAACACTAAATTCGTAGTTATATAAGATTCTTGAAACTAACAACGTGGCCACTTAGGACTTGAAATAAAGATTATATTATTTTCAAAAATTGAATATTAGTCTTCAATATAAAATAATTTGAAGTTCATTGTATTTTACAAACTAAATTTGCATATGAAATCTTCATTTATATGACATTTTATTTATACCAATATTTTAGTATGCATGTGATGCATCCCATTCATTTTTATATATTTTTGGCAGTGGTTAAAGTTTTGGAATTAGGAAACTATTGAATTGCATATGATTCAACGGCATATAACTGGTTGTAAATCGATTGACAAATTATGAATAAAATGGTGTTGTCAACACAAAATAAAGAATTTGGAACCCTTTAATTATATAGAGGTACATAAATTTGTATATTAATATATCAGTGTGAAGTACTCTAACCAAATATTTGGTGAGACCATATGCACTGCCTTCTTATGCAAATGGACAAACTAATCTTTAGACAGTGAGCAATCTAATTCTACTTTTTTGCATAGCAAAAGTTGAACCCATAAAATTTTTGGATGGAGGCTTTGAAACTTTTCTCATGGTTTATGAGCTTGGTACAATACAATTTGATTTTATTAATAGTAATCTTCAACCATTTCTTCAAACGATTTCGTTTCAATTAGCGATTATTGTATTAGGTTGCAATAAACTTTTGTTTAATTATAAAACTTCTTCGGTGTTATAGGTAGGTTGAGCTGAATGATGAAAAAATGAGTTTGAAAACATTATTCTTAATTTTGACATCATCAAATTAAAGAAGTCCCAGATGTTTTAGTATTGACAAAGCTTATCCTTAGCAGCATATAAGCATACTACAGACATCATCAGATAGAAGATGATGCTGCCTTAAAAATTAGTTTATAAGTTTTTGGTACATTCTCTAAAATGATATTACCGAATCATATTAATTTATGAGGTTAAGCTAATGATTTGATTGTATTGAATGCAATGTACCTTATGACGTGGCTAATAACCATATTGAATGCCAATAGTGACGCCCATGTCAAAAATTGCATTTATCTCTCTCGGTGTCCTATTTCCTAAACATGCAACTTCTGGTATAAGTAATCTCATACAACATTAAAACTTACTTTCCCTTCCTTTACTTTGAACTCTTTATTGTATTATGAAGGTGGGGTTAAACTTATTGTGATGTGCTAATATTACAATGATTTTATTAAATAATATCGATAATGGATGGTGATTAACATTTTGATTATTTGATTTATAGATCTTGGAATTGGAACTCACTGACATTAGTTAGTATATATTCAAAAATATATAAACATATCTGTATAGAGTATTGTGTCTATTTTTATGAATTTATATTTAACATTGACATATATCTTACATACTGAAAATTTGTAGCTTTGTTGTTGTAATAACACATCAGACTATATGGGCTTCATTAGATTATTAATGTATTAATTGCTATATAGATAGATTTTGGTTTACAATGATATGTACTTCGATTATATGATTTTGTAATGAAGAACGAAGCTTAGTTGTCCAGAAAGGTTGCTCATATATGTAATATATTATAATGTAATGCATTACATTGTTGTCTATGATCCAAGTTTTTGCATCTTTCATTCCATTTTAGTTAGCAATCATCAATCTAATATTAACCTTTTTTAGAAGTAGATGATGAAATTAGATATTTATATCCACGCAACTAAAATAGAATTTTATAAAGAAAATATTTTATATTGGATTAAAAAATAGTATCGTAAATAATAATTTTCTTCATATGGTACTTAATATTGTAACGTGATTCATTGGTTTATTTACTTGATTTATTTGAAGGATCTTTGCAAACAACATGCATGGTTATATCTTTGCTTTCATGTCGCTTTCGTGAACATCACAAATTGATACATTTATTTTATTGCATTGATTAGAACATAAATGGACATTTCTACTAAAACAATTGCTAAACAAAATCACCGTTTGGACAATATCTTAAGCATCTGTCAAGAAGTGAGAAATAGTCAATTTGATTGTCGATAATCCTATAATAACACAAAGGTTCAACAACAATTACAAAAATAAATATAGCTGCGGCCCGTGTGCGAAGTACGGGTTCACACTAGTTAATTGAATAAAGCTTGCCTTCCAACAACTATGTCGTAAGAAGATTATGTATATTAATTATGATTTCAATTGCAAATAAATATCATTAATTGATGTATCTGAATTAGTATTTATTTTTATGATATGTTAATTATCACCGAGAGCATATACATAAAGGTTTGAGTATTTTTTTTAAAATTCAATCTTTTGAAATCATAAATCAATGAAGCATTGAATCGTATACATTAACCGTCAGTTGAAATACAACGCCAGGAGTTTATAAAGATCCAAAACTTTGCATAGATGATCAACATACAAGTAGATTACATCAACAAAATAGTGCTTTGTTTTGGAACATGTCAGTACAAAAGACAACATAGGAGAGCTAAGCATATGACCCGGCGGCATTCAAAATGACATTGAAATGATTTAAGAAAGTACGTAGCCACTTTTTCACATTTTGCAAAAATGACAAAAAATGACTTCATTTAGGAGATGGTTTTCTGGTTGACATATTTTTCGTTTTTATAATGAGATTTTGAATATGATTTTTTTTTCCAAATGTAATTAGAATCTTAGCCAAGTTCTTCAATTTCAACCTTAATTGAACATAGTATATAATCACAGTATAATCATAATATATAATGTGCTTATCCATCTTGTATAAAAACATAATGTATTATCATGTACGTGATCATTCCTAGGTAGTAGACTTGCATGATAAATGTTTAATTATAAACTTATAGTTAAGTATTGCTACTGCTTTATTAATCTACAAACTATACTTCCTTGAATGCTCTTCATGACATGGGTTGAAATAGCATTTCTAGTACAATTTCACTGACATTCAAAAAGCAATACATGTGCTACACTATATAGTTCTTATGTGCCTCAAATAAAAGCATAAAACATAAGTATATAAACTGATCTTTACCAGAAAAAAATTGCAACCTAGACAAAAATAGTAAAACAATAGAAACTCTAATGCGCATTGACTATGATATTTAACAATATAAGTTATTTACCAACATCAAAACAGATGAAATAGGATTTTGACCACACATTACTGAAATATCCACATCAAACTAATCAATAACGAAGGTAGAACTCAGCGACAATACCACTGCAATGGCATTAACATTCATTATTTAAAGCACAACCAAACACAAACATTGAATGGATATAAAAACAATTGATACGAACAATAGGCAATGGGCGATGAATGGTGCATCGTCAAGGAACAGCCAAATACAAAAGCAAAGCTAGTTTGATAATTTGCAGCGGTGGCAATAATTTAGAAAAAATGGAAGTTAAAAAAAACCTAAAAGTGATTGAAGTTTAGTACCTAAAGAGGAGCAACTGAGGAATCAGAGCACAATAAGCCATCGAAGTTGAGAATCATGGCACAGACAGGTAATCGTAGTCAACAGATCGTTCGATTGCAATCCGCGACACTCGGTCGATTTGAAACCGTGATTCGATGGAGAAGCTGTAATTTTCGGCAATTGATAGCTTCGGTGATCAGGAGATGACATTGGTTTGATATGGATAATAGATGATTGACGATAATGACATGAATATTTTAGGTGGTTATAGTTTTTTATGCAGCAATTGGAGATGTGAGAGATATAACAGACTAAACACGGAAGTGAAGGAGTTTAGGTAAAATGGTATTTTTGAAAATATAAAAAAACACGCTATATTAGTCCAATGAGTTCTCGTTATTAACAGCACAGATAGAAAAGGGTTGTCGTAGCAAGATATAAGGTAACTTTTACGTCTCTTGAATAAAGCACCGATTAAAAACGAATTTTCTTTACCATATGCATCCGACCATTGGACATATAAAAGCTAGCGTCTAACGAAAGCAGGTAAGGACCGGCCCTAAACCCTTTTATTGAAACCAAAACTCAACTCCGATAAAATGGCAATTAGCCATCTTTTTCGGTGCATCCTCCAAAATCACAAAGCTGCACTCTTTCATCACCGTCGTCATTTCTACAGCATCGGAGACAACATCGTCCGCATCCTCGACAACGAGCTCACCTACCTCATCGACTATAAAACTCCTCTCCAGGTACTTACAGCTACGCTCAAACCCTAATTTCCCCGAAACCCTAATTCCGTTTTTGTTTTTTAATTTTGCAAACAGCCCCCTAAACATTACAGATCTTATACAATCACTGATACCGCCGGATCGCAATGGGTCCGCTTCAAAAGGTACGATCCGTGCAGAAACGAACATGTAAAGATCGACGCAACGATGTTTGATGGATTGGCTCCAATTCCCGAGCACCTGCAGAGGGTGTATGAAGGAGAGGAGAGGTTGCATTCGAGTGTTACTGTGGAGGTTCGGAAAGGGGAAGAAGAAGATGAGGACGATGGAAGTGTTTTGGTAATTGTGTGCTCGGCTTGGCCGGAGTCTATTGAGGTAAAGAAGGTGTTTCCGGTTAAGAAGGAGAGTGGGAAGGCTGCTAAGCAGCCTAATATGAGCAGGAATTTCAAGTAAATCTTCTTGTTCATTTGATTTTATCCACGGTTCGATTAAGATCAAGATAATTTGGAGTCTCAACTCTATGTCATTGATATTTTGATATGTTTAGGCATGAAATGAAGATAGAATTAAGTTATAATAAAATATAAAATGAGGCATATGAAAATCAACAATTCAAAAGAAAAATTATTATTTTTTATAACAAATTTCAAAGTTTTTGAAGTATTCTTGAGACTTTCAAAGAAAATTCAAATATTTTCGAACAACCTTTTAAAAATGTTATAATCAATCCGAACGATAGGCGGTGCGATCATACCAACACTACTCTAATGCACATGCTTCCAATAAAAATTTGAAGTCAAGCATGTTTGGGCGTAATAGTACTAGGATGGCTAACCTCTTAGGAAATCCTTGTGTTCCACCGCTTAAAAAGTGTTTGGATGAGAGTAGTATTAGGATCTTGAGATATCCTCGTGTTGCGCTCCTTATGGGTTATGAGGTGGATCTTGGCACAATGGTAAGGTTGCTACTTTGCGATCTAGGCATCATGAGTTTGAGTCTCAAAAACAGCCTCTTCGCATTGCAGGGTAGGGCTGTCTACCATCTTGACATTCCCTATAATCTGTTTATAAACAAGAGCATTGTGCATTGGGTACCACCTTTTAATCCGAACAATATTTTCGTTAGCATAATGATGGAAAATATAATTCTCTGAAAAAAGAAATGGGAACAACACAAAATTTGTCAACATATTCTTTTAGAACTCTCCGAAGTTATCTACTCGGTTTTCTCCAACAATACCTCAATATTTTGATATTCAAATAGAAGGCTGATATTTTCATAAGAGTTTGATTTTTCTAGTAAAATAAAAATAAATAATTTCAAATATTTTTTCTTAAAAAAGTTTAAATTTTGCTAAAATGTTTTCTTTTCAAAAATACCAAGTTTATTCTTTTAAAAATAGAAGTGATAGAATTAAAAAAAAGGATAGGTTTAAAATACATAAACAAGATTCAAGCTTGTTCACTAGAATTCATAAAATTTCAAGAAATTGTAAGTGTAAAAAACTTACTTTCTTTTTAGAAAATAAAAAATAGTTTTTTTATCAACAAAAATTAAAAATTATCGAAATCTAAATCAAAATAAACCCGTTTTTCATAAATATTTGGTAATTATATCCTTTACGTATTTAATGCATTGAAGTATATAGTAAAGTAATATATTGTTTGGTTTTCGTCGTTGTCCGTTAGTGCTAGTATAATGCATGGATCGATAAAGAATCCTATGAATCAGTTTCCATCTATGATATTAGTTATACGAATACTAGTTAATAGAACGAATATGAATGTTTTAGGTATGTGAAAATCAATAAATAATGATATGTTGAAAGCTTCTATACAAGTAATCAATGTGTTCAATCGTGTCCATAAATAAATTATCTTTGGTACTTTTAAGTAAAAATAATATGTTGTTAAGTGTCCATAGATAAATTATCTTCTACTTTATTTATCATATATTTAGTTATTTGGTACTTTCAAGAAAAAATAGTACGTTGGTAAACATGTCAAGTTTCTAAAATTCAAACGTACCTTGTAAGGTATTTTCTCCACTTATAAGCTATTTTCCACCCTCATGGAGTCTTGGTTGTGCAATAGTTTGCATGCTATATGCGTACGGATCAAAAGGTTGAGATTTTTTTGACACTGAAATAAAAATAATTCAAAATCGTTTAAATAAGCTTATGTACAATAATTTAGATCATATAGATAGGAATAAGAGAGATTATTTAAAAATTTAATGTCAAACTGTTGTAGAATTAGGTGGATCATATATGTGAATCGTCATATTGAAAAATGATTTTATAGGCAAGTAAGATGACTGATTTATTTAGTATCCTTTTATTTAAATTTAAATTCTTAAAAGTAAGCATTAAGCGATGCGATATATGAAAAGATTACATTTTAGTCTGAATTACATGTAATTAGAGCTACATTAAGAGGTTTTTTCTTTGTAGATTTTAAATTTATGCAGTTGTTACCCTATAACACAACTTTGTTTAGTTTAAGCATAATGTCCAACAAGGATTTCATGGGGTATATGGGAGTGAAATAGGAGCTATGTTTTTTCTGTTTTGTCGACCATGAAAGCAGTGTTTTTATTGGATCAAAGAAGCATTTGACTTGTTTCATTAAGAATTCTAAAATTAGCTAATGAATAAACAGAACATATAATTTATACATGATCACTGGAAGTTTTTTATACTGTTCGTGTAGGTAAGTGTATCAACAATATGGCTACGCAAAATACCACTAAAACATGAGTTTTAGTGATATGGATGAGTTTTACGCGAAACAAAAGAGATCTGCTACACCTCTCTCTTGATACACCTTATTATTGTACACACCTGCCGTCTTTAGTGCTTCACTATTCGAAATTAAATGTAACATTGGGATTGTTAAATCCACACTATGAACATTAATGTCCACAAAAAATCAATTAAAACTTCTTAGATGTGTAAAATGTTGAATCAACATCGTCCGGTAGAACGTTTAGTTTAACTATCAATTTGAAACATTATTTTTAATATGTCAGGATTATTCAAGTTAATCAAAGTATTATGAAGAATTTAGATCTCTAATATGTCTAATGTGTTGATTTAACATCATCCAAATTACATTTCAATGGAGAAGACAATTAGAGCTATATTCAAAAGTTGCAACCTTGCGGAAACTAACACATGGAATATGTATAGTTAAATAATCACTCTACTTATCTCAGTCCTAACATCAAATATGCCTTTAGATCTTTATGTGGTGAAATTCTAAGCGTTGATATGTGTTTGTTGACATTGATTTTGTTGATCATGAGAAAACACTGCCACTAGAATTGGAAAATTAGAATTGTTTGTAGGTTTGGTTGTATTGAGTTATCTACCCAATAAACTTCGTTTTGTAAGATTGATTATAAATGATTGTTTCATTGAAAGGAAATCTGAGCTAACATATTCTAGGTTGTAGAACAATTTATTAGTGTTATAATCTATAATACCGATGATTAGTGGTTCACAATTTATTTTGACGTAAGTAGGATTAATTTGAATTTGAATACATTATGTATATTATTATTATTATCATAATATTTCACTTTAAAAGGAGGTTGAATCTTGAGTTGCACTTTGATTTTAGATTTACGAGTCCATGGTACGAGTCTACATTTTGATTCATGGAAAATTATTGTTTAACAAAAAGTGCAAATATTCATGTATGATAAGGTATTCTTCAGTTATAATTCATCTTGGCATAACAATTTATTATTATTATTATTATTATTTTATTATTTTATACACACACAGAGTAGAAAGAGTAAAGTATGAATAAACATAACGTTATATATTCATCCAACAAAATATTGTTCGAGAGAACAAAATAGTAAAAATTAAAGAAACATGTTTCTTAAGCCTGTGAGCGCATACAAAATGAACTAAAAATGAAGCGGAGAAAATAGTAGCCAAATGTAAAAAATTCTTTATTTTTGTACGAGAGAGTACGATTGTATATGTGCCCCTCTTATACATTGCAAATTTAATCTACCCAAAGGTTGGGTCGGGTTGGGTTGGGCCAAATTCTTCGTCCGGTTCGTATATTTATGGGTTTAAGATGGTTCAATTCATACTCGACCCCATATGAGGTTAGGTGAGTTGGGTTGGGTTGTATAAACCTAATTAAAAAAAAGAATTTAAAGGCAAATTTTAAATTAAAATATCAAAATATCCAATACGAAATAGCATAATTTATTATAATGCATTAAATAGAACCGATTCACTATAACACATGTTTCATTAGAATTCAATTTAAAATGCACCACATAGAATTGATTCATTACATAGTTAAGAGTTTCATTTCAAAAACTTTAAAATATTCTTAGAATATTTTTTTTTAAAATCCCACAGTCAATCCTATTAGTTTGCATCTAGGTTTGATTTGCCAGTATATTTATTCTAGAATACATATATTTCATTCTTGGTTTCAACTATTTATCTTACCTGGGTTGATATTGAATGAGTTAAGTAAGATTGAATTGGATTAAATAAAATATCACACTAGACCCGTAAATAATATGGGATACAAATTTGTAAGCATGTAGGTCTGGCCCGTCGGGTTAGGTCAATTATAAGTTGTGTGCACCCCTAGTATATTCTTTTGCACTCATGTTTTAACACGTGTCTCATATGAGATGGACATACAATGACTTATAACACACTTCATTGTGAAATTGCTCCATTAAAATTTTATCAGGAAAACCTAGTTGGACGAAACCTAGATGAAGAAAAAGAGAACAATATTAACACCAAAAATCGTGTTAACTACTACCATCTTTAAAAACTTGTTAGGAAAACCGAACGAGATAAAATCTGACAAAGGAAAAGAGTGTAGTAACACATCCTTTTATAATTTTGCTCTAGATTAAGCATACGCTAACTTATGGTGATCATATACTCTCCACATATCAATATTATGACTCGATTTCTTGAACGTTGAGATCGACGGTGCTTTACTAATAAAATCAGTGAGATTATTATCCGAGTGCTTCTAATGGATCTCAATCTCTTGATATTTCTCAAGTTCGTGTGTAAAAGAATTTTGGAGGAACATATTTCGTTATATCTTCTTTAATATAACCATATTAAATTCGAACAATACAAGCAACATTGCCTTCATATATCATAGTTGGATTTTATTAAATGTTGATGATTTGCATGTACTTTGTGATGTGGTTAACCATAGATTTTAACCATGCACGTTATTGACTTTCTTTATGGAGCTCAAATATCTCAGAATGGTTAGGTGATGTGGCGAATAAAGTTTGGTTTGTTGATCGTCGGGATATTATGTTCTTTGTGATGTGGTTAACCATAGACCTTAACCATGCTTATTATTGACTTGCTTTATGAAGCTCAAATATCGTAGAATAGTTAGATTATTGAATGTCTATGCTGAACGAGTAATATGATTATGTTTACTGAATACAACTTTTATTAAATTGGCAGTATAAAAAATGCAATAGAAATAAATATGATAAAGTGCACCAGAGATTTTTATACCGGTTCGAACTTTCGTTTTACGTCCAGTTTTAGACTGCTTTTGGAATTAACTAACAAACGTTCTCACTTAATCCGGAGGAAAATGTATTACAGATCGTCTGAGCTGTCGAACATGACTTCTATATTACAAATCGCCTAAGCTGTCGGATATGACTTTGTACCCGAAGATCTCCAATAGGACGAACAAATAGTTGATTTTGTGACTTTGTGTGCTCTTTGAATAGCGCGAATGAGTCGATATAGTACAACCTTCCTATAATCTTCTTCTGAGTGGTATATAGAGTGCACATGAAGAAATGAAAGGTTTTTATCACAAGAGCTGTATTCTTGAATGAATAAGTGATCAATTTGAAAGTATTGAAAGTACATGAATGCACTTGATAATTCAAAGGCAACATATAGAAAATTAGAGAATGTAATTGATATTGAATTCAAGAACTAGTTTGCTTTATATAGAGGATGTATAGTTGCAACTTTTAGTAAAGAGGAACGATCGTTGCAACCATTAATGAAGTATAATAACTCTTCACGGAGAAAAGCACCCTTTTAGAAAATTTTAAAAATATAGTTGTTACGACCATTCAGTCGACTGAATGAAGTTAATCAACCGACTGAATTTTAAGTGAAAAGTCACATTTCAAGTTAGAAAAGAAATAGTGTAAAATAAGACAGTTTAATTAACTGAATTCCTTAGTTTAGTCGATCGAATTTGTGTTTAGTCAATCAAATTGTATATCTAGTCAACTTAAACTGTTAGTGTATATTTGTATGTGCATGAATTCATTCGACTGCAGGTGTCTATTCAGTCGACTGTTTGAAGTGATTTTTTTTAAACTTTGAAATCAAATTATGATCAAATACATTTGTATGTGTACCGCTTTGAATATATTTTAACATATGTAAACTCTAGACATGACATTGTATGATTAATAGTACTTTGTTTGTCACCTTCGTCTTGTCTCTGTTGTGTATATCTCTTCTTGTATCTTCATACACACACGCACTTTTATCCTCTTTTGTACCGTGTATTTTCATGTTGAACTTATTTGTTGGTCTCTTTTTGATACTCATGTATCTGCAAGTTAGCTTAGAGGTTCTTTGGCATAATTGTATTGTTGTTGTCATTAAAATTCAACAGGAGAGGTTCTAACAACTATGCGGTGACTAAACTGTTTGTTGATCCTCGGGATATTGCTGAACTTCCACACATAAATACGTATCATGTTTGTGCGGTTAGAGAGATACCCAACATTCGCATAGCCTCTCAGTTAGGAGCAATAAAGTGGATTTTTTTGAGAAAAACAATCTCGTATTCAGTATACCACAAAGATAACGCAATAATGTATTTTGGTTGACGCAAAACTAATTTTAGTTAATAAATCAGTCGCAAAAGCGAAGATAGGTGTTGTATATTCTACTAAATATGATAAAGCACCAATGTTACCAAGGCAAGATACTTATGTACCAAAAAAAAATTCATTGTCTTATTTACGGAGAAATAGATCGTTTTAAACATCAAATGATATAACAACCATTGGCATACTTAATGGATGTCACATCCATAATAGAATGTTTAGGTGTTCCTCCGTGTATGTTGTTTGATTGATCAAGACTCCATTGGAGTAGTGTTGGATATGTAAATCTCAACAATATTTTGTCTTTCCGATATCTTTCATCATGAATTCTTTAGACATTCTACGGTTTCCATTAACATTTTTGGAGTGTCAATTAGATTTATATATCATAATAACATATCCAAATTCATTTCTCTTCCTGAATACACATGGGCGTATAAGATCATTTAATATACCATTCCGTAATTGGATATCCACATGAATGATTGTACCACATCCATTAATGCTATTTTAACCCGTACAATTATCATTGAAATTTATCGAGTACATGATATATATAATTCTCCTTTTAGTATTTTAAATCCTTCGTAGACTTCCATGTAGATTTCAATATTTAAAGTTCATTTCATGTATTTTTATACTGCTAAAACTTATTAGTTATTAAAAAGTGATTGCATCCATAAATGGTGCTTATGTTTCATCAAAATCAATTTTAGGTCTATGAGAGAAACCTTCCGTCATATAAGTCGGACTTTATATAAAACAATCACTCTCTTGACATTTCATTTTTCCTTGAACCCTTCATATCTTTGAGTGTTTGGACCAAGTTTAAAGACTTTACGTCTTGCAAGAGACTACAGCTCATTTTGAATTGTTTTTCCATTTTGGTCAGTCATCTCTCTGACTTTATATAGAGAAAAGGTTTGATATTCTTACAATAATTTCTACAGCTACGCGATACGAAAATATACCATCAATGCTTCTTGCTTTTTATCTGACATTTCATTTTTATGTGCGTAATTTGTAGAAGTTTCTTCATTCAATGGCACCTTTGCATCTTTAGGGGTTTCTGAGGAAACATGTTTTTCTTTATTTAATTTTCATTAAAAGAGTCAATGTTAATGCTCACGACTCCTTGCGAGGAGCTAAAGCTTTTGAACCAGCAGGTCGACCCTACTTCTAGTAGGTTTTGGATGAATCATTGGTTGACATATTTTCAGTGTCTTTTGGAATCTCAATGCGCGTAGTTGCATTTATAGTTGGTACGTGTGATTTAGTCAGTCTTGCAATATCGGTAATTGATTTGCAATTTTAAGCAAATGATTTATTCTTTATTCTTCGGTTTTACGTAAATAAGTTTGTGAATCAAATCGAGATAAAAAAAAATTATCGCTCATGTAAGTTCACATTGTTCCTTCAATTGCTTATATCTCCCTAAGGAGATGGGAAAATCGTCTCATCAAAATGGCAATATGCAAATCGAGTGGTAAATAATTCGCCTGATTTTGGTTTAAGATATATAATGATGAAAAGTGAGTCAAAACGAAATAAATCTCTAATCATCGCTGTTGGCTCATTTAGTGCGTTGTGAGGGCGTAATAGGGACTTGAACTACACAACCAAAATTCTTAAATCGTTGAGTACTCATGCTGCTAAAATATGCGAAGGAGAGTGCTCATGCTGAGCGGGTTGTTCGAAGACGAATTATTTCTGCAACATGCAAAATGGCATGTCCTTTAATTGATGTAGGTAGTTTGTTACATCATCATCGACCTAGCAAGTAGCTACAAGTGCTTAATAAGATATTCAACCAAGCCATTTTTGATGTGGACGTGAGCACTGTTGCTCTATTTCAATTCTCATATACATGCAGTAGCTGTCAAAAATGTGATTGGTTGATTCACCAACATCATCCAGTCGAATCTTTTGGATATGATACTACGAAAAATGAGATTGCAACTTAAATTGTGCTATTAATTTTGCAAATGCAATATAGCGAGTTGGCAATAAAGTCACATAAGACCACCTTCCATATGCATTAATGAAAAGGGTGATTGGTCCATGAGTATCCCCTTGAATTCGTTGCAAAAAAGTCGGCGATTCAACTTCAATCTTAATTTGTGATGTCCGTGTAATTAATTAATCTTGTGAGCAAGTAGTGCATAGAATTTCATTAGACAAAAGAATCTTTTGGTTCTTTAGTTGGTGTCCGGCTGAATCATTAATTATTCGACGCATCATGTTACGTCTTGGATGACCTAGATGGTTATGTCAAATGATGAAAGAATTGTTTACGATATAGAAATTTTGTAGGTCGTATATTTGTATGGTAGAACTCAACGGAAATGAGATATAACTTAATAGGTGTCGGGCAATTTTGCAAATGCAATATTTCCGGTCTTCAGTAAAGTCACATGAGACCACCTTGCATGCGTATCTATAGATATCATGAAATATTTAAATGGTTTAAGATATGGGTGTATCCGTCCATAAAAATCGCATTGAATATGTTACAAAAAGGTTGGTGATTCAACATCAATCTTAGTTTGTGATGTTCATGTAATTAATTTGTTTTGCGAGCAAGAAGTGCATAAAATATCATTGGAGAAACGAGTCTTCTTGTTCTTTAATTGGTGTCTAAATGAATTATTTATTCAACACATTACATTACATCATGCATGACCTAGACGATTATGCTAAAGGATGAACATATTTTTATCATCTACCTTTGGATTGTTTACCATATGGAAATTTTATTGGATGTATATTTATGTAATATACAATCCAAAGGATAACTCTAAGAAAAATATTTTCGATCTGTTGTATATACATTAAACATATAAATAAATTTTTAGTTATATTACATGAAAAGTACATTACAGTAAAACCAAAACACAACTGCTAACTTATATACACTAGTTTGGACTCGTGTTTCGCACACGGGCTGTTTGTATTATTGTATACGTTGATATTTTGTTTGAGCGATTAGTTTACAAAATGAAGATTCTTTCATATGTTAGTAACCGTATGAGCGTAAACATGTAAATGAAAAGCGAGAGCATTTTTGGAATTTCAAAAGACACCGAGTAAATTAGTTGAACGAATTTTCTTTATTAGAAGTAGAGATATATCACATTGCTGTAGATACAGATAGTGTCGTATCTGCATCCGCATCTGAACTCATTTTCGAATATTGGACATCCGAATCTGTGGATACGGACAGATATCGGATAATTATTCTATCCGCTAGCGATCGAAAAATCAAGGAACATCAGCAGATGATTTTGGTTTAACATAAATTTTTTCTAATCCCACTTATTACAAAAGTATACAGTATCAACAAATATAATGATAAGAAATAGTTTTTTGAGCAGTTAATCTGCATTAAATGTATATAATAGAACTATTAATGTAATAAAATAAGTACATATATTTTATTGTACTAAAATAAATAAGTACACATAAAATAAACTATAATCTAGATAAAAACCGGATGGATAATTTTCGAATGCGGATGTTTTCGTATCCATCTTCATATTCGATTTTCCGTATATCGACTATTTATCCGCTTTTCGGATGCGCAAGCGGACTGATTTTAGATTTTTCGAATATCTATTGATAGCCTTAATCTGACATAATCATACAATATCACTATCGACCAGTTCATTATATTTTTTGGATTTGCAAAGAAACTTGACATATTTGCATCCCTAATGTCATCATGGACCGTCATGGTCAAAAATATCATTAATATTTGTTCCAATTTCTTTACGTTTATTTACTAGAGTTGATTAATACAATCTTTTTACATGGATGTTTTGCAATTTCTTGAATAGCGATCCATATCACCACAACTTCAACAACAAGGATTAGTATTTTTCCGTTGAATCGTTTTTTTCCCCTTAGCATTCCACTTTCGGTGTGATGTATTTTGATGGTCAATATTAAGTCTAGAGGAGTTATTATGTCGGCAACGGCCATGACCTCTACCATAACTCCATCCTCTGCCACCTCTAAAGCCATGTCATCTTCGTCGACCGTGAAAGTAATTACCATG
The DNA here is from genome assembly GCA_030765085.1 of Allium cepa. Lineage (NCBI taxonomy): Eukaryota > Viridiplantae > Streptophyta > Magnoliopsida > Asparagales > Amaryllidaceae > Allium > Allium cepa. The sequence continues at coordinate 367,241,356 of CM060939.1, forward strand.
TGCTTAGGGCATAGGTGTACAATTAGTTGGACGAGATTCATGATTTTCATCAATAACTTCTATTTTGTTGGGTAAGAAGAAAAGTAAAAGGTAACTTTGAGTATTTTTTATAATTAGCCTAACAGTTTTGTTCCAGTAATTAGCCTAAACGTTGTATAATAAGACTTCTTCAAGACTGGTAGGTTTCGATTTGCAATATTGGCATATACGACCTGATATTTCCTCACGAGTGTTAAGAACAAGGATATAAATTGCTGAAATGATAAATTAAACAATATTTACAGTATATAAAGTAGAAAAGATAAATCTTAGTGTAGCTGGGCGTGTTTACGACATGATATATAGGTAGAAAGAACGAACAAACAGTGTTACATTCACCTGATAGAATATTGCTTGAGAGAACATAGAAGGAAGAATCAAACATTTGTTTTTTTAAGCATGCGAGTCCAGGTAAAAGGAACTAAGGATGAAGCAGAGAAGTCAGAATAGCCGGCCGGATGTAGTAGTAGTAGTAATAGAATCTTCATTTCACAATGAGGGAATGTAGGATTGTATACGTATTTGTACCCTCCTATACACTGCACTGTATATGTGCAAGTATGAGGGAATGTAGAAGCCACAATTTTGATAACAGCAAAATGACCACTCTTTGTTCTTTACTCAATAGATGCAATTTAGTCTTTGTGTGTAATAACGTAGGAAATTCTGAATGTTATTGGCACAAAGGCATGCATCTTTGTTTGTAATTTTGGTATTTGTTAGAAACTGATTTAATTGTTTTTATGTTTGTTTGCAGGGATCTGAGTGAAGAAATGCAGAAATCTATACTTGATTATTTAGAGCAAAGAGAGATCAACAATGAGCTTGCGGAGTTCATCCACGTGTACATGGCCAACAAGGATAGAGTTGAACTTTATAGATGGTTGAATACTATTAAGGCTTATATTGAGAAGTAAATTAGTAATGTATGCAACTGTTTTATTTAATTACTATCATTTCACTCATGGTTTGATTGGTTGATATTACATTTATAGATGTAAAGCAAAAGGAAGTTTTGTTTCCTTCTTTCCTTGTACCAATTTATAATAACCAAACATGAACTATTTTCTGGGTGATGGCATACAGAGAAAACCAATGAATTTGTTTTCCGGCTATGTTATACTTTTAAGAGCTGAGAAATCCTTTTTTACTGAAAGTTGGTTTGTAATAGATTTATTCGGGGCTGTTATGGTAACGGACTGTTTTCATACCATTACCCGTTAATCGGCTACAGTTTTAAAGTAAAGTCGGTATACTAGCATAATCAGTATAGTAACTATAAATTTATCATTTTTTATAGTAAAACATCGGTAATATTTTTTCAAAAGCAGCGGTAACGGTAATTACCAGTTTATTTATAATACATTGATATTCGTATAAGATATTGTATTACGGATATTTAAAAGCAAGAAAACAGTTCAATTTATTTCGGTAATTCAACTCAAATGACGATGAATACTCTTCTTTTCTATGTAAGTAACTCAATGAGATATATAATGAATCATCTAAAAATATATCAGCTTATTATTTTTCTAAACAAATGGTAGTTTACCATTATCAATGTACCGGTTATCAGTTTATCAGTATACCAGTCATCAGTATACCGGTCAATCGGTAAATAATTTTAGTTTACCAGTAAAAACGATACGGTAACAATATTTACAAAACGGTAACGTTAACCATTATCATAACAGCCCTAGATTTAACGATAGATATTTTCAAATGTGGATAAGGATATTCGCGATCGAAATCATTTTTGAATATTTATATCTACGGTATCATCAATGATCGGTAGATCATTAATATAAATAGAAAATTTTGGTTTAACGAAAAAAAATTCAAAACCTATTTTAATAGTGAAAAATAAACAAATATTATAATAATTAATAGTTTTGAAAAGTTAATATCCATGAAATACGCATAATATAAACTACTTATTTAATAAAACAACTTCGAATGTAGAAGTTTTCGTATCCGCATCATTATCTTTTTTTTGGATGATTGGATACTTATCTGTTTTTTGAATACGAATGTAGATGGATTTTGAATTTTCGGACATTGACGGAAAATTTAATTTATAATGACTGCTTTTAAATTTTATGTTAAGATGCTTTAGTCGGAGTAATTTTTATAGAAACAAGACAAAAGTGTACAGTCTCTGGAATTATAGGTCTACGATGGTCAATGCATATCTTTGATTTTATTTCCACTGAGTGTTTATTTTTTTTATTCTTTAATTTTTATTTTTTATTTGTTTTATAAGGATTATGCACACCTTATGTACACCTTTATTACTTTTAGCTATATAATTTGAAAATGAAGGAACATTTATAGATATGTTAAATGCTTCATGGTCATGTCATAAATTTCCAAATAATATCATTTTTTGTAGATCATTCTCTTTTTACAAAAATTATTATTTTTGACATTATGTTCACAGTGCAAATTGAAAATTAGCTATGTTTTATTTGATTTCGATTAATCTAACACTAAAAACCGTATGGTTTAGAATGGAATGAAACACATTCTCACGTATAATCAAAAACTCCACTTTTACAAATCCAACACCAACTGTCCCTTCTCTTTTCTGTCGAAAGTAGATTCGGATTAAAGTGGACTTTTGTAGATATGTTCTATTTGTTAGCGAGATAACGAATATTATTTCATAACATTTAACCTCTTCAAAATTATATTTCAAATTATCGTTTAATATAAATATTTTCAACGCCTCACATCGAATTGCAACTTTGAAGAGGTTAAAAATTGAAAATAATTTTCGTATTTATATCCCGCTAACAAATAAAATTTATCTACAAATATTTATTTTGATCCCAATTTATGTTTCATAAAAGGACTAGAGGCGATGAAAGGGAGATTTGCAAGAGTGATGATCTTGATCCCGATGCATACATAACACCGTTGTAAAAAAAAATTATGCATCCATCTAGACGCTAGGTGAGACTTGCTGCCACTGATTTGTCTAGGCCCGCCTAGATAAGGTTTACCCTTACGTAGAAATCAAAACATGTATTTAGACACTGCTTATTTATAAAATATTTTAAATTTACCCTAGGCCCAGTGAACTGCGCTTTGAACCGACCCTAGTACACACGCGTACGTACATACATACATATATACATACACACATCCACACACGCGCATACACATATATATATATATATGCATAGTGATTGTTAATTACACCAATGTGTTCTTAAATAAGTGTATGTTTACAAAACTATTCATTCATACTTTTAAAATTGAAAGGTAGTGTACTCATCAAAAAAAAATTAAAATTTATTCGTTTTGCATAAGAAAAAGTGTTTGAATTTTATTTTTAATACTAAATTTTGTGACTACATAAATATTGTAGCTTAATCTTATAATTGTTTGCACTTTTAAAAAGGGTGCACAATATATGCCTTCTTTTTTTTTTTTTTTTTTTTGGGAATTAAAAATATCTATGTAGTTTATACAACAATGTACATTCTATACTTGATTTTTTTACGCACTTTTGAAAAATGCTCTGCAATTTTTTTTTTTGGAAATATATTCAAAATGACATAAGTGCTCAACATATGTTATATATGTAAATGCTCTGATGCATATCTTGAGCATTTTATTTATGTATGTATGTGCAATGCTCTGATGCACATGTGTAAATGCTTAGCATCTGCATCGTGTGCATAAAATGCTCAACAGTCACATAATGACATAAAATGGATGAGATGCATATGTTCTGCATTATTCAAAATGACATAAAATGCCCTGATAACATGTGCGTTCCACTAGGGTTATTTCCCTAGTACAACGCCATGTCGTTCTGGCTTTGTCTTCATGACCGTCGAAGTTGTTCTGGCTTTGTCTTCATGACCGTCGAAGCTCTTGATTTAATTAAAGGAGTAGGAGCTTGACTGAGTGGAGGAGGAAGGGATATTATCAGGAGAGATCAAGGTACTATAAGGGGAAGATAATATATATAACATAATACACATATTTTTTAATTTTTTAAAATAAAACAGCACCCGTTTTGAGCTCGTACGATTACCCGTTACATCGAATTGCCACGAAACTCGTCGATACACATTTCTTCATTTTTCCGGTTCGGATGATATAAATTTCGTTGCCATCCGAAGCGGCATTACACAATAATAATTTCACGCATTTCAATGTCATTTTGACCATCGGATAATCCATTTCAAAAATTCAACCATATGTCTCATAATGAAGTTCTCGTCGCAGAAACATAAACCGTCAGTCGAGATCCGACGGACTCCACTACGCACATATTTTAACAAAACACGTATGACAATACGTTAATCTAAAAATGTCACGACTCCAAATATAACGATATGTATACTCATTTGATTCGGTACGTCGCTCCGGACTCAACAAAAGTAGCCTCGAATTTCAATTTGACTGTATGCGAAAATCAGATTTTGAACCTTCATCAACAATTTAACATTTGAATATCGATTCGTAAAAATACAAATTCTTTCACTCATATATATACATACATGTGTATGTGCGTGCACGCACGCACACATGCACACATACACAAGCTACATATGTATATGTATGTACGTATAATATAAGCGACCGTTAATTACATTAGTATATTTTTAAAAAGTTTATATTTAGAAAATTATTCATTCATACTTCTACAATTGAACCATATGAAGGTATTGTATCATCGAAAAAATACCAAATCTATCCATTTTGCAAAAGAAGGGTTTGAATTTTGTTTTTAATAGTAAATTTTTTAACTATTGCATATTACACTTTAATTTCATATATTTTTGCACTTTAATTTTTTCTTTTCTTTTCTTTTCTTTCCTTTTTGCATTATAATATCTCTATTACATAATTTATACAACTACGTACATTCTACACTTAACTTTTTTTAGGCGCTTTTGAAAAATGCATAACATATGCTTCTATTTTTAGAAAAATATATAACTTTTTGCATTTTCATATTTTTTTTTACACATTAGGCAGCTTTTAGTTATACTTTAAGTTTTTGTAGAAGATTTACATTTAAAAAAATATATTTTATAATCTGCACCATTTAAAATATGTTTTATTTTTTATCTCTATGTTTTTGGTATGGATAAGATGTAAATTTTTTGTTATATTACAATTTACTATAAATAACTTGCAATTTTGCATACTGCTTGTGTGTAAAAGTTAAACTTTTTAAAATATAACCTAAACTAGTTTGGTTCGTAATTTTTTATATATAGATTTGTGTATTAAAGTGATTTTATCCAAAAAAAATCTTTCGTTTCAATGTGTGTGAATGTATATGCGTGAATAAAGACACACACATATGCACGTGCGTACAAGGAGTGACCATTTGAACATAAAACAATACACAAATGGTTTAGACCGATCGATTTTTTATGCTTATATGAGAAGTGAAATTCAAAAAACAATTCAAGGGTAGAGATCCAGTGCGTCACCAATTATGTCATCAAGTTTGTGTTCAAATAGGTTTTTTTCGTGTGTGTGTGTGATATGTACACATGCATGTGTATGTGTATACATGTATGTATATGTGCGCGCACACAAGATGAGCTACATTTTAATCATGCTACAAGTTAATTTGCACATTTTAAATAACGCACAACATATGCACTGCTCATGCACTTCTCATTTTCAAAATCATATAAATTACAACTGTAATCTTCAGATTTTTCTTTTTGCGGAATCATGAAAGATGATGTTTTATGTGATCGATTAAATTTTGAAAAAAGATTTTCAAAAACCTTGACATGGAAATGAAGATTTTGCTGCCAAAGTCAATTATTTAGGCACATGTTTAGTGGGAATCCGAAGTCAATCATAAAAACTCGTTGTAGGAAAATATAAATTTAGGTTGGCTATAAATTCATCCCAACTTCTTGTTGTGCAGTTAAAGGGGAAAACAACCCAACCTTTTCTCTTCCATGTACTAATATTCGTTCATGGTTACAATAAAATTTCAGACAAAAAAGAACAGTAATTCACAGTTGTAAAATTGCAACATAAACACTATATATATATATATATATATATATATATATATATATATATATATATATATATATTGATTATAGCAGAGGTATGCCTCCTCCAAATCACAATATTAACTATAATTATCAAATCCAATTACATAGTCAACAATGAACTGGCCTTGAACATTCCGTCCAGGAAGGCGATAATACTTGAAATATTAAAGCAACTTCGACTTGAATAGGAATAAACTTCGATGCTAGCATTTTGGTGTCAATGGGAATTTCTAGAAGAGGTGGATGCAGATGCGAGCTGCATAAACATTATACAAATCAAGTTATAAACACAACAACAAAGAATAAATCCAAATCAGCAGAACGTCACTCTTTGTCGATAGTTTAGGTAATAAAATAACATGTTAAATTTAGGGTCAAGTAAAAATAGTTATTTATTTTACATCGTTCTCTTTTGGAAACTATTTTCTATATTATTTTTTTTGAATTTCGCTTTTTATTGTACTTCTTAGTTTCGAAATGTAAAAGCGGCCGTCCGACGTTTGTTACAACAGTTATAAGTTATGAACGTATATCCTAAAAGCATGTATTAGCTTTGGTAAAACTACCCTAATACCTCCGTGAATTTCACTTTTTTTTTAAATAGTGATGTAATTTATAAAAGAAAATTGAAAGAGACCTAATGCTAATTTTTAATGATTATAAGGATGCATAACAAAAATTTCCTATTGAATTATACTCTAGAAGATTCAAGGAAAACGAAGACATTTAGACTCACCAATTCATGGCAAAGTACGTATTTACATTGAAATGGAGCAGATTTCGTTTTTTCCACAGATTCAAGCAATACAAATATAATTTAACAGCTTTCTCAAAACTACTTTAAGACTATTGAATTTGACACATTAACGTAAGAAACTTTTAGAATCTATAACCAAAAATCATAATGAACATTGAACAGTAAAAGAATAGATTTTTTTTTTATAATCTCCTAGAAAAACTTATTTCATCAACAATCATCCCGGCTTAGGGCCAAGAAGGGCTGAGGCCCCCTATTGACATTGTGGAGGGAGAAATAGTAGCTATTTGTATTTTATACATTCATACCTTTAATGAGAACATGGTCACCAAATTTTGAAGTCCAGAGACCACGGATGAATAGAAAATCTCCAATTTCAATGTTAACAAAGACAATTTTTTTAAAAAATCTTCAAATCAAAATCTAGTAGAGTTCTCATGATTTGAATAAAGTTTGATTATGTATTTTGATTATTATTTTTCATATTTTAGGTAGAAAGAAAAAAAAACAAAATAATAAAATAAACAATATAAATTGCAAAATTAGAATAATATTCTATGTGAGTATTATTACGGTAATTCTAAAAGGCCCAAAGATAGAGCTGTGCAGTTATAACGCTTAGCAATTTTTTAGCGGTGCAAAAATTTGTAAAGAAGTTGCAAAAAGTTGCAACGATTTTCTGGAGGTGCAAAAAGCTGCAGCGGAGATATATCGAGAAATAATAGAGGTGTAAAAATCTTTATCTGAGATAAAAATAAATCTATAAAATTGATTTATTCTCATTTATACATCATTTGTGCAAATATTTTTCACTTCTGTATAACAAAATCGAAGAATATCATAATCCATGCAATTCAAATTTGGTGAACAAAATAAAGTTCTAATTTATGTTGAGCATTTAGGACTTGAACTTAGACGTATGCCATGAATTTAGATTTGGTTTATAGAAGAACTGATCAAATTAAGCTTTTATATTAAAGTCGCTAAAACATATGCTAAAAAAACCCATGATTTTGCAGTCATTGCGGGATTTTAAGCGGATCCACTATTTAATAATCATAAATGGAAAAAAAATTGCGGCCAAAGTGCGTTATGCGCTTTAACAGAAAATTAAGGAGGCTTTAGCGGGGTTTTAACAACATATGAAGGTCAAAACTATTGCGGGAATCATCGTCGCCATACAAGCATATCAAGTCATCCCCTGGATTAGATTAATAATTCGCGTAACTCGTACTCAAATCTTTCGGGACTAGTAGCGGCCCTCGTATTATTATAAAGTAAAATTAATCTGTTTTCTTTATTTTCCAGCAAAAATACAAAAATTAGTAGCAATCCTATGTAATCAAGTCTCGCTCTTTTTTCAAACAGGGAAATTCCACACGTAAGGTTTCTCCCTTATTTTCATTTTTACCTAAGATTGTTGTATACACACACCTAGACTTGTCAACTGTACAGGTTTCAATCTGAACCCACAATATTGGTATGGGTTTGAGTTTAGCTTTGACAACCCAGATCCGGATCTGATCCGATTATTATTATATCCGGATAGAATTTCATTACTACCCCTGTATGGATCCGGTATGAGTGTGCACATTATTTGTGAACTATTTTGTTTGTTTACCTTTGAATGTTTTTTGACGTACTTTTGAATTTGATAAACAAGTTTGTAACCAAAAAAGTGAGAGATGATGGTTCATCGTCTTTTCTAGTAACGAACGATGATGATAAATATTCTACGTTTTCTAGTAACAACTCGAGGGAAGGCAATGTTCGACGCGAATTACTTCCATGGCTAATCGGAGTGCAGGTGAATTTACACATATCAAGCCAGGTACGGTAATAAAGAAAAATGTTTGCCCGTTGCAAGAGCTAAGCGCAACATCACTCCCTAAATTATCAAATTCATTACGATAAAACTAAACATTTTTATAACACAGTTAACCTCTATAACACAATTCATGTAATACACAATGTATATTTTGAAATAAAAAACAAACGAAATTGTATGTGCATGGATTAATAATGCACAAGTACAAAATCAGAAATATACATGCATATTCCATCGACATGCATGTATATTTTTCCAACGCATTTAGTATAGGAGCATCTCTAGTTGCCCTTCCTAACTCTTCGTTATCAACCTAAATACCTCTTACCATCTACCCCAATTCCACGAATAAGTTAAGGGACAAGGAAAATCTACCGGAATAAGCTCCCTTGTTGATTTTTATACTCAAGAAATGCACGGACCGAAGGCTGGTTCTATTCTCAAAACAAGCCTGTTATTGTAATAAGTTTAAAGTGGAGCCTATTCTGTATAAATTCTTTTTGTAAGACCTCCATCCAAAATTTGTCCATGTCAATATTAAAGTATTAAAACGGGTTGAGGTAAAGTTTATTCTTAAGTAAATTTGACATGTACTTATTAAACATGACTTTGAACTCCATGACTCCATCCGTCAACGACCATAGATTTCATGTCTGAGTTATCAAGCTATCCTTGGTAGGTAGAATTGCAAAAATCAACTATATGGTATAAAAAGTTAGTCATATGCTTCTCTTTACTTTAGAAAGGTATAACATTTTCAAGTTAAGACCAAATCCAATCAGCCAATAGTAAAGCCTGTTTGTCTTCTATACAAATTATCTAATGTCACTAAACACATACAACCAATTTTTTAAGAATCATTCATACATTTATAACTACGGAAGGTTAAGAACTTTTATGCAGAAGTTCTTAATGTTTATATTACATAAAATAACATTCAGCAAGTATACAAATTTAATTGTAATAAAACTAATAAGCGTTCAACAATCATATTTTTCATATTCTAGACAGACATAGCCTAAGCTAAGCTATACATAAACTTCACTTATATTGTACTAAAAGAAATGAAATGATATTGAAAGTTGTTTCATGAACTTACTTTAATGGTAGATAATCCCACAGTATCTGTCCTCTTTAATTGCTCAAGTTGTTTCTTTCCACGGCGTATAAGATATTCAATGTACAAAAAATTCTTCCTATCCACATTCTTAGCATTGTCACGAAACTCGAATGAAATCACCGATTCGATTCTATGTCGCTCTTCTAAGCTTTTTGTACGGGCTGCTCGAAGAAAGGACCTGTAAAGACCTAAAACCTGCTTTTGTAAGCCTGATAACTTCTGACGGGAAGTCATTTACCTCTTATATCTCTTAGTAATGTCTTCCTTTCAGAACTCTTCAAAACAAGAAAATTAAATATGAGTATAACATTTTCCGAGGCAGATGCAGTTAAAAATTTACTGGGTTTTTTTTCTCTTGTATGAAAAGTGACAGATGAAATCTAAACTTTTCATAGATTTATAACAACAATGAAAGAGGCTGCTTAAAACAACAAAACAGTTCTAGGGTGTAAATATTGAGTAGTTTTAAAGGAATAATAAAAGATAAAACTATGGACATATAAGTCAAAATTCTGATTAAAAAGAGTTATAAAAAACAATTTACGTCCTAAGAAAGTATTTTGTTGTTTATGACTCAACTTCTAAATAATTTACAAAGGGGTTTTTAAGATTCGGTCTATACTTTTATTTGAACATAGATGGAAAGACTTATGATTTAATAATCCATCACTCTATCTTCAAAATCCTATGTCGCAAACATCGACATCTCCATCCTGCCTCTCTAGATAATCATATCTACTTAAAATACATCAAAATGCATGTCTTAGGATTACAAAAAAAAAAATATACAAAATAGTACAGAATCCAAAAAACTTGCAAATCTGGAAACTTCTGCAGATTTTTATGCAGTTTTGAAAAATGGAAAATGCATACTTCCTGCATTATTGGAAAATGCAAAATGTATCAAAATAAACATGCAAAATGTCCAAAAAATGCTAAACTTAAAGTAAATGTAGATGCCCTCTTCTTTATGTGTGTGTGTGTGAAAGAGCTAGGATCAATATCACCTTTTATTTAGCACCATTTTGTAACCCGATATCAGTCACATGTTTCTATTTAAATATTTATTCTTCTTCTCTCCTGTCACATAGACCAAATATTTAAATATAAAATTGTAGAAATATTTAAATATAAAATTGTAGCTGACATCAGATGGGTACAAAAGGTGCTAAATAAATGATGCTATTGATCCTAGCTCTATACATATATAGACACACACAGTAAAAAAAACATAGTTTATGACAGTATACATATGCACTTTTGAAAAATAAAAGTGCATAACATGTACACTTTTTTGAAAAAACTTCAGACTAAAAGCAGTTGAAAAGATCACAATAACATGCCATTTTGCAACAATAAAAAAAGACAATTTGGACGTTTTTTGCACAAAAAAAAAAAACTGTATGACTTTTACACAGTTTCAAAGATAGTAAATAACAAGCAAAACAGCAAGTTATCAACAGTAAACTGTAAAATGACTATGAATTTACATCTTATACGCATAGAAAACAAAACAATGAAAAAAAAATGACAAAGCAGATAATTCACCAGAATATACAAAAAAAAATTAAAATAAAATAAAAAATAAAAAATGCAAATCGCCTTCTAGAAAATAAAATCTAAGTGCATAATATATGCAGTTGCATAAACAATTTTTTTACTACTAAAAATACAGAAATAAGATTAAAATAGGAAATTGTAGGTCATGTATTTTCAGATTTTTAGAAACGACACAAAACTCAACACTCACCAGGTTAGTGCATCTTACAATTTTGTGGATTTCTGTATGTTTATTCGTCACTGATCTATTGTGATCTTAAGGTTAAAATCGAAATTGGCTAGGGTTTCGGGTCATGGATTTAATTTTAAGTAGCCGCCAAAAAAAATAAGGACCTACTGAATATTATCTAATTATATAAGCCCTTCTGCTCCAACATTATTTATTGACTTGCGCTTTTTTTCTTCTTGATTTATATATCCCCTTTATATATACAGTCGCTTGCCACTTGAATAAAAACAAGTAACTTAAAAATTATTTTTATTACTTATAAGTAGTTGCCAGTCAGACTATAAAAATGATCATATAATATGGACACAATATTTATTTTCAAGACAGATTTTGACAGCATGAAAATTTTACAGGAAAGTCGACAACGACGACAAGTTTGCTTTAATATAGTGTGATGGTAAGGGCACCATGAAACGTGCTTCTTAAAATCAATACTAAAAAAATACCATAACATTTAATACTACATACTTCTTATTACCAATAACATATTTTAGGGGCTACCATATGTAATACATAATTCCTAAATCACCAGCACACTAATTCATCTTCGATCGATGACCTCAGCACTTTATCACGAAGAAAACCAGCAAGCTGTAGTTCGTAGTCGTCACGGGCTTATATCATTTTGTTTTGTGCTGTTTTGAATATTTTTGTTTTGCAATCTATTTTGCAAAAAAAAAAAAAAAAAAAAAAACATCGTTTGGTGCCAATTGCCATGCATAACAATGCCCAAACGGTGGTTACACGCCGTCCAATGTCAAAACCTACGGTGGTTACACGGCGTCTAATTTCAAAATCCACGGTGGTTAATTACAGTAGAAAATATTAAAATTTTAGTAACGCTCCATTCGGCCCTTGCAATAATTATACGAGCCCTTGCAATAATTATACGGTGGTTGCACGCCACTATAATTCAAATATAACGGCCATAAAGTACCGTATAAAATGTTAAAATTTTAGAAAAGTATTGTTTAGCATTTGCAATGACTGGACAGTTGTTACTGCCGGCTCAGTCAAAACACACTGGTGGTAAAATAGCATATGAAATGTTAAAACTGACGCAAAGTTATGTTCTGCACTTGCAATAATCATATGACGCTTAAACAACATTGAAATTCGATAACCATGGCAATCAATTGCCTTTTATATTGTGAATTTTGATTATATAATATATATATATATATATATATATATATATATATATATATATATTTGAAATCAGGGTTTTCAAGATAGAAGAAGATGAGAAGAGTAAGAGAGGAAACTTGACAATGAAAGGATCGGCCGATGAGAATCTCGTGTACCCTATGCTCGCATCAAATCAAGAAATGGACGGAAAAAGAACGTTCGATGATTAAAGGTTTAGTAAAGAATTAGATTGCGGTATTAGGAAGAGAGCAGTGATTGCGAAAATCGCGAGATCGTATGTTCCACAGGGCGATTTGGTAGGAATCGCAGCCTTCTCGATCCAAGTGTTAAATTGGATCGCAACCCGTGTTAAATGTACGATCCTATTTCAGAATGAAAATATTGGAGTCCAATACTGAATCGCGATTTCAATTTAAACGTCGAATTGAAACAAAATCAAAAGAGATTTAGATCGGCATCGCGATCTCGATTCAGCAAAAAAGAAAAAACAAGGAGGAATAGAAAGAAGCAGCAGCAGCAAACCTGAATTGAAAAATCTAGGATTCAGATGCAAATTGATTTACTCTCCCCTTCTATTTTCAGATTTCTTTTTTTCCGGAAACCCTAAGCTTCAGGGAGGAAGACGATAGAAAAGAGTAAGATTGGATTCGTGCTGCATCTTTGCAGTTTATTTTTGTTTCTTGCATCACTTTGTTAATTTTCCCAAGTTGATTGGTATGCATTTAGTACCAACTTTCGACGCAAAAGCTCTAAGCTTTACTCTTTGGCATTCAATTTTTGTTCTTTATTGCTATATATTCAACTCCACTGCTTTTTTCCACAAATTTACCGCAGTCTTAAAATGGACTTAGATCGGATAATCTAGATCAAAATGATAAAAGGATGACTTAAGAAGCTTGGAAGATATCAAAATTGAAAATAAAATAATAAAAAAAAAGATGTGATCGGGTTCCTAAAGAATACAGAATGGGTTCACATCAACATAGTTTGTACCGACATGATTGGTACTGATATCTTTGGTATCGACGTGATTTGGTAATCATCAAGAATAATACAATGAAGAAACACACAAAATTTGACTAAGTTTTGAATAACAAAAACATGTCGGTACTAACATAATTTTGAATCTTGATTTCGCTACTATGGAGGCACGAGACTCAAACTACAAAGAGAAAATAAAGTTTTGACACACAAAAACATGTCGGTACCGACATGTTTGGTTGTCTTAGGAAACTTTTGCAACTACCTATTCTTTATGTTGGAAGTTCTGATCTGAAAGAAACGACTCGTTCAAATTAGAAATGGCTAAATTCGTGCTGAATCTTGTCTATAAACAACAGTCTATCTTCAATTATAATGTGAATCGATCTTCTTCATCTTCTATTTCATAAGACTTTGAGAAAACTGAGAGATATTAGACTGTAACTTAGGTTTGATTGTAAATTGTTTGTAACAGAGAGAATTTGTGACGCCCCACCTCTATACCCACGCTAGCCAAGAACACTACGGTGTAATGCCGTCAACTAGCACGGATAATAAGACTGTTGAGGAGCGACCATCTGTGTAATGGTTTTGTGCGAGCACTGATATGCCAGATAAAATATAACTTGCATTCTTTTCAAGAGGAGTCCGACATGCCGACACAAACTCAAAGCTACTACACAGTGGCTATATATATTCTTCGGAAACAAACATAGAAATAAACATAACACAAATTAGTCATAGATAATTCATATCACAAAGGCGGAAATAGATATGAATATAACACATAGAAGTGTTCATCAGAGTAGTGGTCAAACAAGATCCTCAATATCGCAAAAGAATAGTTACAAGTGCAAGACATCAGAATATGTATACACCAAGGGGTCTAAATCTCAAATGTATACAACCAAAAACTACTAAACTAGAGTAGTTAGCCAAAAAATCAGATGATGGTCCGATAAGGAGTCAAGCAGAAGCACCTGTAAAATCTCAGTCAGACCCGAGTATTATTTAAGAAGAAAATAATAAACGGATCAGTCTAGCTATAATTATCAGATAAAATGAGATATAAGAAGAGATATAATAAAGACGTATATAACCAAAAATGTCATACCTCGACAAGTATACATTAGAAAATCAACAAAGGAAAATCATACAAATATCTCAAGAATCTCATAACATCAAAAAGAATGTCATATTCTTTATTTAATTCACCAAGCCACAATAAATGACATACATATCAATGTCAATCGTAAAAGTTGGTGAAACATAAATTCCAGAAATCATCAATTATAAATCCAGAAATTAAATAATTCGGAGCAACGACGTCGTACAGCGTAACGTCCGATGATCCAAAACACAATAAAACGGAACAACGACGTCGTACAGCGTAACGTCCGATGAACCAAATCACAATAAAACGGAACAACGACGTCGTACAACGTAACTTCCGAAGCAAATCAAAATAATACGGAACAACGACGTCGTACAGCGTAACGTCCGATGAACCTAATCACAATAAAACGGAACAACGACGTCGTACAGCGTAACGTCCAATGAACCTAATCACAATAAAACGGAACAACGACGTCGTACAGCGTAACGTCCGATGAACCAAATCACAATCAAACGGAACAACGACGTCGTACAGCGTAACGTCCAATAAACCGAATCAAAGAGACATCGCACATTGCTAGTCTAAACCATAAAATGATCATCATCGAACATCAAGAAGTGTCAATTACAGTAAGCTAGTAAATATATGAGCTTAGCTTCATGTCCCATAACCACTAGCTTAACTTAAATATTTACGAACAAATAGTAGATTTCCACTCGAAAATTATCACAAGAGTTTCAATCGAACAAGTCCAAGAATTAACCGTCGAAGTAAACGCAAGCGTTTCATACCACTCGTTTTACTAAGCCGCTTAATTAGATTTCTCATACGAGTGAGGTAAAGGTTTGTATATACTAATAGATTGGAAAACGGTTTTAAGAAACGAGCATAGTGTTATAAAATAGTGTTGAAATCGTTTTAATGAAAGGGTTTTGATATTTACTACTAGTATAGAAAACTTTTATATTTTGAAGTGACAAATAATAGAAGTGATTGTAGAAACAATCAATCATAAAAATTCACATTCGAAAACGTGAATAAAATCCAAAGAAATCGATATCAAATCCATCAAAATGGATATTTCTAATAATTCTCGAAGAAAATATCATCAAAGTCGATAATAAATGATAACAATAAAAGGGAAAGAACACGAATCGATTAAATTTGGAAACCACGCAAAATAGGCGAAATAGCAACAGGTCGGTCGGTCGGCCTCAGAGCTCGGTCGACCGGACCCTGGTCTGGAAAATTCTCGGGAAGCAGGTCGGTCGGCCGAACCTGATGTTCTGCAATTTGAAACCCATTTCAAATGAGGTGCAAACTCCTTCAATTTGCA
This sequence comes from Allium cepa, assembly GCA_030765085.1. NCBI lineage: Eukaryota > Viridiplantae > Streptophyta > Magnoliopsida > Asparagales > Amaryllidaceae > Allium > Allium cepa. The sequence goes on from CM060939.1 coordinate 367,257,522, forward strand.
AACGGACAAGCACGGACGCTAGGGGTTTACGCTTATCGGCTTCCCGGTCCTTTAACTCATCGATTCATCACTAAAAACATGATCAAAACATCAAGTTAGGATTTTTAAAGAATTGAACGCAAAACACTAAAAATTGGTATTCACAAAACCAATCCAAATCAAAATCAAATGCATAAGAATAAGTGTTAGGAATTCATACCTAACAATCGAAGATAATTATAGATTAAGATGTGAGATAAAAATCTCACCTTTGAACCCAAAAGCACAAGATTGAGAGCTTGAAAACAAAGTAGGATCAACCACTCTTCAATCCCAACTCAAGAAGCTTGATTCTAAGCTTTAAAAGAAGAACATTCCCAAAGTTAGGTTTAGAAATTTCTGAAATTGATAAGAGAATGAGTTGGAGAAGAAGAAGAGGAGGCTTACCAAAGCTTCTTCTATTGATTTGGAGCTAGAACTTGATTTGTAAATGGAAACTAGGGTTTGGAGTTTTAACTTCCCATTCCACTCACCATTAATCTCTTTAGAACTGAAAAGTAGAGGAAGAGGGAGTGAATGAAGAGGGGGTTTTAGTTTGGGGTATTAAGTTAGAACATTGGGCTGAACCCAAACCCAAAGTGAAAATGGTCAAATTTTTTGTTAGCTCAAAACATTTCAATGTTTATACTCAAAAAGGTTGCAAACGGCATTTTGAACTTAATGGAAAGGGTCTCGAGTCCCAATTCGACTGTTTGCTAAAAGTAGGTTTTCGGACTAAAATCCGACGAACGATGAAATATTTAAATAAAATATTTAAATATACAATCGATAAATATGCTGGTTGTTACAGAATTCGTAAATAAAACCGATTGAGTGGACCTAGGACGAAGATTTTGCCGAATCACTATAGAAATCTTATGTCACTTCTTCGAGCTTTTTTCTTATTTCTTCATTTTAATATTTGTTTGATTTGTTTTTTAGTGATATTAGGGTGTTGTACCAATTTTTTGGACGATATTTTTTGTGCTTCCACTAAGATAAACTTAGATATGATATTGAGAAGATGTAAAGGCATACTATAAGAGCCAATGCTGGACCAAGTCAACCATAGTATGGCATTGACATGAGGCGTCTGCTAGTTCAAATCCACATTTTATCTATATGGCTAGAGAGGAGATGGAAGGGATGATGACAAGTTTGCAAGACAAATTGATAGCTCATTAAAAAAAGACGATGAATGGATTATTCCAAAGGATGGTATAATAAAGAGCAAATGGAGTTGTTGGAAATCAGAATCGGAGGCTAGAAGGCGAAGCAGATAAACATGGAAATAAAGCGGAACAACTTGGAACCATCCCCTAACACGTCGATAAGTTGGTACCAAGAGGTCTGATATGTTTAGACAGGGAGCATGGTCGATTTGAATGTCAAATATGGAAGGGTGCTTCAGATTGATGATGTTGAGCCTCAAAATCAAGATCAGAATGTAAATTTGCAACTACAAGGATTAGAAGCAAATGTTTCTCTTAGGAATGGGGGCATGTAGAAGATTTGAATCAAAGGCGTGCAAAGAGATTTCAACTGAATCCAAATAATCGCTTAGTTGAGATGGTAAGACAGGTACTTCGAGGTAAAGTTATAGATCGAAGTTTGGAGGATGTGAACGGAAACCATTTCACTTTCAAACACCCGATATATTAGGAATCCACCTAATTTCAAGTTACCTACTTTGAAGCCGTATGATGGAAGGATGGATCCAACTAATCACTCAATGAGATACATCCAACGTATGAGAGTGTTTGGAGCATCGTAGGAGGTGATGGGATGATGCCTTCATTATACTCGACTGATTTGGATGCCATGTGGTTTTGCCAACTGGATAATGGATCCATCATCGGTACATGGATCGAGTTAGTGGAAAAGTTTATGAGCTAATTCAGAGTTTATATAGTTTCACCAAGGAATGTGATGACACTTTCAAGTATAAAGAAGAGAGAGAATGAGATTTATAGTGTTACTTAATTAGATTTAATGCAGTAATCGTTGTATTTCAGAAACCAACGATGGTACTAATTGCGAGATGATAGAGTTAGGGGTATGCCCAAGAGGCAATGTAACATCCTGCCTTTGTGGACGCTTTAAGCAGACACACATACCGACTCAAACTATACAAAAGGGCAGATTGTTATTTGGATAAATAGGGAAAAGAGAAAGAAATAAAACAAAACAGAATCTCACAGCGGAATGACAAAATATAATAATCAAATAACAGTTAATGAAGTTGTTTACAAAATATTTGATTATACTTATACAACACAATATCAGGATTACACATATCAGAGATAAATAAATAATGATGCCGCAGAATTGTATGATGTAGTGGAATAATATAGTAAATAATGGTAGTGCACATCTTCGTCTTTATCATCTAGAATAAGTCTTCAAACCTGAATGCTCGGGCTGACCCGAGCGAATTGAAAAGACAAAACACTCGAGTCGGAACTAAAAGATCTTATGTAAGTTAAATCAACGATAAATAAATATGAGTGGAACGGCGTCAGAGATGTTTACAGGATTTAACATCTCCTATCCAGTGTCTAACGTGAGTGGAGTAACTTAAGAGATGCTCGGGATTCACATCTCCTAAGGATCCGTTAAACTATCTACTATGTAGTACAATACGCTATTATAATATGTCTACATTAAAATAAAAGTATTAAAATAGCATTAAGGCTTTACATTTTCCGCCTTAACACGTTTTATATATTTCCATAGTCTATACAGTACCGTAATCTCCCCCGTTCTGGGCGTCGTTAAATGGCACTCCATAGGTATGGTACAAAATAAACTCATAGAAGGCGCGCTAGGGTAGGTGACATGACATAACTAGGCAATGCCAGGGTAGATATACCAATTACGCATCCGAGCTAGTAGTAACGCATAGCAGCTACTACTGTCCACCTCGAAACACACTCCTGAGCAAAAATCGAAGGGTAGCCACCAAATAAATCGAAAGTCAGACTAAGTGTCGATGGAGTGTGCCCGATCGGAGGAATGACATCACTTGTCCCGAGAATCGCTCCTGTTTTAGCCACCTTATGCCAACTCACGGGAGTCGGGTCCACGTAGATACCTCATATAGGATCGTCGCCACCATCCTACTTCATTATGGAATCTTCACCACGTACAAAGTTGTCAAAGTAGTTTTCGATATTGGCAGAGAGTATGACAACATCCGATCCCGGTCTCTTTGACAACCAATCGCTTGCTACACACCGGATGGTTCTTTTACATATCCAAAATCATTTCATAATTGATATCAAAATATCATATTCGATTCAAACCATATCACTTTCGAAATTATTACTTACTTTCGAAATCATATTCACCTTTGAAATCATAGTTCGATCATTGTATTTCCTTTCAAAGTCAAATTCAAAATTTATATCAAAATATCGTGTTCTCAAAAACTATACCACTTTCAAATCATATTTCTTCTAAAAATCATATTTCCAAAATAGGTTAAGTTCTTGCTTCAAAATCATCATTTCGATTTATTATAACATTCAAATTCCAACTTAGGCTATAACGTCATCAACCCTATTCACTTTAAAAATCGAGAAATTTGAATATAAACCCATCCATTTTACGTGGTTTCGAATTTGGAAGAAAATAGTTTAAATAGTTATAAACAATTTTTTAGTTTAAATAGTTATAAACAAATAATATAGATTTATAATATAATTAAAATAGATTAAATAGCTTTAAAATAGATTAATTAGATTTAAAATAAATTAAAATAGTTTAATTAGATTTAATAAATTAAATTGGTTTAAAATAGATTAAAATAATTCATATAGTTAATATTAGTTAGATAGTTTAATAAATTTGAAAATCTTAATAATTAGAATTTTTAAAATAATATATTTTTAAAACAGTTTATACCAAAATATGAGTTTGAAATTAATATCAAATTAAACTATTCATTTCATTTCAACATATTTGGACCATTTCAAATTTCCAAATCGACAAATAAAATTTCAATACACTATCGAATTTCATATTGTTTCAATCCATGTTCAAAATATAAATATGGATTACTCTTATTTCAAAATATTTAAAAGTTATTTTCAAACAAATTCAATAACTCAATTTCGATAGAATCTCAGTTATACATAAAAGTTTAACTTTGAACTTTCGATTTAATTTCTTAAAGAAATTCCTTTTTAAACCAATTCGCATTTCAACACAAAACTTGATTTTTCTGTTGTACTTCAATTTATATAAATCAAATTTTATTTCAAAACATCAATTGATTAAATTCAAAAATTTAAGTATTTTAAAATTATTTAATTTAACCAATCCGATGTCCATATATAATTTTCTACCCTAGGTTCAAATGATACAGATATTTATCATTTCAATCTGCAATTTAAACATTTTACGGTTGTATATCGTTTCAAACTACAATCCCGAAATAAATAAAAATCCATAATGAACTTGCAGTTTATAACGATATAAAATACAACATCCATTCAACCAACGTCAACGATCAACATCCATCACAATCATCATCCAAAATAATCAATAAATATCAATATAGAATTGATAATCGATAACAAGTATTTACTGGCAGTTTATATTCAATCATAAATTAAATAAAGATTTAATTCAAATAAGTTCAAATTAGCTTAGATGATGATTAAAATATAACAAACAACCATAAATAAATTTCTAATCACATCACAAATTAAATTCGATAAACATAATATATTTTAGAAGTTGTGAGTGGGTTAAAACACTCACCTTTGAATTTAAATCGAGTTTTAAATTCAAATTAAGCCCAAAATTTGAACGGTCTTAGAATTCGTCCAAACCAGTGTCAAAATGTCTGGAATCTCGATACAATCCCAACGGAACAAACTGTGCTTAAATCCGAGTTCGCATACAAAAGTTATGTCGATAAAAAGATTTGAAATCAAAATTTAAATTAAATAGAGAAAAAAACAAGCATGCCAGAAGCGCCACATCAGCTTCCCTCCTCACCCACACGTACAACACACGCAACGAACCCTACCTCACGCGCAAACTCAACCTCGCTAGAAGCCTCCTACGGCCAGTCTTTCGATCGCCGCCTGAAGCCCCTGCCGTCGCCGCGACTTTAGCTATCACCATGACACCCCCCCTCGGCGCGATAATGGCGCTGACGAACGACAGCAAATATGCCCAGCCGCCGCTTGAAGATCGTGGCCTAATTGAATTGTTTCCATCGATCCAACCGTCAACTCATTGCCTAAGTTACATGGATGCACTTCTCTCTGCGACCTCCACCCACCGGTAACAATGGTTGGTTGATCAGACTAAGTTCATCGTGGAGCGATGATGAACGGACATAAACGGATCAACAATTTCTGACCTTACCGAAACCCATATCAAAAAACGAACAGCAAAATTGACTTGCGCTCGTCGAGGGCTTCAAACCTATATATAATTTGATATTGTTTGAGGAGTTTGAATTTTTGATTTAGTTTTGAAATTGAATTTGAGGTTTGGGAATTAGATTTTGCAGCCATTGGAACGAGGATGAGTAAATGGAATTGTACGCACAAACAATTGAGAATAAGAAAACAATTAGGTTTATAACGAGGCATTTATAGGTAGGTCAGAAATAGGATGAATGGACAAGATTGATTGAACGATACACGGCCCGAAAAGCCCGTTTCGACTCCAGAACGAAAATGGACCAACCCATATATCAAAATAGACATTTTCAAATATTTTAAACTTATTGGAATAAGTTTCAAGCTTCAATTCCATCGTACGAAGAAGTTACGTTAAAATAAGCTTATTTCAAATTGAATCCAATTTAATTAATTTATAGGCGTTTCAAGTGCGTACGATCAAACGTCACGTCTAATCGTTAGGAAACTTAAAATCCAACAATAATTCATTGTTACGGATCTGATGAAACTGGTTTCGTCGAAATCCGAGTCAGTAGCCAAAATGGCTATTTTCACATTAATTAAATAAATTAATAATTAATTAATCAAATCACTTTCCAGTTTAAATTTTTATAAGTAGAAATTAGTCACAAGGGCCTCTTTAGCAAGTGCAATTAGTTTCTAGGACACACAACTGAAATAATTACTTTTAAGGACAAAATGCAAAATAATTAGTTTGTAAGGCCTAAAAACCTATGAAATTATGTCCTTGAAAGTAATTGGACTACTGACTTTGTCCTTAAAAGTAATTATTATGCTGACTTTGGCCTTGAAATTAATTTCCGTGGATGTGTGTCCTAGAAATTAATTGAACTGTAAAGTTTGTCCTTCTAGTGAAATGCCCCTTTTAATAATTTACAACTTCTATCATTTTTGATTTCTTAATCATTTACAGTAATTTAAATGGATTTATATGTTAATTTAACATCGATTAATTCATCAATTTTAGCGTTAAATTTCAATTTCATTAAATTCAGAAATTATGAATTAATTTTCCAAAATTCATTTATTAATTTTTTAAACCTTGTTATTCAAGTCTTTTATCACAATAAGGATATAGCTAACATTGGTTTACATCTTAGTACGGTAATATTTCTCCATTTTGTCTTAATTTCCATTTACGTAATATTTAATTATTTAATTCATTTAATTGCAATTAATCCAATTATTACAATTTAAATTCCAATGAATTAATAAATCTTGATTCTCATTTTATTCAACCAATTTTCATATTATGAATAAAATTAACTTATTTCCAATTATCAACTAAATTTACATTAACAAAATATTTAATTTAGATTTATTGCAATTTGATTACCAAATTTAAATTAACAGGCTAAATAAATAGGTAACATATAATATTTTTACCATTCACTTTCAATCACACTTATACGTTATTATTCCCAAATAATTGTTACAACTGTTTATATAACACAAATTTCATTCAGTCATCATTAACAATATATTATTTCATTAATTAAGTAAATATTCACATTTGTTTTCGAACATTCAATTGATAACCAAGCATAACATTTTATATTACTTCAATAGATTGGAATTTCATTCGAATTGTTAGTAACTGACTTAAATTAACATTATCAACTTTCAGTCTAGTTATTATTTCATTATTAAATTACAAACTTTTTTTATTTCTTCCAATATTAAGTAACAAAAATTAATTAAATTAACAATTTAAATTATCGAAAATTTACGGGTTGTTACAGGAAATTATGTAATTTATTACATATATTTAACTCGTTGGCCAATCTTATTTGAAATAAAGGTATTTTCTTTCTATAATATATTTGATATAACGTGGTTATATTAATTAATCAATTAAATTAAAAATATATTTAATGGAAAATACATAAATAGTATGTTTTGTCATAGTAGTAACAAAGTATTGTATTAAGTAATTTATCACCATGAAACAAATATATCATTTTGTGTATTCCTAGTCAAGACGTATCGAGCTCGGATATCGATACATCCGTTGACACTAGAGTACGTGACGCTCTCCAAATGTTGGGGAGTGTATTACTTATGACTATTGTGGACACCAAGGGGTAACATACTGATAATTATTAGATAATTATGGAATGACTCACTCGATAGTTTTCTGTTGATTATTATAACTAAGGTCAAGCAGAGAATATCGATGTGTCTAATTTATATAGTTCTCTTGACTTGAGAATATTGTTGATCTTCAATATGGAAGCTCCGCTTTGATTATAGTTAAATCGTGGTACGACATCCATCGAAGGACTGTAGTTAGGTCGAGTGGCAGCATTGGAAGCGAAACACTATTCAAGTGTTCCTTAGTTATATGAGGTTAGTATCACGGGCAACTGAAGTCAACTCAAATTCAAAGTCTCTGGCCAAAGTATTTCGGTTGATAATAATTGTTATTATTGAACCAAAGACTTTGTGTTTGAACTATAAAGTTGAACGTGGATGATATTGGAATTTTGACCGTTGCCAAATTTCATAAGTCCTAATGTGATATAGTTTTGACGAAGAGAATTAGTGTAAATAATTATCATTTTAAGGTACCTCTTATAATAAGTAAAATTGGATTTTACCAAAAGATGTGTAAGCGATAAATTCGCCAAAAATGTCACACCACCTACCAAGTGACGTATGAAGAAATTAATATTCGAATAGTTCAATATTAATCGCCGACTAAATTTACACTTTTGAGTCGCACAACTGTAATGATGAATACTATGAAAAACCACATGATTAATTAATTTCTAAAATGTTGTAAATTGATTAAATTAATTGATATTTAAGAAATATTAATTATTATTTATCTGATGTTTGGAAGTTTTTTGTAATCATTTTAATGCATTTATAAAAATTATATTTGCACGCATGATATACGATGTTGATGTAATTTAAAGATAATTGTATAAAATGAAATATGGAAATTTTGCGTCATTTGATCACGTGATTTATGAAAATTTATGTCATTTGAGACATGATTTGTAGAAATTTTATGTCATTTGATGACATACATGTAAAGAAAGAATTAGAGAGAGAAACAATCAGGTGAATTAATTATGGAAGTTTTAATTAAAGAACGGAAAAAGTTTCATTCTTTCGAATAAAATATATTCTCTAATTCATTATGTACGTAAAAAATTTCTTTCTCATTAATTCTATTTCTTTCTCTCCTTCTAATTTTTCATAGCAGAAAACAAAATAAAAACAAAATTTCTAAAATCTTTCAACTTCATATAAAACATCAAATAAAATAATCAAAAGTGGTTCATCCATTTATTGCATGATGGGTCATCATTCAAGGTGTGATTTCTAGGCAATATCGTGAGGTGATTCAATTGAATGTAGAAACATTCTTCATTCAAGGTGCAAATCAAAGGCAATATCAACATGGTGCATTTTAAGGACTGGGTAGCAAGACATGTCATTTTTAATGTATACATAGTGATTTTGCAATGTTGGATGAAAATTTAATTTGACTTTCATAATGTGTAAGATGTATTGCTCTCTTACTTAGGCTAAAATTGTTTATGAAGATTGAATTATTTGTTGAATGATATGATTGATTTTTCATTTGATAGATCAAAAAATAAATATTTTTTATGTTTTAAAACAATATTTAAGTGTAGATCTATGGTTTTAAACATTCCAATTAAAGTGTAATTTTTCAGATCTGAATGTTTACATGTTCAGATTGATTAGCTAAATTTCTTTACTTTGGTATATTGGAACTAAATCTATATATTTTAAAATACAATGTTTTGTTTTGGTTCTATGCATTAACATTTAATTTAAATTTCATTTCTTTAAATCTAAAAATTTATATTTTCATGTTGATTTATATTTAAAGTTAAAAATGAAATTTATATAGAATCAATACAATATTTCAATTGTAGATCTATATTTTATTTTTCATAACAAAGTGGAATTTCAGATTCGAATGTTAATATATGTACATATATATATATATATATATATATATATGTATGCATGTATTACATGCACTTTTTATTGCGTTAGATATTTGCAGATGAATAAAAGGAATTTTAACAACAAATCAAAATTTTGAAATTGACTGTAATAACTATCTAATTTATATTATTAGTAAGCTTCGATTTAATTACATGCATACATATTTGAATCTACTTGTATGTATTCATGGAAAATTTATTTTTCTTTACATATATTGTCATAGCAATAAATCATTTCTTTTTTTAATGAAGACAATAATGCATATATACGATTCATTATTTAACTTTATGCTCTTACATTATGGTACCTATTGATTGTCATTAATATGTTGCATTAATTAAGTTTACTAAAAGGGAAACTATATCAATCACCCTTATGATCCCTTATTTATTTCCATTTCAATTCCTATGTAATAAGCATTCAAATTGTTCTTGTTTATTTTATGTATACATTAATTACCACTAACCATGCATACTTCATATATGTTGCAATTGCATAATATTTACGATGAATATATATATTTACAATTCATGTCTTATTTAGATTAGTCATTAATATTATTTTATTAATAAATTATTTAATTTAATTAAGAGAAGAAAATGAAAAGTTTCATTCTCTAACTAAATTTATGATTCCTCGTTAATTGAATAATGTAAGAGAAAGAAAATGAAAAGTTTTCTTCTCTAAATAAATTTTGCCCCCTCATAAATTGAATAAGTTAAGAGAAAGAAAATGAAATATTTCCTTCTCTGAATAAATTTGAAAAATAAATATTACACACAAATTTATATATAAGAGTATATTTAATATACTCTAACTTACATGCACATTAAATTAAATTGAAACTTTATTTATGAAGTTAAATATTGATTTTATTTAGAAGAAACTTAGAACGGTTCTACGTATATTTAGACTTCATAGGCCCATTAAAGATCCAAAATGACTATTTTTTTTTGCAATTCACTCATTTCTTCCACTGCGGGCTGGCCCAGTTCCTTCACGAGGTTTCCAGAATCGCCAATAGGACCGATTTTAAAAAGCATTGGAAAGAGATTCGCTAGTGGATTTAGTGGACTTTTACTATCAAGATGAGAGATATTTATGCCAGGAGGATGCAAAAGACGAGAGTGGTGAAGTTAATGTCGTGGAAGATGATAGATCATCTAAGGCAGGATTTGAAAATGATGATGGAAAATGAAAAATATGATGATGGCTTCAAATGATTAAAGTGAAAAAAACTAGGTACCAAAGTTTTCCTCTTACACTGAGTTGACCGACACCCCAAAGAGGATTTATCTTGATACTTGAAGTAGATTATCTAACTCTGTAGTTATGTAATTTATTATAAATTATCTAACTTTATAACAAATCTCGTTCAAAATAAAAGGTGTTTAATTTCTTTTATATGATTTGTTATATTATGAAATAAAGTAAGTAATCAAATGTATATAAATAAGAAAGTCCTTAAACAAGTTGTTATGTAATTGTAATTGCAATTAACTATAATCATGAGTAATAAATCACAACACAAAATAGTGTTTTGTTTTGAATATTTTTGGTCAAGTGTTTCAAGAAAGGACATTGATACATACATTGAGGCCAGAGTTCGTTACGCTCTCCGAATGTTGGACAATGCATTAATCATAACTACCGGGGCACTAAAGGGTTACATACTCATAGTTATTGGATAACTATGGAATGAAATGATTATCTTAGAGTTTCCTGTTAGTTAATAACAATTTAATCAAACAGGAAATCTCAAATTGACGATATTACAAAGATCACTTGATTTAAGAATACTATTAAACTTCGTTATGAACACTCCACTTTGATTGTATTTGAATCATGGCATGGTGACCATCAAATGACTACAGTTCGATCTGAGTTGAAGCATTAGAATTAAAACAATATTAAATATGGAATTTGTCTTCTCGGTTGTATCAGGTTGTTATCATAATCAACTCAGAATCAAAATATCTACCAGAGTAGCATGGTTAATAGTAAATGTTATTATTGAACCAATGACCTTTTTAATGGACCAATCGAGTTAAATATGGATACTATTCGAATTTGACAGATACCAAATTTCATTCATTCTAAAGTAATATATTTTTTACGATGAGAATGTGTGTAAATAATCGTTGTTAAAAGGCAATGCTTGAGAAGTTTTAAAATTTGATTTTATTGATGAAATCAATAAGCGAAGAGTTAAGTTGAACTATCACACCATTAACTAACGTGATGTGTGAATGTTGACATTTGAATTGTTCAGTTATCAACTGTTGACGGAATTCATGCTTGTGACTTGCATGATTGAATTCATTCGGTATTCAAAACACCACCTAATTCAATTAATTTATAATATTTACATATTAATTAATATTTAAGAAATACTAATTATTGTTGTATTTTATGTTGGGGTGTATTTAATAAATGGAGTAATCTCTAGAAATATTCTGGGTGCTAATAGTAATTAATACGTATATAAAAGTTATATATGTACATATTAATATACAGTGTCGATATACATTTAATTTGGATTTAATTGAATTGATTGTAATTGGATTCTGTAGTTTATTAATTCATTAAGGGACGAATAAGGGGTCGACCATAAAGGGATAAGGAAGTGATCTTAGAAGTTGGACTTAACAAGAGAGAATAGTGGAAGATATTTTCCACTTGTTCCTCTAAACAAACAACTCAAATCTAAATTATTTTGGTTTCTACTTTCTCTCAACCATGACCATTATTTACATCTATCCTCCCTCATCATAGTCTTCATTCAGACCCTTATTCATCCTTAAAACATCTAACAACTCAACTCAAATGGTGATACACCAAAATAAAAAACTTTGGGTAGGGATCTAAGAGATCTACGAGACTTTCAAAATTGAGTGCATCTCAATCAGGTAGATTCTAGCTTACATATGTATTATTGTATACTATTTAGAATCATTTTTGTACACATTGATTTCCATGCTTTAGTTATAATTCAATATATTAATCCAATAGTAAGTTAAATGCTTTTATTCATTTTAACACAATAAAATAAATAAAATACATATGTATATTTTTTCGACCGTATAATCATTTTAAAGTATGTAAAATAAATTTTTGAATTTGAAATATTTTTTTATACTAATTTTAAATTATTAATTAGAATCATTTAAATTATAGTATACATTTATATCAAGCGCGAATTAAAATAATATATACGTGACATTTAAAATTAAATAACTCTTCACAATTAAAAAAATTAGGCAAAAAGATAGTTATATATTTTTTATAATATAATTAAAAGGGTAAATTTAAATTATGTGTGTGTGTATTAAATTACATTCAGCATTTTATAAAAAATAATTGCCCAAAGTGTGTATGTGTATATATATGGTTTTTTTAATAATATTTATTTATACTTGATTTAAATGTATATATTAAACTTATTACCATTTGTATTATATTTAAATCAATATATTTATTTTATAATAATATTACTTAGTCAAATATAAGATATTTTACAACTTTGAATTAATATTATAGATCAAAATTTGAATTTAATTTTTTGTTTACCAGGTCAAAATTAGATATTTTATTTAAAATTCGAATCTGAAAATCTTGACTCGATCAAATTATATATGATACTTTATCAAATTATATTTATTTTTTATTAAATAAAAAATTATATGTATGTATACGTTATAAACATATTTTTATATAAAACATTTTAATCATGGCAATACACACACATGGTAGATATAAATTTCATTATCTATGAATGTATACATTTGATCGTGCTTTTGTTTGATATTATAGACATAACACACATATGTCATCTCGTATACGCATAAATACACACACATTCATAATTATACACATATTATATTTAATTATTACATAAAAATGATAACAAATAAAATATGATTTTATTAGAAACAATTATATCGGTCTAATGTTAAATATTAGATTTCGTAGGGCCATTAGGATCCAATTAAGGGATTTTTGAAATTTACCTATTTAAACCATTGCCAAATGGGCTAGATCCCACACTTTTCATGTTTTCGATAACTACCAAAGTTATCTTCTAATATCTTTGCCATTCATATGGTTGATGCATGCTCCCTTCATGTTTGGATGATTAATGACTAGAAATTTTTGGATAACATCAGCATTAATAAAGTATTTATATATTTAGTGTAAATATTATTATAATATACTTAATTGTAGATATATAACATTACATAAGATGTTTTGATTATTATTTTTATGGCTTAGCGATTTGATGTTGTATTTATTTAGCTATGGACCGTATATCCCATTTCTAGTGACAACTAAATACGTTCACAGTTATTCTTTTATAATGCAAAATTGGATTGTAGAATTTTCACTAACGAGTACATTCTATTTTTACAAATCTTATTCTATTAATTAAAAAGAGAGTGCAGAATTTCACAAACAATTACACTTTATTTTTACAACTTACAATTTGAATCCCACTTGGATATATGATTCACGATTTGAATCCCGTTTCAATTTAAATTTCAAACTTTACGATTTAAGATTTGAATCACACATTGAAATTGTTGGAAGAGAATAGTTAAATAGAGGTTATTATTTTTATCTACGGTATTGAGAAGTATACTTCATGCACCTTTAGCAACACACTTAACGTAAAACTTTTTTATGTAGCTAGCTTGGCATGTTAATTTTGAATGGTATACATCTTTGCATGATTGAAATTACAAGACGAACTTCGAATGATGATCTTCCAACTTTACCTATTCCATTTAATCAAAACCTAAACTAATGTAATCTTCTCAATAGTTCTTTTTCCATTTAATCCAGATAGTTCACCCTGTGGTTTTCAAATAATAATGCACAAGACCTCGAATATGAATATATAAATTTTCACACAAGCTGTGGCCTATATTTTTATTCCTGTCACTAATCAATAAGCAATGTAAAACCAAACCAAATAGATGTTAGACAATGAAAATGTAGGCGCACAAAATGGATAATACAAAAATGTCTAAAGAATGTATTAATTTTATACTTCAAGCAATCATTTTTCTCAAAAATGAATAATAGTTCAGATCAAATGCCTACACAACGACATTGTTCTTCAATTTTAATTATTGATATCTAATTTCCATTATTTTATCGAGCCAAGCATTTTGTGTTCTTATATGAAGGCAAATAGGGATTGAACACAAATAGACTTAGAAAATTATTCATAAACGAATTTACTAAAGTAATCGTACCTGAAAAGAATGATGAGCTGAGACGCCGTTGAATTTAAATTATTTAATTATTAATTCTTATTTGTTTATTGGGCAATTATACAACGAAGTAAAGGAAGTCCCTCTTCTTCTTGTTTGGTACAATTACAAATAAACCCTTATATTCATATATTTATTATATAGGCCGAATTGTAAATTTTGATACGAATTTGGCCTTTTTACAATATTAAATTTGCATGCAAAGCCCATTAAATAAAATATTTTATGGCCCAAAATAAATGTACAATAATGTTTTTGCCAGCATATGTTACCTCGACGTCATTATAATCGATGTCATTGTCGTGTGATCGACGGATAATAGTCTAATTCAATTATTTTGTACGTTTGTTATATATGCATCCAAAAGTAAATCCAATTGTTCTTAAATACTAAAATTCATATATCATAATGAAAACAAATTTTGAAACAAGGAATGCTATAAAGTTGGAATGCAATGTTGAAAAATGAAAAAAAAGGCAAAAATTCACGCAAAATGCAACCCTTTTTATTGGGAGCGATGATAACTTTAGACTTTAGTCTGAAAAAGAAAAGTTTTGCTTGCAAATGTTAAGCACGTTTTTAACTTTTTTTTTGCATATTTCCAGATTAACTAACTTATCAATGGCGTGTTTGCAGTCTTCATAAAGCCTTGATTTCCTATAATATTTAATAAAATAATATATATCAGTGGGTTAACTATCTCGAATGTGTTGGTACGTTACAAAACGTATTTAGTTGTTCGTTTCAAAGAGAATGGTAAAATGTAGTTAGAAACTCCACGAATAATGTCATTAATCTTAAAAAATTTAGAAAATAGCTCAACATTTACACTCACTCGTCTTCCCTTTCATTTTTAATATCTTGTAAATTTTGGTTAAAATGGAAAAAATCTCTGCTATTTTACTCCATCGCATGTTCTAAAAATTTGAGTTTGAAAGTAGGGACGGAATAAAAATTGAATAAACACATATTTCATTTTAGCATGTATATCTGAACGGTTTTCAAAAAATGGTTTAGAATAAATAGACTTTTAGATGTCATTCTACAGAAGTAGATAGGGCTTTTATTTCAAGCGTTATGACACGCGCTTCGCAGTCATGGTACATGCTTCGTGCGTGAATTGGTTTTCTAGAAATTGTACATATTTAACATATTCAAGAGAAAATGATTTACACGAATATTTATTTATATTTTTACTTTTGAAATCATGTTTAATTAGTTTGAATTTTTATATTATTGTTGTCATCCCTAATTTTTATTTGTATTAATAATTAATAAAGAATGATTGTTTGATGAATGTTTGTTTGTTAGATCCCATTTTTAAGTGATATTAGGATTTGTTAATATTTGTTTAAAGATGATTTGAATTTGTAAAGGAAGTGTAGTTTTTAAATCATACTTTTAGGTGACATTAAAATGTTTTAATATTTGTTGAAAGATTGTTTGAATTTGTAAAGGAAGTGTAATTTTTAGATCTTATTTTTAAGTGATATTAAGATTGATTAATATCTGTTGAAAGACGGTAAATTTAAATTTGTAAAGAAAGTGTAATTATTAGATCCTACTTTTAAGTGATATAAAAGGGGCATTTTAGGTAGTTCATGCTGACACCAAAAAAGTGCGACACCAAAGGCATTACAACTATTATTAAAGACTAAGATAATGAATAAATTTATAAAAAAGGTCTATTTGTTAGATCATGTTTTTAAGTGATATTAATAATTTATAATATTTATGGAGAAACGTTTTGAATTTGTAAATGGGTTTAATGTTAGATCCTATGTTTAAGCGGTATTAAAATTTGTAAATATCTGTAGAGGGACATTTTTGGAAGTTTACGCTGATACCAAAAAAGCATGACAACAAAGGTATTACAACTATTATTAAAGATATTTAACATATTCAAGAGAAAATGATTTGCACGAATATTTAGTTATATTTTTACTTTGAAATCATGTTTAATTAGTTAGAATTTTTATCTTATGGTTGTAATCCCTAATTTTTTATTAGTTTTAATTTTTATTTGTATTATTAATAATAAAGAATGATTTTGTAATAAAAGTTTGTTTGTTAGATCCTATTTTTAAGTGACATTAAGATTTGTTAATATTTGTTTAAGATGATTTGAATTTGTAAAGGAAGTTTAGCTTTTAGATCATACTTTTAGGTGATATTAAAATGTTTTAATATTTGTTGAAAGACTGTTTGAATTTGTAAAGGTAGTGTAATATTTAGATCCTATTTTTAAGTGATATTAAGATTGATTAATATTTGTTGAAAGATGGTTAATTTGAATTTGTAAATAAAATGTAGTTATTAGATCCTATTTTTAAGTTATATTATATTAAAGAGGCATTTTTAGTAGTTCATGCTGATACCAAAAAAGTGCGACGCCAAAGGTATTACAACTATTATTAACGAGTGGTCGACATGCGCTTCGCGCGTAATGATAACACGCACTTCGCCTGTGAATTATTATTTTTACGAATTGTATATGTTTAACTCCATCGAAAAAATATGATTTGCACAAATGTTTAACCGTATTTTTGTGTAAACGATATGCAATTAGTTTTAATTTTACTTTCTAAATTACATCTAATTTTTTGTTAATTTGAATTTTTACTTATATTATTAATAAATAAAGAATGGATTTATTTTTTTATTAGTTTGAATTTTATTTTTATTATTGATTAATGAAAGACAATTTTGAAAAAATATATTATTTGTTAGATGCTATTTTTAAGTGATATTAAGATTTCGATAATATCCATAGAGAGACGTTTTGAATCGGTAAAGGAAACTTATTTATTAGATTCTATTTTTAAGTGATATAAATATTTAACAGTATCTATAGAGGGGCATTTTCGGTAGTTCACGTTGATACCAAAAAAGTGTGACACTAAAGATATTACAACTATTATTAAAGATGACTAAAGATAATAAATAAATTTGTAAAAAAAGTTTATTTGTTAGTTACTATTTTTAAGTGATATTAATAGTTTATAATACTTGTAGAGGAGCGTTTTGAATTTGTAAATGAGTTTAATATTAGATCCTATGTTTACGCGATATTAAAATTTGAAAATATCTATAGAGGAACATTTTTGGAAGTTTACACCGATACCAAAAAAGTGTGATAACAAAGGTATTAAAACTATTATTAAAGATATTTAACATATTCAAGAGAAAATGATTTGCATGAATATTTAATTATATTTTTACTTTGAAATAATGTTTAATTAGTTTGAATTTTTATCTTATGGTTGTAATCCCTAATTTTTTATTGATTTTAATTTTTATTTGTATTATCAATTAATAAACAATGATTTTGTAATGAAAGTTTGTTTGTTAGATCCTATTTTTAAGCGATATTAAGATTTATTAATATTTGTTTAAAGATGATTTGAATTTGTAAAGAAAATGTAGTTATTAGATCATACTTTTAGGTGATATTAAATTTGTTTAATATTTGTTGAAAGATTGTTTGAATTTGTAAAGGAAATGTAATTTTTAGATCCTATTTTTAAGTGATATTAAGATTGATTAATATTTGTTGAAAAACGGTTAATTTGAATTTGTAAAGAAAGTGTAATTATTAGATACTATTTTCAAGTGATATTAAAGGGGCATTTTTGATAGTTCTGACATTAAAAAAGTGCGACACCAAAGGTATTACTACTATTATTAAAGATTAAAGATAATAAATAAATTTGCAAAAAACGGTTTATTTGTTAGATCCTATTTTTAAGTGATATTAATAGTTATAATATTTATGGAGGAGCGTTTTGAATTTGTAAATGAGATAAATATTAGATCCTATGTTTAAGCAATATTAAAATTTGAAAATATCTGCAGAGGGACATTTTTAGAAGTTTACACTAATGCCAAAAAAGCATGACACCAAAGGTATTATAACTATTATTAAAGATATTTAACATATTCAAAAGAAAATGATTTGTATGAATATTTAGCTATATTTTTACTTTGAAATCATGTTTAATTAGTTTGAATTTTTATCTTTTTTTAGAGCGAGACGGATGTGTAGCACGACACTACACAGCCGGTTATATAACATAAAAAAGTAGTTAATAATGCGATCAACAAGACTGATCGCTGACCAAAAAAAAGAAGGGGAAGGCTATACAACAGTCACACAAATCATCAACTACAGAGAGCGGAGACATGTGTATATTATAGCATAGTACATGTAGCAGTAAATATATAGTGGATAGGAACTTCGAGTGGAGTCTTGGTTGCCTACGGATGGGTGCTGCAGAGGAGCTGCCAACCGATTCTGCCGACGAAGCTCTGGAAGACGGCAGTCTAAGCCGGAAAGAAGCTGAGAAACTCTAACCTGATAAAGAAGAGTAATAGAAAATAATACGCTTGCATGTACCCTCAAAATCAGATTTGGTCCTGTTAAACACATGAGCGTTACGCTCGACCCAAATGCACCAGCTGAAAATTGCCACAAAGGGATCCAAGTGCTTATTGGGGGGGTTGTACTGCCAATATTCGAAGAAGGAAGTGATTGTTGGGACATAGCCTAGTAGATGGATGGATGTTGCAGCCCAAACCCTAAAGGAAAAGCCACAATCAAAGAATAGATGTTGTATACTTTCAGTTGCGTTAGGGCAAAAAGCACAATACGAGTCTAGCGCGATGTTAAGACGAAAGAGTCTCTCTCTAGTGTTGATGCGGCCGTGAATAAGGCACCATTGGAAGAATGTCATTCGAGGTTGGAGCTGACAATTCCAAAGTCTGGGGAAGTTGAAGAGCCGGCCAGGGTTGTTCAGATGGGCATAGCAGGAGGCGACGGAGAAACCAGCTTTGGGATGGGGGGCCCAGTGGAACTTATCAGGTAAGGGGGTGAATTGAATGGATTGAAGGATTGAGGCGGCTTGATGAAGCTCGACTAAGGTGGTAAGGTCAGAGTAGGATAGTGGAAGGAGGTGGTCAAGGCCCAGACGGAAGGAGTCGGAGGTGGTAACATGGCTTGTGGTGGAGTGAGAAAAGAGATTGGGGAGGATGGAGGAAAGGGGAAGGTGACCGTACCAGGTATCTAGCCAGAAGAGGCAGTTAGCCCCATTACCCACTTTGACTTGAAAAAGTGATTTGACTCGGGGAAGGGTGGCGAGGACACCAGACCAGAATGTGGATGGTTTAAGGCTGGGAGTAGAGTGAAGAACAAGATGGGGATTGGATTGGTAATAAAGTGTGGTAATCCAAGATTTCCAAAGGAAGGATCCGGGAGTGAGAAATCGAGCCACTTTGCTAGGAGCGCAAGATTGAAGTGGTATAAGTTAACGATTCCAAGACCTCCGTTGTTGGTGTGCATGCAGACGGTCCGCCAATTTATGAGCTTCTGTATTCTTCCCCCGTTCCATAGAAAAGAACTTCTGCTTTTGTCAATTCTTTTAATTACCCATACTGGAAGCTTATAAAATGACATCCAATATGAAGGGATAGCCGATAAGACTGACTTAACTAGGACAAGGCGACCAGCAGAGGATAGAGAGTGAGCCTTCCAGGAAAGGAGTCTGTTTTCTATTTTGGTAATGAGGGGAGCCAGTCTGCTTTGAGTAACTTGGTTGGTCGGAGGGGAATACCTAAATACGAGATGGGGAATTTCGCGATGTTACAATTGAGTAAATCGGAGATTGTGGGCCCAAGGTGATCGGAATTACCCAGCATGACGATGGAGCTTTTATTGAAGTTAATGGAGAGGCCAGATATGAGTTCAAAAGAGTACAGAGCTACTTTATGGCAGCGGATACGGTTGACGTTGGGAGATGCAAAAAGGATAGTGTCATCAGCGAAATGAAGGTTGGATATGGTCAGATTCGAGCTGGGGATCTTGATGCCTTCAAAGAGGTTGTTCGATATTGCTAACTTGATCATGCGGTTGAATACATCTGCAACGAGGACGAAGACCGGGGGGGGGGAAAGTGGGTCGCCTTGATGCAGGCCACGAGCAGACTTGAATAGGCCACCGGTAGCACCATTAATCGAGATTGAGGAATGACTAGAACAAAGGATGCATTGGATCCAGTTGCACCATTTTATGGAGAAGCCTCTATGCTCCATGAGTTCCAGGATGAATTGCCAGTTGACTGTGTCGAAAGCCTTTGAGAAGTCTAATTTAAGGAGAATGCCTGGCGTTGAAGTTTGGTGACAGAAGGAAATGATCTCTTGGGTGGACGCTATGCAGTCCATAATATTACGGCCGAGGATGAATGCAGACTGTTCAATTCCAATAAGGGGGGCAATGACTATTTGAAGGCGGTTGGCAAGAACTTTGGTTATAATTTTGAAGGTGGTGTTCAGGAGGCTAATGGGGCGGAAGGAAGGCAGGGTGTTAGCTCCAGGGGTTTTGGGGAGGAGTATGATATTAGCGTAGTTGAGGCGAGCAACAGATGAAGGATTGGCTTGGAATTTAGAACACATCTCGATAATGTCATACTTGACGGTTTCCCAGTAATGTTTGAAGAAGAAAGGGCCGAAGCCATCTGGACCCGGTGCTTTGTCATCAGACATATCATTCAGCGCAGCCCAAATTTCCGCCTCCGTGAAGGGGTGATCAATAGGGATGGGGGTGCAGTCAGGGTAGAGAAGATTCCAGTCTATGCCTGGGATTGGAGGATGATGTTTACCCAAAATGTTACGATAATAGACGGAGAACAGATTGAGAATGTCAGACTGATCGATGACAGAGGTGCCATTGTGGATGATTTCGGGGATGAAGGTGGATCTGCGCCTGCCATTTGCAAGGTGGTGGAAAAAAGCCGTGTTTTTATCTCCTTCCTCAATCCATTTCGCTTTGGATCGTTGTTTCCAACCAATTTCCTCTTGCAGTGACAATCTATCCAGTTCTGCCTCCAGGTCCCTCAGGCGAGACCGATCTGATTCGGTGAGGGGGCTAGATTCTTCAAGGATGTTGAGGTCTAGAATTTCCTCTTGGATTGCTGAAATACGCGAGCGAATGGAGCCCCAAATCGACTTGGCCCAGGGTTTGATAATCTTACGCAAAGATCTAAGCTTGGCGACAACTCTGGCGGTGGCTGAGGAGATAGGGGAGGGTTGGGACCAGATATCTTTAATGAAGTTGTCGAATGACGGTTCAAGAAGCCAGAGTCGCTCAAAGCGGAAGGGTCTAATAGGACAGGTGGATGAGCCCGTGTCGAGGGGGAGTGGGCAGTGGTCGGAGATGATTGTGGCTATGCCAGAAACCACAGAAAGCGGGTATAAGTCGTCCCAGGCTGGATTGAAGAGGAAGCGGTCCAGTTTGGCTAACGAAGGTTCGGATCTGCGACTTGACCAGGTGAATCGGCGGTTACTGATGGGTGGGTCAATCAAGGAGCATAGATTGATGAAGGAGTTGAAGGATTCAGAGTCATGAGAAAGGTTGCCCGAGTTTCTTTCGACAGAGGATCTGGTGGTGTTGAAGTCTCCACCCACTACCCAAGGACCATTAATGTGAGAGGCAAAGTTGAGGCAATTTGTCCATAGATCATTACGGTCATGAGTATTAAGTGGACCATAGATATTGGAGAAGAAAAAGATCGTTCCCGTTTGCAGGTGACGAAGGGCTGCATGTAAGGCAGATGTGCGTTGAAAGGTTTGGAAGTGGGACCACACAGATTCATTCCAGGCTGTCATAATGCCTCCATAAGAGCCGACGACATTCGGGTGGGCCCACCCAGAAAGAAATGTCCCACCATTTTGTCTGAGAAGATTAGGGCATGGGTCAGATAGCTTAGATTCTTGCAGGAATAGTATGTCGGGTTTGTGTGGGGCAATTATATAATTGACTGAATGTCTTTTGCTTGGGTTCCCTAGCCCCCTCACATTCCAGGAAATTAGCTTCATTGGGAAAACGACAAACGCTCCGATTCGAGAGTTTGCATGGAGGTGTAGTGTTCATCACGCAAACTCACGCCCATGCAACGTGCCATTTTTTTTAGACTTTTATTAAGAGAGGAGAAAACAACAGGTTTGAAGAAACTACCAGGGTGTGATGCCGCTTTGTCCAATCTGGAGCTCCGGCGGACAGACGTTGGAGTGACGAACTGAGACCACTGACCCGACGCTGGCTGGGCCACGTGTCCATGTTCAACAGGTTGTGGAACCGGGAATAAGTGGGGGGGGGGGAGGGGATTGACAAACTGGATGGAGGTCTACATTGTGAGGTGAATGAGGCGGAGCTTGGGTTGTTGATGGTGGTGCAATATGTTGGGGAAGGGGAGTTGATAGATCCAAGTCAGCATACGGGTTCCACGCTTGCTCCTGGACAGGCCAAGGGTCCCAACCCCTTGGACCAACAACTTCAATCGACTGGTCATTAAGTTGGCCCAGCGCCGGTGTGGGGTCAGGGAAGAGAGGCTCGTAGTTCATTACGTCGAACCTATCTTCTAAATCCAAACTTTCAATCTGGATGTGCTGGTCAAAATTTTGGAAGTCCCTCTCGTAGTCAATACCTAGCAAGTGGTTTTTCGACCTCCTGCTGGGGTGTTCGTGCTCCCATTTCTCGATGGTCGGAAGGTATTCCCCATTGTTCACGACTGCGACAAAGGAGGTTGGGGAGTTGATGCCGCTATAGAATTGCAATTTGATGTACAAAAAACGGTGGTCAAAATTCGCCTATTCACAGTCATCTTGCGCCAAGAATCTTCCTACTGGGCTGACGGCTTCGGAAATGGCCTCCGCATTGAATCGTAGAAGTTCGGGAAAACCCGAAACCCGCGCCCACGATGGCGGATCTAGGGACGGAGCTGGATACTCTTGTTCTGGCCATGGCTGAAATTGAATCACCGCGCCTGCTCTAGTAATGGTCGAACGCTGGAGGATCTGCTCTCGGATTGCATATGAGGGACACTGGAATATGAAGCTATTATCGGTCAGGAGCCATAACGGCCAGTCTTGGTGATGGAAGTTGGAGGTAAGCGCATGATGAAGGGAGTCAATCGACCAGGCTCCCCTGATGATTTTTGCGGTGAGGAAGAGAGGTGGCTCCATTCTACGAAAAAATTTCGAATTAATTTTAGGTTTGTGGGTATGCACTGGGGATTGTAGCTGGTTATTGGGAACTGAAGAGGAGAGAGGGTGCGTTAGGGAGAGGACGGGATTCTGCTGAGCTGATATGGGATTTGACTTTGGGACCCACTGGGCCGATTTGTTTTTAGTGGGGAGAGGAAGGGTTACAGCTGAGTTGTTTTTTCGTTTATGGGTGGGTTTGTTTCGATTATCGGGACAATGAGATTGAGGATGCCCGAAAAATCCACATTTATAGCAAATCTTAGCATCCCTATAATTCTTTGCCACGTGTCTGAAGCCCACGCATCGAAGGCAGCGACTCTTCGATTTCAAAAAATCAACAGTAAGACGCACATTTATGAAGGTTGGTAAAGGCAGATTCCGCTTGGATGGAGGGATGGGCAGAAGGGCCCGCGCATCGAATTTTTATCTTATGGTTATAATCCCTAATTTTTTATTAGTTTTAATTTTTATTTGTATTATTAATTAATAAAGAACGATTTTGTAATGAAAGTTTATTTGTTAGATCTTATTTTTAAGTGATATTAAGATTTATCAATATTTGTTTAAAGATGATTTGAAATTGTAAAGAAAGTGTAGTTTTTAGATTATACTTTTAGGTGATATTAAATGTTTTAATATTTGTTGAAAGATTGTTTGAATTTGTAAAGAAAGTGTGAATTTTTAGATCCTATTTTTCAGTGATATTAAGATTGATTAATATTTGTTGAAAGACGGTTAATTCGAATTTGTAAAGAAATTGTAATTATTAGATCCTATTTTTAAG
Source organism: Allium cepa (assembly GCA_030765085.1). NCBI lineage: Eukaryota > Viridiplantae > Streptophyta > Magnoliopsida > Asparagales > Amaryllidaceae > Allium > Allium cepa. The sequence goes on from CM060939.1 coordinate 367,282,073, forward strand.
TGATATTAAAGGGGAATTTTTGGTAGTTCACGCTAACAACAAAAAGTGCGACACCAAAGGTATTACAACTATGATTAAAAACTAAAGATAATAAATAAATTTGTAAAAGAAGGTTTATTTATTAGATCTTATTTTTATGTGATACTAGTAGTTTAAAATATTTATGGAGGAGCGTTTTGAATTTGTAAATGAGTTTAATGTTAGATCCTACATTTAAGCGATATTAAAATTTGAAATTATCTGTAGAGGGACATTTTTGGAAGTCTACGCTGATACCAAAAAAGCGTGACACCAAAGGTATTACAACTATTTTTAAAGATATTTAACATATTCAAGAGAAAATGATTTGCACGAATATTTAATTATATTTTTACTTTGAAATCATTTTTAATTAGCTGAATTTTTATCTTATGGTTGTAATCCCTAATTTTTTTTGTTTTAATTTTTATTTGTATTATTAATTAATAAAGAACGATTTTGTAACGAAAGTTTGTTTTGTTAGATCCTATTTTTAAGTGATATTAAGTTTTGTTAATATTTTTTTAAAGATGATTTGAATTTGTAAAGGAAATATAGTCTTTAGATCATACTCTTAGGTGATATTAAACTGTTTTAATATTTGTTGAAAGATTGTTTGAATTTGTAAAGGAAGTGTAATCCTTAAATAATATTTTTAAGTGATACTAAGATTGATTAATATTTGTTGAAAGACGATTAGTTTGAATTTGTAAATAAAGTGCAATCATTAGATCCTATTTTTAAGTGATATTAAAGGGGCGTTTCTGGTAGTTCACGGTGGCACCAAAAAAATATAACACCAAAGGTATTACAGCTATTATCAAAGATTAAAGATAATAAATAAATTTGTAAAAAAGGTTTATTTGTTAGATCCTATTTTTAAGTGATATTAATAGTTTACAATATTTATGGAGGAGCGTTTTGAATTTGTAAATGAGTTTAATGTTCGATCCTACATTTAAACGATATTAAAATTTGAAAATATCTATAGAGGGACATTTTTGAAAGTTTACACTGATACCAAAAAAGCGTCACACCAAAGGTATTACAAACTATTATTAATGATATTTAACATATTCAAGAGAAAATGATTTGCATGAATATTTAGTTATATTTTTACTTTGAAATCAAGTTTAATTAGTTTGAATTTTCACATTATGGTTGTAATCCCTAATTTTTTACTATTTTTAATTTTTATTTGTATTATTAATTAATAAAGAACGATTTTGTAATAAAAGTTTGTTTGTTAGATCCTATTTTCAAGTAATATTAAGATTTGCTTATATTTGTTTAAAGATGATTTGAATTTGTAAAGGAAGTATAGTTTTTAGATCATACTTTTAGGTGATATTAAATGTTTTAATATTTGGTGAAAGATTTTTTAAATTTGTAAAGGAAGTGTAATTTTTAGATCCTATTTTTAAGTGATATTAAGACTGAGTTATATTTGTTGAAAGACAGTTAATTTGAATTTGTAAAGAAAGTGTAATTTTAGATCCTATTTTTAATTGATATTAAAGGGGCATTTTTGGTAGTTCACGCTGACACCAAAAAAGTGCGACACCGAAGGTATTGCAACTATTAAAGACTAAAGATAATAAAATAAATTTGTAAAAAATATTAATTTGTTAGATACTATTTTTAAGTGATATTAATAGTTTATAATATTTATGGAGGAGCGTTTTGAATTTGTAAATGAGTTTAATATTAGATCCTACGTTTAAGCGATATTAAAATTGGAAAATATTTGTGGAGGGACTTTTTGGAAGTTTACGCTGATAATAGAAAAACGTGACACCAAAGGTACTACAACTATTATTAAAGAAATTTAATATATTCAAGAGAAAACGATTTTCACGAATATTTAGTTATATTTTTACTTTGAAATCATGTTTAATTAGTTTGAATTTTTATCTTATGGTTGTAATCCCTAAAGTTTTAATTTTTATTTTTATTATAAATCAATAAATAACGATTTTTATGTTGAACTTATTTATTTGTCTCTTTTTGATACTCATGTACCTGCAAGTTAGCTTAGACGTTCTTTGACATAATTGTATTGTTGTTGTCATTAAAATTCAACAGGAGAGGTTCCAACAACTATGCGGTGACTAAAATGTTTGTTGATCCTCGTTATGTTGCTGAACTTCCACACATAAATACGTATCATGTTTGTGAGCAAGCTTCGTGGGGTTAGAGAGATACCCAACATTCGCATAGCCTCTCAGTTAGGAGCAATAAAGTGGATTTTTTTGAGAAAAACAATCTCGTATTCTGTATACCACAAAGATAACGCAATAATGTATTTTGGTTGACGCAAAAATAATTTTAGTTAATAAATTAGTCGCAAAAGCGAAGACATGTGTTGTATATTATACTAAATATGATAAAGCACCAATGGTACCAAGGCAAGATACTTATGTACCTAAAACATTTTCATTGTCTTATTTACAGATAAATAGATCGTTTTAAACATCAAATGATACAACAACCATTGGCATACTTAATGGATGTCACATCCGATAGAATGTTGAAGAGTTTCTCCGTGTATGTTGTTTGATCTGTGTAGTTAATGCCTTGCTACAACCCCGCTATATCTCATAGCGGATTTCTACCGCTATGATTTTTCATATAGCCCTAAAATATAGCCTTTCCGCTTTAATCACCGCTACTTCCGCTATATCCCGTTACTCCCGCTATATATTGCTATTTCCGCTATATCTTCTTTAATAAAATGAATTAAAAAATTGCATTTATATATTATAAAAATTATGAAACTAATTTATTTGATTTAATTTTTAATATATTTTCAGAAATGAAAATACTCTAATATTCTACTAAATTCAATTATGTTATGTAACAGTTTTACGTTTATTTAAAGTATATTCACACATATTTTTTGTTTAAAATTATTTATGTATTAATTATAATTCAGTTGAATGATAATTTTTCATTTAATTACATTTATATTTTTGTAAAAACATAAAGTCCGAGTTTTATGTGCTATTTTAGAGCCATCCGCTATATCCCATTATATCTTCGCTGTATCCCCGCTATGACTTTTTGCACCTCCACCGCTTCGAATCTGCCGAGCGCTTTAACTGCACAGTGTTTGATTGATTAAGACTCCATTAGTGTTGTGTTGGATATAAAATCTCAACAATATTTTGTCTTTTTGATATCTTTCATCATTAATTCTTTAAACATTCCACGGTCTCCTTTATCATTTTTGGAGTGTCAATTAGATTTATATATCATAATAACATATCCAAATTTATTTCTCTTCTTGAATACACATGGACATGTAAGATCATTTAATATACCATTCCATAATTGGATATCCACATAAATGATTGTATCACATCCATTCATGCTATTTTAACCCATACAATTATTACTGAAATTTATCGAGTACCTGGTATATGATTCTCCTTTTAGTATTTTAAATCCTTCATAGACTTCCATGTAGATTTCAATATCTAAAGTTCATTTCATGTTTTTTTTGTACTGCTAAAACTTACTAGATATTAAAAAGTCATTGCATCCGTAAATGGTGCTTATCTTGACATTTCATTTTTCCCTGAACCCTTCACATCTTTAAGTGTTTGGACCAAGTCTAAAGACTTTACATTTTGCGAGAGACTACAACTCATTTTGAATTGTTTTTCCATTTTGGTCAATCATCTCTTTGACTTTGTATAGAGAAAATGTTTGATATTCTTATAATAATTTCTACAGCTACGTGATACGAAAATATACCATCAATGCTTCTCACTTTTTATGCGACACTTCGTTTATACGTGCGTAATTTATAAAAGTTTCTTCATTCAATTGCACCTTTGCATCTTTAGGGGTTTCTAGGGAAACATGTTTTTCTTTATTTAATTTTCATTAAAAGAGTAAACGTTAATGCTCACTATTCCTTGCAAGGAGCTAAAGCTTTTGAACCAGCAGGTCGACCCTACTTCTAGTAGGTTTTGGATGAATCATTGGTTGACATATTTTCAGTTTGTCTTTTGGAATCTTAATGCGCGTAGTTGCATTTATAGTTGGTACATGTGATTTAGTCAGTCTTGCAATATCGGTAATTGTATCAGGTGTTTGATTTGCAATTTTAAGCAAATGATTTATTCTTTATTCATCTTTTTTACGTAAATAAGTTTGTGAATCAAATCGAGATAAAAAAATTTATTTCTCATGTAAGTTCACATTCCTTTAATTGCTTATATCTCCCTAAAAGATGGGAAAATCGAATCATCAAAATGGCAATATGCAAATCGAGTGGTAAATAATTTGCCTGTTTTTGGTTTAAGATATATAATGATGAAAAGTGAGTCAAAATGAAATAAATCCATAATAATCGTTGTTGGCTCATTTAGTGCATTGTGAGGGCGTAATAGGGACTTGAATTGCACAACCAAATTTTTTAAATCGTTGAGTACTCATGCCGCTAAAAGATCGAAGGACAAGAGATATAAATATATATACATCGACCCACCCGGTCGGAAAACAAAAACAACAAAAATATTCATATTTCATATCTTTTATTGCGTCGGCGTACCTTTGTTTAGCATTTTTAAGCAAGCGGATTATTTATTTAGCAATTTGCACTCCCAAAGTTCAGCCAAACGGCTTTTCAGTACTTGTATTTACTCAATTTAAACATGTAAGTGTCATATATGAAGTTTATTAACATTTCACTCTTTTAATCAACAACACATGAATACTAAAAGCAATGTACGCTAACAATTCCCATAAGCAATTTATACGGTTTCAAAACTAATTCAATCGCTTTCACTCGTTTTCTTACCATTGCATTCAATTTAAGTCATTTATGTTATCCCACCTTTTGGTCAAGGCTGGAATATTAACAAACTGGAGAGGAAGGATGGATATCAGGACTGAAAATCGATTGGAAATAAGGCTGTGATCGATATCATTAAAATTTGGCCGAGCTCCGATCAGTACGGAATCACTTGGAGGTGACGATCAAGGCTAGGCAAGGCTGCATTTCAAATTTCAGGTTAATCAGAGTTCGTATGATAGAGATATGATCGATACAAGACAAAAAGGACACACTGTTCGCATCCATCGAGGGAAGTCAAAATTCGTATCCATCATATTCGACTCGATCAACATCTGTTCGAATCGATCGAGCTCGAATCGATCCTTGGCCATACTATTCGAGCCCATCGGGTTCGTATCGATCAGTGTGAAACTATTCGTATCCTTCGTGCTTCGAATCGTTCATGTTCGACGAACAGTTTAATCCCATCTGGAGCCATGCTATTCGTATCGATCTCCAGGCGCCTCATTCGTACCGACTAAAGTTCGTATCGGTCCATCAGTGCACCTCAGTACACTATTCGTATCGATGGTAAAGGCTTTGTTCGCATCCATCGAACATTCATAAACGATGGATACGTATAGCACCGTGACTATCAACGCAAACGGCATGAAGTGGTCGACATGAACTCAGCTCCGATGTTGGTTGCAAATAAGACTCCTTCAATTCGGCGCAAAAGGTGGAGCGATCCAAAAATCTCGCGCTATGTCACCACGCACTCACGTGTCCAGATCGATTCGAAGGGATGGATACGAAATCATGGATTCAAACTCAGTAGCATACGAAAATCACAATCTTGCATCTATCATATCTCACAAACCATAGGTCCAAATGCTACAAAATTTTCATAAGAGCTTACGTGCAAGATAAAGAACATTTCTGCCAAGTTTCAGCTCGATTGGATTATTTTTTGATCGATATGAAATCGATTCGTATCGATCACGGATCGAGTCGAAACTTGGTAGGATCGATCACGTGGGCCCACTCACGTGCCAGAAGAAGTCTCCGGAAGTTTAAGCGCGATATCAGCCTCCTACACCTATAAATATCCCCCTGAAACCTACAGAAAAGGGGATCTTTTGGCTATTCGACGTCCAGCCTCTGCCGAATTCAATTCTACACTTCATCACAACTGTTTTACTCAAATTTCTCCATTATAATCGCTGTAATCATCTGTGACCAGCGAGTAAAATCAATAAAAGAATCTCATTTGAAGTGGACGTAGGCCGGAGATCGCCAAACCACTATAAATCTCATGTCATTGATTGTTATTTCTGAATTGCTGTACTTAGTATTGCTTAGATATGAGATTTGTGTTTGGAATATTGCTGATCTATATTAGCTTGGTGCTTTCACGATACTTGGGGTTTGTGACCAATTTTGATGCAAACACTTTGGTGCTTTCACTGAGAAGGACTAGCACCCGCTACATCGGATTTGAAGTTCAGATTTGAAAAGCGTGATGAGTTCAGCTTTGAAAGACAATGACTCGACAGACAAGCAGAAGACAGAGAGCTGAGAGAAGCCAATGGGAAGAAAGTCAAGAAGCATCCTCCGGAGTTGGAGAAGGACAAGCTTCGATCTACATCACCAGAGATGAGATGGAGGCTATGGCCAATTCATTGCATAAGAGATTGTTGAAGAGTCAACAGGACATGATGCAGACTTTCTTTGAACAGATGAGAGCTGCAGGAACACAAAACCTTAGATCGACTACAGTGACTGCGAATGTGGAACAAGGAACTGGGGTCGCGGAATCCAATGGAGGATAGAATACAGAGCCAAAAGGCAGTCAACGAGAGCTTGGGGGCAGGCCCACAGGATATGGCACCGGAAGACCTTTGGATGGAGCCCAACAAGTTAGAGCGAGCGCTTACGTTAATGAGCCGCACAAAGAATATGTACCAGGGTTCCATCGGGGGCATGGGGCGAAACCTTTGGCAGACAATGCTGGATTAGCTGAGATTATTAGGAGAACTATGCATGGAGGTTTGACCAATAGAGATTTGGAAGGAGTGAACAAGAGTCCGTTTACTCGGAAAATCAGGACGGCTCGGAATCCACCCGAGTTCAAGCTATCTAGCGTGGAAGTATACAATGGCAAGGCCGACCCAACCGATCACTTGATGAGATACACTAGACACATGGAAGTGCTGGGGGAATCAGAGGAAGTTATGGCCCGATGTTTCTCCCTATACCTGACGGATATAGCGGCGATGTCGTTTAGGCAACTGGAGGAAAGATCCAACAGAACATGGATGGAGTTGGTGGATAGGTTTCTGAGGCAATTTCGGGTTCATATTAAGAGGCCTAAGAACGTGATGATGCTAACATCGATAAAGCGAAGAATGGATGAGTCGCTCAAAGCTTTCTTAACTCGATTCAACACGGCGGTTGCTTCGGTGGATCGGTCGGATCCATCGATGGTTTTGATGGCAGCAGTGTTAGGAGTCAGAGAGGATTCAGATTTTAAAGTATCTCTGATACGGGACCCATCACTGGATCACGGAGAATTCTTTCACGAAGCTGAGAGATTCCTTCGACAAGAAGATGCATGTACAGATATGAAGTTAAAGGAGGTGAATGCAGCTGAGGATGGAGGTCCATCCAATGGAAGCTCGGATAAAAATAAAGGAAAAAGGAAGCTGGATGACGATTCAGGAAAAGCCAGGAAGCGATGGAAGGATCCAAAGTTCTCCATATACACAAGATTAAACGAGATGCTGGAGCGAATATGCATGGAGACCCGAAATCGCCTTCCCTCCAGAAGGCCGGCTAGGAGAGAACCTTTTAAACGTGAAAGGGCATCAAGAAGGCACTGTCTCTTCCATAATTTGGATGGACATGATTCCAACAGCTGCAGGCACTTAAAGGACATAGTTGAGGAGCATGTGAGGAATGGACAACTGAGGCAGTATGTTGGGGCTCGGAATGCAGCGGTGGAACAGGAGAAACCACTGTCTACCTCAAACCATGATGGTGCGAGGCCCAGGGATGATGGTCGATTGGTTATCAATTGATTGGGTTGTTACGAAATAAGTAGCAAGCTACTGGTAAACGACAAAATCATTTACACATGTAAGGGGACAGAGATGGCCCCTAGGCATGCTCTGAATGGTAGTAGACCGTGATGCTATGGTTTGTGAAATTTGTTTTTCATTTGTGGGTAGGATACTCGTTTTTTCTGATTTGGTTTTGGAGTTAGGTTTGAACTCCTGGTTTTGTTTGCTTTCTGACTTGGATTCTCGTTTGGACGATTATTTTTTGATTTGGATGTTGGTCCGGATTTCTGATTTTCTGATTTGGTTTGGATTTTGGATTGGATTCTGATTGGATTTTTGTCTGGTTTTTGACAAACGGTCGTCGGGTATGGATCATACCTGGAAGGGGGTGGGTCGCTTTGCCCGAACGTGGTAAAGTGGCTTATTCAGGTTGTTGAGTATGGACTATGCTCGACAAGGGTCCAGAGTGACCAGGATTCGGCCTAGGACTTAGGCCCCATATTATCGATTATTGTTTCAGGTCGCTGAGTATGGACTATGCTCAGCAAGCGTCAAGAGAGACCAGGATTCGACTTAGGACTTAGGCCCAACATTATTGGCTACTGTTTCAGGTCGTCGAGTATGGACTATGCTCGACAAGGGTCCGGAGTGACCGGGATTCATCTTAGGACTTAAGCCATGGCATTATTCAACGTCCAGAGACACTGGACTACGGTCGTCAAGCGTGGATTGCGCTTGGCAAGAACCCGGAGAGGTTAGCTCAACGTCTAGGGACACTGGACCAAGGTCGTCGGGTGTAGATTGCACTTGGCATGAACCCATAGAGGTTAAGGATTTGGATATTGACCCGGAGGGGACATGGATACGGTTATTGGTTATTGGATAAGGATGGATTAAAACTCGGTTATTGAATTTGGATGGATATGGAATTGGCTATAGACTTTGGATATCGGATTCGGAGTTATTCAAAACACACCTTCTTATCACAAGGCATGTTTTGGAGGGCAAATGTTATCCCACCTTTTGGTCAAGGCTGGAATATTAACAAACTGGCAAGGAAGGATGGATATCAGGACTGAAGATCGATTGGAAACAAGGCTGTGATCGATATCATTAAAATTTTGCCGAGTTCCGATCAGGATGGAATCACTTGGAGGTGATGATCAAGGCTAGGCAAGGCTGCATTTCAAATTTCAGGTTAATCGGAGTTCGTTTAATAGAGATATGATTGACACAAGACAAAAAGGACACTGTTCGCATCCATCGAGGGAAGTCAAATTTCGTATCCATCATATTCGACTCGATCAACATCTGTTCGAATCGATCAGGCTCGAATTGATCCTTGGCTGTACTATTCGAGTCCATCGGGTTCGTATCGATCAGTGTGGAACAATTCGTATCCATCGTGCTTCGAATTTATCGTGTTCGACGAACAGTTCGAACCCATCTGGAGCCATGCTATTCGTATCGATCTCGAGGGGCCTCATTCGTACCGACTAAAGTTCGTATAGTCCATCAGTGGACCTCAGTATACTATACGTATCGATGGTGAAGGCTTTGTTCGCATCCATTGAACATTCATAAACGATGGATACGATTAGTGCCGTGACTATCAACGCAAATGGCATGAAGTGGTCGACACGAACTCAGCTCCGATGTTGGTTGCGAATAAGACTCCTTCAATTCGGCACAAAAGGTGGAGCGATCCCTCATGCCACGTCACCACGCACTCACGTGTCCAGATCGATTCGAAGGGATGGATACGAAATCATGGATTCGAACTCAGCAGCATACGAAAATCACAATCTTGCATCGATCATATCTCACAAACCATAGGTCCAAATGCGACGAAATTTTCACAGGAGCTTACGTGCAAGATAAAGAACATTTCTGCCAAGTTTTAGCTCGATTGGATCATTTTTTGATCGATACGAAATCGATTCGTATCAATCACGGATCGAGTCGAAACTTGATGGGATCGGTCGCGTGGGCCCACTCACGTGCCAGAAGAAGTCTTCCGAAGTTTGAGCGCGATATCAACCTCCTACACCTATAAATAGCCCCCTGAAACCTACAGAAAAGGGGATCTTTTGGCTATTCGACGTCCTGACTCTGCTGGATTCAATTCTATACTTCATCACAACTGTTTTACTCGAATTTCTCCATTATACTGTAATCATCTGTAACCAGCAAGGAAAATCAATAAAAGATTGTCATTTGAAGTGGATGTAGTCCGGAGATAGCCGAACCACTAAAAATCTCGTGTCATTGGTTGTTATTTCTGAATTGCTGTACTTAGTATTACTTAGATCTGAGATTTGTGTTTGGAATATTACTGATCTATATTCATATATAGCTTGGTGCTTTCACGATACTTGGGGTTTGTGACCAATTTCGGCGCAAATAATTTACAACTCACTTGCTTATCTTTAATTCATTTTTAAGTCCAAACAAACGCATATTCATTCCAATTGATTTCAAAATCAATTTATTTCACTTCTATCAACTTATGTACTTTCGTTTACGACAACGACCAATTTTCTATGCAAATTTGATGTTATTTATGAAAATAACAATTACTTAAGCTTATAACCATTTTAAATTAATTCTAACTCAATTTGTATTAATTCCATTTCGTTATACATTATTCGCAACCCACACTACAACAAAACAATCTTTTTACAACGGGCAATGCCCGTTGTAATATGGTTTTCGCAACGGGCATGTGCCCATTGTAATAGGCCTCGTTGTAATAGATCCACCACATTTTACAGCGGGCAAAGCGCGTTGTAGAAACCATTGTAGTATACCTTTTTACAACGGGTTATGACCGTTGTAATAGACTATAATACAACGGCCATAACCCGTTGCAATAGACTAACCATACTAGTTGCATACCCTATTTCACAACATGCATTGACCGTTGTAAAAAACGTATTTAACAATGCACATTGCCCGCTGCAAAATAAATGCAAATTTTAAAAAAAAAATACAGCAGCATCCATGCAATACATCCATACTAATACTTCACATTTCATACAAACCACAACAGTACAAACATCATTTTCATGCACCTTACAACTGCTATATACAACATCCCTTCTCGGAGTCATTTTTTCATACCATACACACTTCTCCTTCATCCCCGACCTACCAGTCTACTAAACTACAGCGACCAATCCACTGCTACACTACAACCAACAATCTTTCTGCCTTACTGTCTTCCTGTTCTACCAACACATATAACATCATCTTTGATTGCCTGTAACTCCAACCTTGCCACAACTCCCTTCAGTTTAACGTTGTCTTCAGTGTGCACCTCTTCAAACTACAACCCGACTTCTCTCCTGCCTTTGGAGCTCTTGAACATAATCAATTGCGTCCTTAATTATTGATGCTTTGTCCGTCTAATTTTCAAATATAAAATAATATTATATGTTATTTGATTACTATAGTCATTAAGTTACAATTATTGGCATAGCTAAGAATGAGGGTTCCAAATAATGTATGATACCTTAGAAATGCTAGGAACCACACTTCTGAGTGCATAAAAACTATCATCAAATTTTCTTCTTTTTCTTTGCATCTCTTTTATGTTCTTTCTACTACTTAAACTTGAAGGTGCATTGTAATCTGTTGAGCTCGATTCATGGTAGCTCGATAGTATCTCCTCATCGAATGTCCAGCTATGTACAAATCAAGCATACAGAATTAATTAAAAAGATGAATTAAATAGAAAAACCTATAGACTAAAATGAGTAAAAATAGTAATTTAGAAATTACTTGTCAAGTTCATCGTAAATTCTTTTTGTTTCCCAGTAATTGTTGTACTCATCTTCAATAAACTCCATCTTTTTATTTTTGCAGTTTTCAAATACTAAGAAATGCAGAGACTGAATATGAGAGGTTGAAGTATTTATAGACTGAATATGAGAAGAATAGGGACATGCCAATAATTTTGATTTCAAATTGTTTAATAACAAAGGCAAGAGGATACATGGTTAAAATGCAAGTTCCTATCAATTGTGCTATGATGAGAGAATGAAGTGGCCAAAATCGTCTTCCTTCTCTTGAACATTCTTATAATAAACTATATCACCACCCAACACCCCTTTAACACAAAAAGCATCAACATCCCTACAATTCAAGTTGTAACTTACCTTTTCTCCATACGCGTTATCCACCCTGACATTTCCATTACAGCCACAACTGATCCAAAAATTCACACCATATTTAATATAGCTTTTACAAAAATCCATCAAAACACCCTTATCAATCCAATCATATAACAAATATATCCTCTTCATTATATATTTCATACGAAAACCGTGCATGACCGTTGATATAACATGCACAGTCCCTGTACTTGTCTTAAAAAACAAGCACCCATTACTACCACTTCCTATACAACTCACCCCCTTTCCATTCGTATCCTCAACAGAAACCGCCATCATTGCAACAATATCTAGATTATAATACAAACCACCAATGTTACAATCAGGAATTATATCCATATCCCTTATAATAACACACACCTTCTCATATTCAGAGTATTTTTCATGTATATTCGATGACACATTGTTTTCAACACAACTGTTTTGGACATTTTGCATTCTCAAAACCACCCTCATCCTTATGTAAACCAACATTATTTGGACTACTATCAAAACCAGAATCTAACTCCACCTTATCAATTTCTAAACCTGAATGCATATCATCTTTTATCACATCATCAACATTTAAAACAGCTAGAGCCTCAAAACTGTTATACAAGAGAAGATTTGAATCAGTATCCTTCCACTGGTTTTTAGCCTTTGAATGATTCGACTGTTATAAAATTACTATTCTTTGTATGATAATCCTCTTTATCAGCTGCTAGTAAATCAACCCCCATTTCAATCTTTTGCTTTCTTACACACACATGAAATTATTTTTATAAAACATACTAGTCACTTTCAGTTTTTGTCAATGTGGCACAAAGTTGCATGTTTGTGTTAATGCGAACTAAAATCACATACATACAAATTTTTTCTTCAAAAGTTAACACCAATGTTATTTTATTTTAAAAGAAGCAATGCACACTTGATCATTTTTTCTATATTTGGGTTCATTTGGAATAACGCCAGCATAAAATTTTGAAAAAATGTGTACAATTTGAAATCGGACTAGTACTGCCTCTCTTAAAGTTTTATAATTGGTCAAAAATGATTTATTATTCATTTATTTATTTTGAGAATAAAACCTAAATACTGTGACTGGATAGCTAACCTTAAGTTCAGACTGTCGAGATAAGTTTCCCTTTCAATTGGCAGTCACTTTGGGAACTGATCGATAATCCAAACCATTGCAAACCAAATTTCAAAAATAATCCTATATGGATTGATTTAGCTGGAAGAAAGAGGCAGCTATTTAGACAATGGCTGCTTAGCTTCAGGCCTGGCCCAAATTTTGCCTGCAGCCATATGACTAGGGCAACAAAGGAATCGAGAGCAACAAAAAATCAAAAAGTTTGTAAGTAATGAGTAAAGGCAATTTTACTAGATGTACACCATTTTCCAGGGCTGTATTTGTATGTGATGAGTAAAGCAAATGCTAAAGTAACAAATTTGTTAAAAAAACAACTCAGCTAATCAATAGTTTCAAAACAAAGAATCACTAAATCAATAAACATACCACATTAAATGAACTGATGTTTGAAAAAAATATACAAAATACATGTACTGATAAGCATATTAGACGCTGTGAAACTAATAAAAAGAATCAGATTCCTTAATTAAAGATTTTTTTTCATTTCAGTTTAAGAGTTTAGGACAGTCATTAATTTTCAGAATTGTAAAATGAACTGAAAATTTAAAAATCGTTAATCATGTTCAGGTGTTATGCAAGTTCTACCATATTGTTAGCATTAACAATAGTAAGTTTATACAGAAATGAATTTATAAAGTATGCATTGTGGTATTCATTAAGACCACTTGATTTGATATCTATATGCATCTGGCTCAAACAGTAGTATATATTTGATCTAATTAATGTACAATCTATCTCATTATACTAAAACTAAGACCATAAATGATTAGCTTTTCTTTTCAATTGAGAGCTTGAAAACAAATTATCTAATTATCATAAAACTGCAAGTACCACAAGTATGGATTTTTCACACTCTCTTATAAGTCGCATACAACTAGTATTAGTTAGTAGAACTTAAATTTTACTCTTGGAAACCGCGCTAGTTATATTCAAGTGCCATATGTATATCTAACTGTAGATTAGGCATATGAATTCCCTATTTTCAAGTGATACTACACATTAGACATAGAAGGCAACACACCTGCTATTCTACATGTGATCAAGTCAAATTAGTGTAGTCCAAAAGCACATGCACGGTCACACATGACTAGTAATAACCAACAAGAGATTTAAACTAGCAAAGACCAACTTAGATATTTTACCAGCAAAACTATTGAAATGATCAAATATTCCACCTGATACAAGATCTTCATATTATTGCCCCATTGGCCTAAACGGATATGACAACCAAGGTTTATACAAAGTCTGAAAGGTTGGCAAAATCCATTTGTACATTTTAGTTCATAGTTTATACCCTTACATCAACTAATTCAATAACCAAACCCATTATATTGTAATTTAAATAATCAAAATGGTTATACAGCAATAGAGAAAGCAAAGAAAACACTTAACAAGAAAATACCACTGAAGAAGATAGTAGCATCACAACTCGCTTACACCAATGCCAACTATCACGGACGACCCATTAAAAATGCATCATCTCCATCATAGCTACAGGAGACAGTAGCATCACGATCCCAACTGTTCTCGCACCTTCCAAAACATGCACCGATGATGTTCGATCTCGACCTGAATCCAACACTACAATCGCTCTGACCTAACTTTGTCGGAATCGTCACTAATATCTAACCCTAGTTTGGAACCCACAATTCGAACACCATCGCACAGTCCCAAATTCACACCAAAAATTCTCCTTCACTTCGAATGGTTAATGTCGCAGATGGCATCGTTTAATTCTTCGTGATTTAGGAGAATTCTCTTTTTGAAGAGATCGGTCAAATTTTATACGAATTCGTATAACATATACGAACGAAAATATAGGGGATCATATCGGCAAAGGAAGAGAGCATCGATCGACAAAGGCATTTGATCGAGCAATTGAAGACAACAACTTCAATTTTTCCGAAAGCCTTAACTTCGAGCAAAGAGGAACGAGCGGCCAACATATTTACTGAGAAATAGGCGAACGAAATAAAAGAGTAAAAGGCCAGCCTTGTTTTTTTAATTGGAAATTAGGGTTTTGATCGGCAGCTATTACAACGGACGTTTTTAGCCCGTTGTAAAATTAGCACCTATTACAACGGGCCTGAATGGACCGTTGTAATAGCCTTTTATTACAACGGACAACCGATGCCCGTTGTAAAAAGGGCATTGTATATGACATCTTTTACAATGGGCTTGAATGGACTGTTGTAATAGCCTTCTATTACAACGGGCAACCAATGCCCGTTGTAAAAAGAGCGTTGTAATAGAGTATTTTTGTTGTAGTGCCATACACTTGCATTTCATTTCATTAAGCAAACAAGCTTCATTCAAAACAATTTTATTAAGCTCGACAACGTTCCATACTTTTTAATTTAATGGCTGCTTCACACTTTTACTTGAAACCAAGCTTTTATTGACTTAAGTAATTTTACTTCAAATTAATATGCCTCATAACTTAAGTTTATTTCTGACAACCCAATTCCAATTTAAACTCGGATTTGATTTTTATCAAATCAAACTTCATCCATTTACTAATTAATTCAATTAATCCATTTATTCGACCATTTTAAATTTTTAATTCACCTTCTTAATCATTTTCGAATTTATTTTATTAATACAAGGCCATTTTCAATTTATTCCTATTCACCTTAATTTTTTGTTTGCAACTCAAACCATTTCTATTTTAACCCAATCCCATTTTATTCGATCATATTTCAAATCATATTTAATTCATTACAATATATGTCGAGTTCTATTTACACTACAAGACACACAGTGTATTCCAACGGAGCCTTCCAACGGCCTCCAACATCATTGACCAACGGCTTCCAACGTCTTCCAACGTCCTGTGTTTTATCGTATATTTTATTAGTTAAAAACTGTAGGACGTTGGTAGACGTTGGAATGTTGACGCTGGCGACCGTTGATAGACGTTGGAAAGTCGCGAGCAAAGCTGAAACCCTTCTTCCTCTTCGTTTCATTCGGCTGAACCCATTATTTCCCCCCAAATTCCTAAGCTAGCTCCAATTTCGCCCCCCCAAGCTGCTCCGACGATCAACAGCTCCTCCGACGACTCCAAACCTCCCTCTCGTCCTCTCTAACTCCCTAATCTCTCAAGAAAAGGTATAAACCTTAATTCCTATATTTAATTAAACTTGTTAAATTAGTGTATTAAATGTTTGTATTGCCTTATTGTATGTATAATCTAGTTTATTGAGGCACAATTTATGTTATTAACTTATGTATTGCAAGATTATATATATTTAAGTTTGTGTTAACAATAGAATAATGTACGCATACAATTAGTTTTAGGTTTGTTTGGAAATGTTAGTTGTTAGTGAGCATACAATTAGTTTATGTATTTTAGAAAATTTTGAAAACGATATTTTATATTCATGAAACCCTTAGAGTGTCTTTCGGCCCCGTCTGATAAGTATTGTATATGATCGTTATGTGGATATTCGTTTTTTAACAGAACGAACATCTATATTCATCGTATATAATATTTGTTGGATTTGTCCCTGTATTGGACAAGTTACGAACACAATAACGTAATTAAATATCATAAAACATTTCATTTTAAATGGTTCATAGAATTTCGACAGCGCTTCCTTTATGTTTCCTGTGTACACGCAAATGTGTATTGTTCAGGGAACTAAAGCAAAATGCTGTCGAAATTTTGTTGAATCGTTTAAATTGAAATGATTTACGCGATTTAATTACGTTATTGTATTTGTAATGGGAGGTAGGATGACCCATCGACAAAGTGTCAATGATCTATTAATATAAAATTCACCAATAATATTGTTTTAATAAAATGTCAATTTTTTAAATTTATATCGTACTTTTTAATTATATACGTAGGTAAATGGACAATTATTTTACTGATCGAAGCTGGATGTACAAAAAAAGAAGGGTCGAAAATGGAGGCTCAATAAGTGAACAGTTTAATAACGGTGTTCATGTATTTATTGATTTCGCTTTAAGTAATAACAGAAACGACGAAGAAATCCGTTGTCCATGTACTAAATGCAAAATGTTAAAGCATTTGATACCAGAAATGGTTAGAATTCATTTGCGTCAATACAGTTTCGTGCCGAACTATTTGGTTTGGGATCGTCATGGAGAATCGTTAGCATCTAATCATGTACAAGCTGAGGAGGTAGTGTGTACTGAAATTGATACGACGAATCTCGTAGAACATATGGTTGAAGATGCTGCACGGTCAATGTTTCATGTTCCTCGGTTAATTGATGACGATGGTAATGCTGAAGAAAAACCAAATATTGGGGAAAAAATATATGATTTATTAGATGCCGCAAAGAAACCCCTTTGGGATGGGAAAGCTGCACAAGCGGAACCCAATTACCAGTAACTGCTGAATATATTGCGATGAAATCTAAATACAACTTCACAGAAGCTGGATTTACAGCTGTTGTACAAGCTGCGAAACGGAATATGCCTCCCAATAATTTAATGTGCGAAAATCATTATGAAGTAAAAAAAATGATGTTAGCTTTTGGTTTACCGTATCATAAAATAGATACATGTCTAAACGGTTGCATGCTGTTTTGAAAAGAAGATATCAACCTTCGAAATTGTAAAATATGTAATCAGGAAAGGTACAAATCAAGAAAGAAAAAAGGAAAGGAAGTCCCGTATAAACGTCTGCATTATTTACCAATTACTCCTAGACTTCAAAGGTTATATGCATCTTCTGTAACCATGCAACATATGAGATGGCATAGTGTTAGAACACAGGAAGAAGGTACATTAACACACCCAGCTGATGGGGAAGCATGGAAGCATTTTGACCACAAATATCCTGATTTTGCATAAACCTAGTCGTAATGTTCGACTTGGTTTATGTACGGATGGATTTTCACCATTTTCTCAGTTTGGTTCTAAATATTCGTCATGGGCTATAATTGTCACACCTTATAATTTACCTCCATGGATGTGTATTAAAACTCCATATATGTTTCTCACAATTGTCGTCCCTGGTCCTAATGATCCGACACAAGTAATCGATGTTTATTTACAACCTTTGATTGAAGAATTAAAAACACTGTGGTACGAAGGAGTAGAAAAACATACGATATTTTCAAAAAAAAAACTTTCACATGTATGCTTCTTTGATGTGGACAATCAGCGATTTTTCTGCTTATGCAATGCTTTCAGGTTGGAGTACGGCTAGTCGTCTAGCTTGTCCGTACTGCATGGAAGATACACAAGCATTTTCTTTACCTCATGGAAAGAAAATTTCATGGTTTGACTGTCATCGATGTTTTCTTCATATTAATCATCCTTTTAGAAAAGATAAGAAAAACTTTACAGCTAATAGACATGAAACATTGAGACCACCTACGGTTTGGTCAAGCGTAGATATTTGTGAACTTGTAAAGGATTATCCAAAGGTACATGAAACCAGAGAACAAATTGAAATTCAAGGTAAATCATCGATTCATAACTGGTGCAAACAAAGCATATTTTGGGAGTTGCCTTATTGGAAAAATCTCCTGATTCGTCATAATATTGACGTGATGCATAATGAGAAAAATGTGTTTGATAATGTTTTTAATACACTTTTGAATGTCAAGGGGAAGACGAAAGATGATTTGAAATCAAGACGTGATATCGAAGAAATATGTAATCGTCCCGAGCTTCATATAAAGCCAAATGACACAAAAAAGCCAAAAGCTTGCTATGAGCTAGACAATAATCAAGTTAAAGTACTTTTAAAATGGGTGGAAGGACTATGATTCTCGGATGGTATATCTTATAATATTCATAGATGTGTCGACTATAAGAACAATAAACTTAGCGGGATGAAAAGTCATGATTGTCATGTTATGATGGAAAATTTATTACCCGTCGCTTTTAAAGAACTGTTGCCCGTAAAAGTTTGGATTGTTGTAACAGAACTTAGTCTTTTTTATAAAGAGATTTGTTCTACTACATTAAAAGTTGATCGTCTACGTAAACTTGAGAAAGAAATCCCGATATTGCTCTGCAAAATGGAAAAAGTATTTCCTCCAGGTTTTTTCAATGTTATGGAACATTTACCTATTCATCTTCCATTAGAAGCACGTCTTCGAGGGCCCGTGCGATATGGATGGATGTATCCATTTGAAAGGTATTTAAATCATCTAAAAAAAGTGATACAGAAAGCTCGAGTTGAAGGTTCGATTTGCAAATCATACATCGAAGAAGAAGCTTCGTTTTTTCTCTCTCATTATTTTAGTGACCATGTGAACATATCATTTGAAAGTGCTACGCGTAATGATGAAGGCATTGATCAAGATGATTGTCAAATGACCTTATCAATTTTTAAAAAACAAGGTCGGCCTGCTGGTGCTTGTGTGGAAGTATGGTTGGATGATAGAGATTATCATGTTGCACACACATATGTTCTTCTCAACTGTGCCGAAGTTGCACCGTTTGTTAGGTAATTTACTTATATATATATCATCAACACGTGCGTATACACAAATATATGCACACACGTGTATCTTAATCATAATGCAACATTTGTTATATAATTGCGGTATTTACGAATCACAACATCCTAACGGCGATATCGGCAAAGAATTCACTTCTTGGTTTTCTAAGTATGTTTTTGATACAACAAAATTGTGTTGTAGACGAAGGATCGAAACATTTAGTTATGCGACCAAAAAGGAAAGTGAAGACCTATCCAATATTCTTTGTCAATGGATATAAATTTAATACCAAGGAATACGGTGCCGAAAAATTAACTAACAGTACTGGTGTATTTGTTAAAGGTAGTGATGATCCAAATGATCATATACATGATTTTTATGGTGTTCTAACCCAGGTTTTGCTTCACACGACCTGCAGAAGAAGTATTTTTGTTTAAATGCAACTGGTTCAGCAACGTTCAAGGTTATGCAATCAACGTGCATCCAAAATATAATCTTATAGAAATAAAACATACTTCGCGTTATTATAAATACGATCCTTTCGTATTTGCCAAACAAGCTCTTCAAGTTTATTATGCTTCTTACCCATCTCTAAGAAGAGATAAAATAGATTGGTCGGCTGTTTTTAAAACAAATGCAAGGTTTACATTTGATGGACGGAATATTCCCGAAGAACAAGCTTACCAAGCAGATATCGAGGAAAATAGAGGAATAATAATAACCGACGATCAAACAGATTTTGGACCTCTAAACGATGAATCAAATGCATTAATTGAAGCATTTGAGAGTACAGAGGAACAAAATATAGAGTACGAAACAGAGTCTGAATCCGAAAATGACGAGGACTGATCAACTATTTACATTTTGAGAAGGTAATTTTTTTTAAACATTATCATGTTTTCATTAAAAATGAAATGGTATGCTAATATATGATATGTATCACATCTCGTTTTTATGTTACGCCATACTGTATATTTTACATATTGTCATTTTATTTTCTGTTATAATGTTTGTTTGTAACATGTATTATATAGGTATGTCGTCACGTAGACGTACCGGTGGACATTCTGGGTCTCCCTCTTCCTCACAGAGAGGGCATGCTCGTCCGGACAGTGGTGATGGCGGTGGTCCATCACAGGAGCTACGACGTCCTGTGGTGTGGCTAAAGCCAAAGGCAGATCAAAGGTAAGTATTAAATTTCAAAATAAAATTTCATTTTCGTACAATCTATTCTGAAAATATATAGTAGTCATGAAATATTAATTGTTTTTTCTCTGTTTAAACACGGTGGTTTCTCTTTGGAGCCGACTCAAGTAGTTCTATCTATATCTCGACTGGCGTACATGGATCGTATGACTGAATGTTGGCCTAAGTGGACATCGATTCCAGATAATGTTAAAGAGACTATTTGGCAGGATTTTTTGGTATGTCACTTTATATATTAGGAACATGATATATCAATTCATGTTTACATTATTTATAAAAGCTGTATAACTCTTATTTTGTCAAACGTGCAGGCGGAAGTGGACCTTCAGGATGCTGATATTTCAGTCGTATATCGCCACTGGTGCAGCAAAGTCGCAAAGAACTACCGAAAAACAGTAAACAGCTTAAAAACAGCGGGAAAGAAGCCTCAGTGGATGAGCGCAGCTGTGTGGGATGATTTTGTGAAATGGTGGGGAAACGAGGAGTTTCAGGTAAATTTATCACATGTTTAATTTACATTCTTCTACGCAAATACTAACTAGAAATGTTAAACAATTTTTGTTTTTAAATTAAATTTACAGAGGCAGTCGGGGAGGAACTCAGCCAATAGGAGCAAGAACTCTGTCACACATCGTGGTGGTTCCAAGTCATTTCAGCATCAGAGAAAGGACTTGGTATATTTATTAATTACGATAATTATTTAAAGATTTTAACTTCTAAGTTGTAGATAATGTAACAATTTATATATATAATATATATGTATATGGACATATTTCAGGAGAGACAGCGTGGTGGTGCTTCTGTGAGTTACTGGGATGTTTTTGCGCATACTCATGCGTTGAGCCAGGTCGACGAAGAAGGCAACGTTTCATACTCTTGGGATCACGATGCCAAAGCGCGGTCCGCATATGTAAGTAACATAATGAATTAACACTTATATAAGTTAATTAAAATAATGTTATCTAAATTCAACTTATTTTGCATAACAGCATAAGTTTCAGCAAGCACGGACTTCTATTCTCGAGGGCTCTGGGCCCGACGAGTTGACCGTCGATGAGGAGGACGTAATTTTTGAGTCTGTCATGGATCAGCGGCACATGGCAGACGCTATGGTTTTGGAAATCAATCGGTAATAACTTTAACTTAAATTTTAAAATAATTATTCTGAACCAACTGTTGCACATTGTGATGGATTATAGTAAACACGAATTACAATTATTAAACACTGATAATTTAAATTTTATTTACAGGCTAAGACGGCTCAGATTGAGTATCAGAGGGCTCAAGATAAGGAGGAGATTGCACAGCTCAGAGCCTAGGTCGTCGCGCTCGAGGAACGCAATATCTGCACCGAAGCCAAGACGGAGGAGCTGAACAGGCGTCTTACGGAGTTTATGGAGCAATACGGCCGGTTTCCGTCTTCTGGTGGTTCTGGAGGAGAGTGATTTCAGGTATGATTTGATTTGTTTTGTTATGGACATGTATATTTGGAGAGTGTGAGGATTTGATACATTCTGATATTTTGGATGTTGGTTTGGATGTGATTTTTGAGATGTTGACGTAGTAGTTTGGATATTGTTGGATGTTGATGTTTTGTTGGATGTTGATGTTGGATTGGACGTTTTGTTGGATATTGATGTTGGATGGTTTATGTTGTTTATGTTGATTTGTATTGTGTATATTGATTAGTATATATGTTTATTACTTAAATTTACTATTATGATTGATTATATGTGAGATATGTTGTATATGTGCTCGAAATTGAGCTTTTATGAGATATACGATGTTGGAGGTGGCTGGAAGCATGCATTGTTGGTTCTGTTAAAAAAAACACCCAGATTTCCAACGTACTCCAACGTCCACCAACGGCTTACTGGCACAATTATTCCAACGTCTACCAACGTTGTCCATCGGATCTTCCAACGTCTCTCCAACGTCCAATTTGGTCAACATCTTCTTCCACGTGGACAACCTGAACGTTGGAAGACGTTGGTATAAGCGCGTTGGTTCCGTTGGAGGACGTTGGACGCCGTTGAAATGTATACCAACGGCGTTTCCAACGTCTACCAACGGCTTTCCAACGGCCTCCAACGTCCGGCCGCCGTTGGAATACACTGTGTTTCTTGCTGTGTTATAACTCAAGTTTTATCTCAGAAGTCCATTTTTAATTACCAATCCAATTTTATTTGACCGAATAAATTTCATTAACATATTCAATTAACTATTTTATTATCTAAATAGTTCACTTCCAATTTGCAATTTAATATTTGATTTTTATTACATCACTTCATTTAATTTTCTTGAGTTCAAATTTATTTTATAATTCCAATATGGATTTTTCTTTTATTTTCCAAAATATCAAAAATCTTATTTTGATTTTCTTAACTTATTTCCGGCTAAATCTAACTTCATACCATTTTTTGAATTTATTTAGGTACGAATTTATTTAGATCACTTCCAAATTCAATTTTGAAAGCTACATTGTCTTCAATATTGTTAATATGAATTTTTCAACCTTTGAAATATTTTTAACAAGCTTAGAACTCCAAATTCAATGTTTTACCCAAATTTCGATTTTTAAATTCAAAGGTTGAATTGTCCAATAAATCACTATATCTGAATTTTGAATCTATTTTATTCGATAAACGCAAATTTTTCATATTCAAAACCAATTTATAATTCAAATTAAATATTTAAAACCGTTTAAATATTCCAAATCCAATGTCGAGAAATACAGATCGTTACAATAATTTTCGAATGCGGATGCCTTCGTATACACATCCATATTCGATTTTTCGTATATCGACTATTTATCCGTTCTTCGGGTGCAGAAGCAGACAGATTTTAGATTTTTCGAATGTCTATTGATAGCCTTAATCGACTGACATAATCATACAATATCACTGTCGACCAGTTCGTTATATTTTTTGGATTTGCAAAGAAACTTGACATATTTGCATCACTAAAGTCATCATGGACCATCATGGTCAAAAATATCATTAATATTTGTTCCAATTTCTTTTCGTTTATTTACTAGAGTTGATTAATACAATCTTTTTACATGGATGTTTTGCAATTTCTCGAATAGCAATCCATATCACCACAACTTCAACAACAAGGATTAGTATTTTTCCGTTGAATCGTTTTTTTTTCCCTTAGCATTCCACTTTCGGTGTGATGTGTTTTGATGGTCAATATTAAATCTAGAGGAGTTATTATGTCGGCAACGGCCATGACCTCTACCATAACTCCATCCTCTGTCACCTCTAAAGCCATGTCATCTTCGTCGACTGTGAAAGTAATTACCATGTGCTTAGGGCATAGGTGTAGAATTAGTTGGACGAGATTCATGATTTTCATCAATAACTTCTATTTTGTTCAGTAAGAAGAAAACGTAAAAAGTAACTTTGAGTATTTTTTATAATTAGCCTATCAGTTTTGTTCCAGTAATATAATATTATTGCTATGGAAAGTAGAACGTCTTATCCAATATTTCTTCCTCAATGATTGGATCAGGTCACAATTTCAACTGTGAGGCATAAACTATCTAGGCCCGCAGTTTTATTTACCTATTCCTCCAAAAAGGTTATTATACATTTTATTGTACAAGTAAATACTAAATGAAAAGTTAGCTTACAGTATTATATGTTAGCTTACAGTAAATAAAAAGTTAGCTTACGGTAAATAAAAAGTTAGCTTGCAATAAAATTAAAAAGTTAGTTTGCAGGAATGAAGATGTTAGCTTGCAGTATATAATAATTTGCTTGTAGAAAATAAAAAGGCAATTTGCAGTTAATAAATAAACGTTGTATAATAACACTTGTTCAAGAGTGATAGGTTTCAATTTGCAATATTGGCATATACGACCTGATATTTCCTCACGAGTGTTAAGAACAAAGGATATAAATTGCTGAAATGATAAATTAAACAATATTTACAGTATATAAAGTAGAAAAGATAAATCTTAGTGTAGCTGGGCGTGTTTACGACATGATATATAGGTAGAAAGAACGAACAAACAGTGTTACATTCACCTGATAGAATATTGCTTGAGAGAATATAGAAGGAAGAATCAAACATTTGTTTTTTTAAGCATGCGAGTCCAGGTAAAAGGAACTAAGGATGAAGCATAGAAGTCAGAATAGCCGGCCGGATGTAGTAGTAGTAGTAATAGAATCTTCATTTCACAATGAGGGAATGTAGGATTGTATACGTATTTGTACTCTCCTATACACTGCACTGTATATGTGCAAGTATGAGGGAATGTAGAAGCCACAATTTTGATAACAGCAAAATGACCGCTCTTTGTTCTTTACTCAATAGATGCAATTTAGTCTTTGTGTGTAATAACGTAGGAAATTCTGAATGTTATTGGCACAAAGGCATGCATCTTTGTTTGTAATTTTGGTATTTGTTAGAAACTGATTTAATTGTTTTTATGTTTATTTGCAGGGATCTGAGTGAAGAAATGCAGAAATCTATACTTGATTTTTTAGAGCAAAGAGAGATCAACAATGAGCTTGCGGAGTTCATCCACGTGTACATGGCCAACAAGGATAGAGTTGAACTTTATAGATGGTTGAATACTATTAAGGCTTATATTGAGAAGTAAATTAGTAATGTATGCAACTGTTTTATTTAATTACTATCATTTCACTCATGGTTTGATTGGTTGATATTACATTTATAGATGTAAAGCAAAAGGAAGTTTTGTTTCCTTCTTTCCTTGTACCAATTTATAATAACCAAACATGAACTATTTTCTGGGTGATGGCATACAGAGAAAATCAATGAATTTGTTTTCTGACTATATTATACTTTTAAGAGCTGAGAAATCCTTTTTTACTGAAGGTTAGTTTGTAATAGACTTATTCAGGGCTGTTATGGTAACGAAATGTTTTCATACCATTACCCTTAATCGGTTACAGTTTTAAAGTAAAGTCGATATACTAGCATAATCGGTACAGTAACGGTAAATTTATCATTTTTTATAGTAAAACATCGGTAATATTTTTTCAAAATCAACGGTAACAGTAATTTACCAGTTCATTCATAATACATTGATATTCGTATAAGATATTGTATTACGGACATTTAGAACGAAGAAAACAGTTCAATTTATTTCAGTAATTCAACTCAAATGACGATGAATACCTTTCTTTTCTATGTCCTTTATTAAGTAAGTCAATGGGATATATAATGAAGCATCTAAAAATATATCAACTTATTATTTTTCTAGACAAACGTAATTTACCATTATCAGTGTACCGGTTACCAGTTTATCAGTATAGCAGTCATCAGTATATCAGTCAATCGGTAACGATAGCGGTAAATATTTTAGTTTACCGATAAAAACGGTACGGTAACTGTATTTACAAAATTGTAACAGTAACCATTACTATAACAGCCCTAGATTTATCGATAGATATTTTCAAATGTGGATAAAGATATTCGCGATCGAAATCATTTTTGAATATTCACATCTATGGTATCATCAACGATCGGTAGATCATTAATATAAATAGAAAATTTTGGTTTAACGAACAAAAATTCAATCCTATTTTTTATAGTATGAAAAATAAACAAATATTATAACAATAAATAGTTTTGAAAAGTTAATTTCCATTAAATACGTATAATATAAACTACTTATTTAATAAAACAACTTGGAATGCAGAAATTTTCGTATCCGTATCGAGTATCTTTTTTTTTGAATAATTGGATATTTATCTGCTTTTTGAATACAAATGCAGATGGATTTTGGATTTTCGGGCATCCATGAAAGAGTTAATTTGTAATGACTACTTTTAAATTTTATCTTAAGATGCTTTATTCAGACAAGACAAAAGTGTACAGTCGCTGGAATTATAGGTGTAGGATTGTGAATGCATGTTTTTGATTTTATTTCCGCAAGTGTTTACTTTTTTTTATTCTTTAATTTTTATTTGTTTTATAAGGATTGTGCACAACTTATGTACACCTTTATTACTCTTAGCTATATAATTATAGATGTGTTAAATGCTTCACGGTCATGTTATAATTTTCCAGATAATATCATTTTTTATAGACCATTCATTTTTTACAAAAAATTATCATTCTTGAAATTACGTTGGGCAAATTGAAAATTAGCTATGTTTTATTCGAGCAAACTCTGAAAAAAAAAAAAAAAAGTCAAAATATCCACTTTTACAAATCCAACACCAACCGTTCCCTCTCTATTCTGCAAAAGTAGATTCGGATCGAAGTGGATTTTTGCAAATATGTTCCATTAGCGGGATAACGTATATTATTTCATAACATCTAGCCTCTCCAAATTTATATCTCAAATTGTGGTTTAATATAAATATTTTCGACTCCTCACATTGGATTGCAACTTTGAAGAGGTTAAAAGTTGGAAATAACTTTTGTATTGATGATTATCCCACTAACAAATAGAATTTATCTACAAAAATTTATTTTGATCCCAATTTATGTTTCATAGAAAGGATAAGAGGCGTTGAAAGGGGGATTTGCAAGAGTGTAGATCTCGATGCTCATACATACATAACAGCGTTGTAGAAATTCTTTTATGTGGCCTTCTAGATGCTAGGCGAGACTGCTGTCGTCGATTTGCCTAGGTCTGTCTACACAAGATTTACCCTTATGTAGGAATCAAAATATGTATTTAGACGCTTTGAACTGACCCTGTTATACACGCGTGCGTACATACATACATACACATACAGACACATACCCACACAAGCATACACGCTTTTTTTTTTTGAAATAAACACACACATACATACATTTTACTGTTTAGTTATAAATTCGTACATTTTACTGTTACTTTTTTACGCAGTTCTGAAAAACGCTCACCATATGCTGCTTTATTTTTTATTTTTTTTGAAAAATATTCAAAATGACATAAAATGCTCAACATATGTTATTTGTGTAAATGCTCTGATGCATATCTTGAGCATTTTATGTTTGTATGTGCAATGCTCTGATGCACGTGCGTAAATGCTCAACATTGCATCATGTGCATAAAATGCTCTACAGTCACATAATGACGTAGAATGGATGAGATGCATATGTTCATGAAATGCTCTGATACCACGTGCGTTCTACTAGGGTTTTTTCCCTAGTACAACGCCATGCCACTCTTGCTTTGTTCACATAACAGTGGTAGCTCTGATTTAATTAAAGGAAGAGTAGCAGCTATTTTTCTTTTACTGAGTGGAGGAAGAAGGGATATTACTAGGAGAGATCAAGGTCTTTGTAACAAGGAATGCTATAAAGTTGGAGTGCAATGTTGAAACATGGAAAAAAAAAAAGAAGCAAAAGTTCGTGCAAAATGCAACCCTTTGTATTGAGACTGATGATAACTTTAGACTTTAGTCTGAAAAAGAAAAGTTTTGCTTGCAAATGTTTAGCACGTTTTTAACTTTATTTTTTTGCATATTTCTAGATTAAACTTACTTATGCAAAGGTGTGTTTGCAGTCTTCATAAAGCCTTGATTTCCTACAATATCTAATAGAATAATATATATCAGTGGGTTAACTATCCCGGATGTGTTGGTATAGGACAAAACGTATTTAGTTGTTTGTTTCAAAGAGAATGGTAAAATGTAGTTTAAAAACTCCTGGTCTTTTTTTATACACGAATAATGTAATTTATCTTACAATTTTTCTAAAATGGCTCAACATTTATACTCACTTGTCTTCCTTTTCCTTTTTAATATCTCGTAAATTTTGATTAAAATAGAAAAAATCTTTGCTATTTGCCTCCGTCGCATATATATCTGAACGGTTTTCAAAAAACCGTTTAGAACAAAAAGAATTTTAGATGTGCTGATCGGGCTTTTATTTATATGTTAAACGGCTTTTGAAAATCATTTAACACTAGCAAAGGTTTTCTTAAAATTATTTATAGTTTATTCTATATTAAAAGAAAAAGTTTTGGCCAACGCTGTTATAAACTAAGCTTGAAAATACTTTCGAATCAGGGAAGAAGCAAAGCATGTGAAGTGTTGGGTGGTGTAAAAAGGAGTGGGACCTGCAAGAAATTGGGAGCCACGTCAGCGGAGACCGTAGCAAATAGAAAGGCGCCGATACGTACATCCAAAATATATGCTGCCGACAAGTACATCTCACCTGCTATATGCGCCCACACTTCGTGGGCCCGCCCCCCTAACCATCTCCAACCAATTATTTCTCGACTCACCTCCACAATTCATGTTTTGCTATCTCACCCATCACACATTTTGAATTATTCATTTGGTGTTGTGTCCAACGCGTGCACACGCATCAGACGAACGCATCTCACGCGTCATGTTTGGAACCATTTAAATAATCCGATCGAAAAACGGTTGAAGTAACGTTTAACGTTGTACGCGTCTGATGTCAAACAATTAATTACTACCAACGTCTACTTACCCTTTGTAAACCGCATTTCTCCACTCTACTTTTCCTTTATCTTCATTTCATCTTCACTTTTACCCCTACTTTGTTTAACTCCGAACAACATATTAATGGTTGAACCATACAATGAAGGTGGTCATTTAGATTCAGAAGTCAAATATTTGATTGTTATACAACCTAGCATGAGAATTAAAACGGTACAAAAAGTTCCAATATACCAAATTTACAACTTCGAATATAAAGGTATTTACTGTATTTGACGATATGTTATGGGGTCATGAAGAACGTTGTCGATAAAATTTTCAAATGAAAAGATTTTGGTTTCTACCATTGTGCAAGTAATTAGAAGGTTATGTTTAAAAACAATGTTCGATATGTTAGCTAGGGGAATGATTGGCGTCTTTCCGATTACATACTTTCTAGTTGGAAGGTTAGAGTTTGAATTCTGTATCCAACAAACATCCAATATTCAAATGTTTGGGAATAACGATCGTGAACCTGTTAAAATAAATGCAGCAAATTCCATGATTTTTTTTAGAAATAACATAAGAAATGAATTACTTGCTGCTGGATTATGTTAGAAACTGTTTGCATAATATTAAGAATTTGAATTTAATAACTGTATTTGTATCATTATTTTATTCGTAATTCGAAATTACTATAATTGTACTTGTATCATTATTGTAGTTAAATTATTAAAATTTTGAATTAAGTTGCATTCTAAAAATACATTTATTTTAAAACAGTACAAATATTTTAATAATATAATTAAAAACAACAAAATTAATAATCTTTTTTCATAGCATTTCAAATGTCTCTTCCGCAACACAATAATGCATCTTCTTTTGTTAAATAATTTCCTTTCATGTATCAAAAGAATGCATCCATACTGATTCAAAACTTTCAAAAACTGAAAACCTAAATTATTCATATATATTTTTATTACACACACAATTAATAATGAAAATTTAACCATTAGACTTTCCATCCAGTCCCTTCAAAATTACAAAAATACCATAAAGTAGTATCCATCAGTCCATGGAATGTTTGCGGTTTCAACCATCACTTTTTTTCCAACTATTAATTTGCATCCAACAAAAATAATGTTTAAAATAAAGACATTGTGATTGTAAAATCATTTTCATTTATATCATACATCCACTTAAATTTTGTTAAATAAAAAATAAGCACACTTTGGTTATTGGATGCACTATACCTGTGCACTTAGAGGATAAAACAAAATGGTTATACTTCCCAAACTTATTCTTTAATGATTTAAAACCGTGTCAGTGCCAATCGGTGCTGCATTTCCAAACTGGTATGAAAGCGACCATTAAATAAGCTCTAATGTGTGTATCATTTCCTCAACTTTTACATGATTAGGTGCTGGCTTTAATGCATGAAAACGATGTTTAAGGATTAAACTAATATATACATGCGTAAATCAGAGAGGCTAAAGACGTGCTTATATACATGTTTTCTTTGCATCGTACCGGTTGAACGAGAATCGACTAATGAGTACGGTTTTAAGTGGTGATTAGGTGGAAAGAGCATGTAATCGTAATTGCACACGCAACCATTTGTAAATATATATATGTTTTTTAGAATCATGGCACCACAAAACCATACACGTATTTCATGCACATTGTAAGCTTACAAGTATAGTAAAAATAATCTATATGTTAAAAACATGCAAACAAATTTTATCTGCATGGTACACGCTACTGCATTTGTGTCTATGTTGAACTTTGGTTCGAAATGACAAGTTAAAATTAGATTCTTTGCATGGAAGACAAGAATTAGGAACAACTAACTTCGTATGGTTGAGTCAACGTAAGATATGGCGCGATTAGCAACTAATCACAAGACAGTTAGAACTGAGCACATGGCCATGTCTTCATTTGCCTCAACAAGCAACCGGTTGCCAAGGGAATCGCTAAGCTGTTACTTGTTTAATTAGCATTTATCAAGAATATGTCCCTTCGATAACCTTATTAATGTTTTAGTGTTTGCATAAGCTAAATTATTATGGAAGTGGTGTGTAGTTAACGGTCAATGACGATTCATAAAAAGAATATTCGTACCACTTGTTGGTACTTCTCTAAACCATATTTTTCTTGGTAAACTTTGGAAAATAAAATAAAAACTAGTGTATAAGTCTTGTATTGTAGATCAGTGATGCTTTGGAAAAAATACATTTAAGTTCCACGTATATTGTTACATGTTTGAACTTTTCATGCAATGTATTTTTAATTTACTAAGATGTTGTACTACCAAATAAAATTTGCTTTCCTATTTCACCACTAGAAAAGAACTAAATAGCAACGAACAGTTTCGACGATCGTTGACGACTATATTAAGCATTTTCCGACAACTTTCAATGGCAGATTATTTTAATTAATTTAATTTATCACATTATTATAACTTATTTATTATAGAAGTTTGAAATTTGTTTAAAATGCTAGTTTAATTTTTAAAAATCCAAAAATAATATTTTTATTCAGTTCTTCAAATTTATGACGGTTTGTAATTAATTAAATTAGTATCTTCGATAACCTTTTGTTGTATAATTCAATATTTAATTTTACTAAAAATCGAACTGAAACGATCAATATATGCAACTTTCAGTCCATTCATTATACCACTTTGGTAAAATTTATGATGTGTAACAGTTTTATGACTTTAAATTAATTTTTTGACCACCGTGTAACTAATTATGAATTTTTAAATTTAATATTATAAATTCATATAAAAGAATCTAATCGATAGAAAAATGATTTGAATCTTGTGTCGATCCAAAATATTTTGGACCTTCTCGCAAAATATGATTCTCATAATTATAATCGTTCGTCGACATTTAGACTAACAACCTTTCGATCGAAGGTTAAACAATCTTCAAACGAGAAAAATTCATGTCACATATACTTTATAATGTATTATTCAATCTGTATGACTAGAATCGGGAAAAAAGGAAGGAAAAAAAAATTAGACTTGAAATATAGCAATTTCCAAGGCGTTTTACAACACTTAGTATATATTGTAAGAACAACTTCTATGAGACGACCTGTTTTAAGTCTAAATTTATTTTTGTCTGTTTTTTTTTTTAAATCCACCGTACGGATTGAATAAATACATAATATAGCGTATATATGTTTGAATTTTTTTCTCTTTTGAAGATCGTTTGACCTTCAAACAAAATGTTTAAGTCTGAATGTCGACAAATGTGGATAATTGAAAACTAAGATTAATACTTTAAACCTGTTTAGTTTCCTTTCATATTTTGACCGTACGTCCAAAATACCTTGGATCGACATTAAGATTCAACGAATTTTTTTTTTTTATCAAATATTTTATTTTATATAAATTTATTATCTTAAATACATTTAAAATTCACGGTTAATTATTAAATCGCTACAAAAGTACTATATAACGAGTAAAAAAAACCTTTTTCAATATTCAAAAACAAAAATTGGGTAGTTGTAAACTTTTAAAAAAAGTTTATAACAAATTAAATTTATTTAAAAACTAAGAAAATATTCTTTATTTAAAGCCTTTGGAAGCCATCAGAAACTGTCGGATTCTACCAGTTGGCAGCCGTCGAAAAGTCGCAAATATGGTTACAGCCAAACCCATTTCTTCTTCATTTTTCATATTTTCAATACAAGAGAAACCGGCTATTCCAACGACTCCCAGCCTTTGACGTCCGTTGGGAGCCTTGGAAAAGCCGTTGGAATGGCATTCACGCTTTCCAACGGCTTCCCACAAAAGCAACGAGGCTATTCCAATGGTTTTTCCAACGGCTTCAAACGACATTTAGCTGATGGAGGTCGTTGGTTTAAAATGACCAAAAAGCCGTTGGTAGCCGTTGCTAATCTGGGTGATTTTTTTTATAACAGCAAGTCATTCACCTTCCAACCACACACGATCAATATATATCTATTTTAATTCCATTTCCACTCCATTTCACATATACGTCACATATCCATCACATTATACCACAAACAATATAAATAACCAAAAATCAATATCAAACATTACATTTTCAAACCAAACTCCAAGTCAATATGTACATTAGTAGAATATGATTTAAACTTATCGATATTAATAAAATAAGACTTAAAATATGCATACATATGCAGTCGTCGCCTTATCATCATCATCCCACTGATATGTAATTCATTGTCTGCTTGTCTTGATGCGTAGGTGCGGGTAAATACCTCCATCATAGACGCGGGACGTCCAAGCGATCTTTCCTGCAATAAATAATTTATATATTTTATTTTTTCATAGATAATTACTAAATTGATTAATATAAAAAATGTAATAACGGTTTAAATTCGTAATTGATAAATTTACCAAGTCCTCACGGTGATGCTGAAAAGACTTGAATCCGCCACGATGCGTTACAGGATTTCTACTTCTATTGGTAGAGTTCCTCTCCGACTCCACCTACAATTTAAATTGAATATTATATTTACTAATTGTGAAATAATTAACTATATGTTTGGTAGATTTACCTTGAACTCGTCGGTATTCCACCAACTCATCCAAGAATCTCATACGGAAGCACCCATCCAGTTCGGTTTCTTCCCCGATTTTTTAAAAGCTGACATTACCTCCCTGTAATTTTTGGCGACCTTCGAATTTCAGTGGCGCTGAACCATAGCGACATCGGGATCCGCCAAGTCCACTTGCCTCTGTACAAAGAGAAAATATTACTAATTGTTCATTTATACTTATTCATATAGTAAAGTGGTATAAACTCATCAGAAAATCCTGCCAGATGGCCTCCCTGACTTGGTCAGGGATCTTACTCCACTTAGGCCAGCAATCTGCCATCCTGCTCATATATGATTGCTTGGAAATGCGAAGCACAACTCTTGAGCGCTCCAAATCAAATCCCCTGTGTTAAATATAGACAAAGCTTTAGATAAGTATATATATGTATGAACAAATTTATATTGTTATCATTTTAATTTTGATACTTACGCTCCATCATCTTTCGGCTGCAAATATACAAGTGGTCGAGCCGGAGGCTCACCACTACTCTCGCCGGCCGAGCGAGAAGAGCTACGATGTTTGGAGCCTGACATAATACCTGTTAAAAATTTCATTTTTAAATATAGACATAGATAAAATGATGATGATATATGATGCATGTAATAAATTCATTTTTAATTGGTAGTGCATGTAATGATGATGATGATATGTGATGCGTGTGCGTGAATAATTGTAAAAATTACCGGATATTACTCAGTCCTCGTCGTTTTCTGATTCAGACTCGGTCTTGTGCTCTATATCATTTTCTTCTACACTCTCAAATGCTTTGACTAATACATTTGTCTCATCATTTAATTGTCCAAAATCAGTTTGATCGTCTGTAATTGTGATTTCAACATTTTTCTTGATATCCGCTTGATAGGCTTGTTCTTTTGGAATATTCTTTCCATCGAATTTAAATCTTGCTTTGGTTTTAAAAACCGCAGACCAATCCGCTTTATCTCTTTTTAGAGATGGATAAGGGGCGTAATAAACTTGTAGGGCTTGTTTGGCTAGTACAAAAGTATTGTACTGCTGATAATGGGAGGTATGTTTTATTTTTATAAGATTATAATTTGGATGCACGTTAATACCAGAACCTGGAACATTGCTGAACCAGTTGCATCTAAACAAAAAAACTTTCTCTACGGTTCTTATAAAATATGTCAATTGCAAAATCTGGGTTAACATGCCATACAATCATGTATATGATTATTAGGATCATCACTGCCTTTAACAAATACACCGGTATTGTTTGTTAATTTTTCAGCACCGTATTCTTTGGTGTTGAATTTATATCCATTAATGAAAAATATTGGATACGTTTTAACTTTCCTTTTCGGTTCCAGCGCCAAACGTTTTAATCCTTCATCGACCACATTATTTGTAAGATCACAAACGTAGTTCGAAAACCAAGAAGCAAAATTTTTGCTTAAATCGCCGTTTGGATTTTGTGATTCATAAACACTGCTAACAAAAACATAATATATTGCTTTATTATTAATTTACACATGCAGTATTAAATTAAATTTATCAAAACTTTTAATCTGATAATTACCTAATAAATGGTGCAACTTCTGGACAATTAAGAAGAATATATGTGTGCGTTACATGGTAATCTCTATCATCTAACCATACTTCTACACATTTTCCAGCATGTCGACCATGTTGTTTAAAAATAGGTAACATTGCTTCAGAAGAAGAATCTTGTTCAACGGCCTCATCATTACGCGCAACACTTTGAAATTATGAATGCACATGATCATTGAAATAATGAGAGAAAAAGAACGGTGCTTCTTCTTCGATATATGATTTGCAAATCGAATCTTCAACTCGAGCTTTTTGTCTCACTTTTTTCTTTAAATGATTTAAGTACCTAATAAAAAATATTTCATATCAATATTGATTTTTATTTAGAGTTAAATTAACATTTACATACTCAGTATTAATAACATACCTCTCGAATGGATACATCCATCCATATTGCACAGGACCTCGAAGACGTGCTTCAAATGGAAGATGAACAAGTAAATGCTCCACTACATTGAAAAAACCTGAAGGAAATATTTTCTCCAGTTTGCAGAGCAGTATAGGGATTTTTACCTCAAGTTTACGAAGACAGTCAACTTTTAACGTAGTTGAACAAAGCTCCTTATAAAATAAACTAAGTTCTGTTATAACCTTCTAAACTTTTACGGGAAATAATTCTTTGAAAGCGACGGGTAACAAATTTTGCATCATTACATGGCAATCATGGCTTTTCATCCCACTTAGTCTTCCGTTCTTATAGTCGACACATCTACGAAGATTAGATGAAATTCCATCAGGAAATCGTAATCCTTCCACCAATTTTAACAGTACTTTAACTTGGTTGTTATCTAGTTCATAACATGCTTTGGGTTTTTTAGTGTCATTTGGCTTTATATGAAGCTCAGGACGATTACATATTTCTTCTATATCACGTCTTGATTTCAGATCGTCCTTAGTCTTGCCCTTAATATTCAAAAGTGTGTTAAACACATTATCAAATACGTTTTTCTCGTTATGCATCACGTTAATGTTATGACGGATTAAGAGATTTTTCCAATAAGGAAACTCCCAGAATATACTCTATTTGCACCAATTATGAAACGTCGATTTACCTTGGATTTCAGTTTGCTGTCCGGTTTCATGTATCTTTGGATAATTTTTTACAAGTTCATATATATCTTCACTTGACCAAATTATTGGTGGTTGTAAAGCCTCATATCTATTAGCTATGAAGTTTTTTTGTCTCTTCTAAAAGCATGATTAATATGGAGAAAACGTCGATGACAATCAAATCATGAAATTTTCTTCCTATGCTGTAAAGAAAATGCTCGTGTTTCTTCCATACAGTAAGGATAAGCA
Organism: Allium cepa; assembly: GCA_030765085.1. NCBI lineage: Eukaryota > Viridiplantae > Streptophyta > Magnoliopsida > Asparagales > Amaryllidaceae > Allium > Allium cepa. Next base: position 367,318,708 of record CM060939.1, read on the forward strand.
AAAAGATCGGCCGTACTCTAACCCGAAAGCATTGCATATGCAGGAAAATCGCTAATTGTCCATAATAAAGAAGCGAACATTCGAAATTTTTTTTCCGATACGTTGCATGTTTCAATTCCTTCATACCATAATGTTTTCAACTCTTCGATTAGCGGTTGTAAGTAAACATCGATACCCTGTGTCGGATCATCAGTGTCAGGGACGACAATTGTGAGAAACATTTATGGAGTTTTCATACACATCCACGGGGGTAGATTGTAAGGTGTAATGATTATAGGCCAAGATGAATATTTAGAACCAAACTGAGAAAATGGTGGAAATCCATCAGTATACAAACCTAGTCTAACGTTCTCTCCGCTGCGAAATCGGGATATTTCTTATCAAAATATTTCCATGCTTCTCCATCAGATGGGTGTGTTAATGTACCTTCTTCAGGTGTTCTCACACTGTGCCATCTCATATGATGCGCTGTTACAGATGATGCATATAACCTTTGAAGTCTAGGAGCGATAGGTAAATAATGCATACGCTTGTATGGAACTTCTTTTTCCTTTTTTCCTTGGTTTGTATCTTTCTTGATTACATATTTTACAATTATGACGACTGACATTATCTTTCCAAAACAACATACAACCATTTAGACATGTATCAATTTTTTGATACGGCAAACCGAAATATGACATAAATTTTTTCACTTCATAATAATTTTCGCACATTAAATTATCTGATGGCATATGGCGTTTAGCAGCTTGTACAACAGCCGTAAATCCGGATTCTGTGAGGTTGTACTTTGATTTCATTGCAACGTACTCTGCAGTTGCCGATAATTGAGTGCTGCTAGTACATCCATTCCAAGAGGTTTCTTAGCAGCATCCAATAAATCATATATTTTTTTCGCTCCAACATTTGATTCCTCTTCGACGTTAACATCGTCATTGTTAATTTCAACAGCAGGGAACATTGATTGTGCTGCATCCTCAACCATATGTCCTATGAGATTCGTCGTACCAACTTCATCACTAATGACCTCTATTGACTGTTCTTCATTACGTGTTATAATTTCTTCATGACGATCCCACACTAAATAATTGGTTACGAAACCATATTGGCGCAAATGAATCCTAACCATATTCAGTACTATATGCTTCAACAATTTGCACATATTATATGGACAACGAATTTCTACATCATTTTCAATATTACTTAAAGAAAATTCGACAAACACATTTACCCCGTTAAGAAAATGTTTACTTATTGAGCCTTCCATTTCTCTTCTTTGATACATCCAGCTTCGATCAATAAAAATAATTGACCATTTTTCCTACTGTAAAATCTATGATCAATAGTTAAAAAATTATTAATCAAATTTGATAAACACATTTAGATTTTACTATTTTTTATAATCCATTTTCATTTACATACAAAGTTATATTTCTTGATATTTTGTTCACATTTTTGTACCTTTTGTGATGGTCGGTCATCCGACTTCCCATTACAAACACAATAGTAATTACATTTCTTAAATCATATCATTATAAACGTTTCCCAAGGCAGCACTTTCCCTGTGTTCCTTGTATCGTACATATATGCATGTACACAAGAAACGAAAAGGAAACGCCGTCGAAATTTTGTGAACCGTTTATAACGATATGATTTACGAAACGTAATTATTTTATAGTGTTTGTGACTTGTCCAATACAGGGACAAATCCAACAAATATTATATCAGATGAATATGAATATCCATTTTGCAATAAAAACGAATATTCATACAACGATCATATACAACACTTGTCAGACGGGGCCAAAAATTCACTAAGGGGTTTAAATTTTGTTTATATGTTACCGTTTTATTAAATATATAAAATAAAGCATATTATGCATTATTTTATTTATATTCTACTATTTTATTACATATATAGTAAATTATATGATTTTTACTATTTCGCAAAATGTATAATTCATGTGTATATATATACTAAATTATATACTTATCTAATGCTAATATATTTTGTAAAAGATATAATTCATGTTCGTAAAATATTCGACTAATTCATGTTTGCCTAATATTTTATAAAACATACACAAAATAATTTAAATCAATCCTAGCTAATCTAACGCTAACTCAAATGCGCATTTACACTAAATTATCAATATATGTATGTATGTGTATAATATATATACACAAACAATTTGGACATTTGGATGGTAATAATTGTAATTAGCACTTAGTTTGGTATATTAAACAATCAATAGGCCATTAGATACAACTATAACAACAAATTAAACACGAAATTAGCAAAATTTAAAATTTTAGGGTTTTAGGCAAAACCTGATTTTGGAGCTGCATTTGGATGGAGAGAGACCGCTGGTGTTGATTGATGGTGTCAGAGTGGCTGCGGGTTGCGTCGGGAGGCTGGGAGCAAGAAAAGAGGAGGAGTGGAAGAAGATGGTGATGGATTTGGGTGTTTTTTGGTAGGAAAAGAGGAATGATTTGTGCTCTCGGTTTGGTTGCAGGTTTACACGAATAATACCAACGGCTTCTAACGGTCGCAAACGGCATTTTTACAACGCTTACCAATGGCTACCATTGGCTTGTTAAAAAATAACGAGCCGTTGGTAGCCGTTGGAAATTTCCGTTGGCGGCCGTTGGAACCCTATCGTGGCTATATAATGTAGTTCTAGTAGTGTTTCTAAAACCTCAAACCCAATTTCTAAACCCTCAAATCCATCCTAAACTGTCCCTAGCCGCCGTAATCTAGCAAAATCCTTCTCATCTTTCATTAAATCAGATTCTCCAAGCTTCTACGCCTTCAATCCATCAAAAGTTTGGCATGTCATTCCCTTGAACTAATTATCTCGAATTGTCATAAAATCAATGTCAATTTGTGCTTAAATCTACTGGTAATAACCAATTGATTAGTTATAATTCTGTATTGGTTGATTTGGAATTGTTCATCATAGTTATTAGTGTTTGAATTGTTACTATAAATTAGGATGAAGGTTAAATCCAAAAATTAACGTACAATTGGAGCTAATTTAGGTTAATCAGTCTATGTGGTTGTTAGTGTAACACAGTTTAGTGTTAATTGATGTACGTACTAGCTAAAATATCAAAAAATAATACTTTATTTACAGAATCTTTTTATTAATTCATAATGTTAATTATATATAAATTTAGTTTATGCACGTGTGTTAATATAAAAAAATTAAGTGTATAGCGTTAATTTTTTTATTAATGTATGATAAATTCAAAGTAATGCTAGCTAAAATGTAAAAAAAACAAATTTTATTAGTTTTTAATTGTTAGCAAATTCAATTGATGAATTAGTGTGTAATGTTAATTAGTGTATATTATACTTTATTTTTTAAATCGCTTAGGCTCCGCTTGAGAATTTTGCAGTACTCGTTATAAGAGATTTTGACAGTACCGGTTATGACCATAAATGGTCGTATCGGTTTTGATTGGTTTACCTGAAGTGTTGTTATAACCGTTTAATACTTGCTAGAGAGTTTTACATACACCAGTTTTGAGAGTTTTTGACTAAATTAGCATTACATGTATATCCTTATCTTTATCCTCTTGTTTTGTGAATATTACTTCTACAATATAATTAGTAGGGGTATAATTGAATTTTTTTTATAATCCCTCAAAACTACCTAATTTGATGGATCGATAATTGCCATCAAAATTACAGTACATTGATTTTATAACCAACAATAATCGGTGTGAAAAAAACTTATAAGCAAGGGTTATGATAACACGTGAAATATAGAACCGTTCAAAACAAGTCAAAACCGGTAGAAATAGACTCCCAAGCGGAGGCTTAGACTTTTTGGCACCATCTGACAAGTATTGCATATGACCTTTATATAGATATTCATTTTTTATCACAAAACGGACACAAACATTTATTTGATACGGTATTTGATGGATTTATCCCTATATTGGACAAGTTACAAACACGATATAATAACTACATTTCGTAAATCAATTCATATGAAAAGATTCACAAAATTTAGACGGTACTTTTCTTTTGTTCTTTGTGTATGCGCATTTGTGTACGATGCGGAGAACAGAGGTGAAGCGCTGTCGAAATTTTTTGAATCATTTAAGGTGAAATGATTTGCAAAATGTAATTATTTTTGTGCTTGCAACAGAAGTAGGATGACCGTCTATTGGAAGTAAAAAATAATAATGTGAAAATATAATATTATATTTATAATATGTTAAAATTAAAAATAATATTTTATAAAAAAGAGCAAAAGAAGCAATAAATCTTCTCTAATTGAAAACTAAGAGGTATTTGGACATGGCGAACATTTGAAATTTGAAGAGGCGCTTCCAGATCTGTTTTTTGATATCCAATTTTCTCCAATTCAATTGCTCTTCGCGGCTTCCTCTTCCATTAGGGTCCTCTACTTCGTCTCTTTCTTATCGCGACCGCCCTTCCTTCGATCTGGACTTCGTTGAGCTTTCCAATAGATGGCCAACCCTAGGGGGGATGCACTAAATGAGTTTCCTCCTCTTCCTTCAAAGTCCGACGATGGTGCTCCGCCTCAGTTAGGTATGCTTCTTCCTATAGCCACGTCGGCCTCTGAGGAGTCTCAGGCTGCTATTAGGGAATCTCAAGTCGAAGGCTTTCATGTGTTGGTTCACTATGCTATAAAGTGAATCAGACAATAGTGTTCATACAATATATGGAAAATTTTCTGTTATCCCACTTTTTTACACAACATATGAAAAAAAATCATATGTTGTGTGACACAACATCGCTCAGACAATATTTGTTCTCAGACAATATTTATCTATTGATTGATTGAAGTTGTCAAAAAAATAGTATTAACTCCATATCAATATTTTGGTTTCCCTCTCAATATATTCATAGCCGCATGTTCCTTAATTATTTTCCTCTTTTCTTTTTTTCCATTCTATTTTTCATGATCTCTCAAACTAACGAATCAATCGATTAGACCTTATTTAATCTGTTTCTTCTCCTTATTTACTTATTTTGCAAACCATTTCTCGCTCTTCCGATCTCTCTCACTCTCAAAACCAAATCGTTAGAACCTTAAAATTGGCTTCCTTTTGTCTTCGAGCTGTCTTCTGGAATTAAGGTTTCCAAACCGAAGCGCCGTTGATAATGAAATCGCCTGTATCCCTTTATTTATTTAGATGGTAATCGAAGCGGTGGAACCCTAATCTCAACAAAAAGAACATAGCTAGTTGCGATAGATTGATGGAGTTACTTCCGTTTTTGAGAGATTCTGATGGTAATTTTGGTATGACTTCTGCCCCTTTTGATTTTGTTTTGTTGTCGACTTGTTTCAATGCCGATGATGAAATGGAATTTATAGGGATTAAATCCCTATATTTCATATATACTTTTGGCTTTGAATTTTCAACTTCTTTCTTTCTACATTTGATTTATGATCAAATGATTATATGACTAATTACTTGTTCAATGTTGATATATATTCGAATACATTTGCTTTCAGTGAATGATTTTGAGTTCGATTTTGACTATTTCAAAATTGTTTCAATTGAATTTTTATTACACTTATTATCTCTACACTCGAGTTTTTTTCCATGCTGTCTTCTTTCTGTTTGTCCTTTTGTCTATATGTTATACTTATCAAAATCGTTGCCTTGGATGAATGTTCCGCTACCTTGTCTAAATTGCTGCACTATGGTTTTGTAATGTGCTAACATGTATTTGTGTATTCATGTTATTCCAGTCGCTTATGTACATGAGTGATGTGTGTGCACCGATCTCTTGAGTTTTTCAATTTGTGTTTGCACCCTGCTGCATCTAGTTTCAAGTCGTGCATGTGTTTCCCTATGTACAAGTCCTTGTTATCTCCATTGTTTTATGATGTTACACCTGCTTGTGTGTTCCGATACTCGTATCCTTACGTATTTCTTGTCTGGACCAATGTGTTGCACGTGAAACGATTACTTTATTGATTTATTCACCAATTCATTCAACAATTCACTGTATACATGTATATACATATATCTATACATGTATATTAGTTGCATACTACCTTGCCGATCTAATCTTGTGAGAACTTGGACTTCCTTGAGTTGCTGCTGTATACTTGTGTGCACTTATGTTCATTGTTGGTGTGATGTATACTTAACAAGATGTTGTTGTGATGTATTGTTTAGTTCATGCTTCTTACAATGCTTGTGCACTTCATTTCTGATCTGGTCTTGATTGTTAGTATATGCATGAGTGCATCTGCCTAAACTTGTTCTTGCATTCCCTTTCTTTGCCTGGACTTATTTGTGCACTATATACTTGTTGTTTCAGGCATCTGCACTATGTGGTTTCTCTAAGTTGTACATACAATATACATTCTGATTTCACTTGTATGCATGTATTGGCCGGTGCACATGTATTCCTTGTGCATATGTACTTTGTTGTCTTCTTTTTCCACTGAGAGTTGAGTCCGAAACATGGCTGCACCTATGTATGTTGTTTGTTGCACTTGAGTTGATTTCAAGCTTGCTTGGGGTTGACCTTGCACACACTTGCACCATGTTGAGCGTTTGGGCTTGACTTTTGCATTTATCCCTGAAATTTACAAATGTACATATGCACTATGTTGACTATGTGCTCGAACCTATGCAGTTCAACGTTGTTCATGCTTTTTAAAACTGATATGTGTTGCACCTGAGTTGAGCCCGAGCCCGCTTTGCCTTGACCTGGTGCACACTTGCACTGTGTTGAGCCTTCGGACTTGACCTTTTGCATTTGTCCTTAAGAGATAATCAATTCTTCGGCTTGTGATATTCATAGTGATACACTGTTCATATCATAAGCTGTTCGTGCACACTTAATTTTTGTCCCTGTCTAAAATATGAAAACAAGCAACCCAAATAATCGAGGCAATATTAATCACAATTATAATTTTACCTTTTTCACTTCTATTCGTTTCTTTTTCTATTTTACTACGTTTTTTATTTGACCGGTATAGCGGACGACTGGACACATGCTGGAGCAAGATGGTATTAAAACAAATTCGAGTTAGTGTAAGAATGTTGTATATGAGAGTGTGGAATAGTGTATGCTGAAAGTTGTAATGTATTTCAAAATATAAATATAGTGAAACCTAGATGTGTACTATTTGAATTTGAATTGAAATAAAATATTTGTTTAAATGAAATTATGATTAATTTATTTCATTTTGCAAATGTTTATTTCATTCTATGAACAACATATAAGTGTAATTGGTATTCATATTTGTCAATATTTATATGTTGTCTAATAGGTAATTCTGGGAATGGTATTATAACATCAGGCAACATACTACTATTTTTTTCTCTGTTGTGTTAGTGCGTATTAGACGAATGGGAATATCTAATGTGCAATGAAACGACACTAGATTTAATGACAAATAGATATGCTTTCAAACAACCGTATTGGTCAGTTGATATGTTTTGTATTTCAACGGAGTGATTTTAGTGCCTCCGCTTTGCCAAATCTTTAATTGAGATTACTCCGTCTAGGTAGTTGCTGACCCGTATTCCCATCTCCCTTGCCAAGGATCATGTAGCCTTCGTAGATGTCACATACTAATGGAAGCCACCTATTTATGATCATTTCCACTCATTTGGTCATGTACTTTCTTCCTGCCCTCTTGTCGATGCTTATCTAGATACCCTCCCCTTTAAGAATCCCTTCCCTAAACCTCCATCTAAGAATTGGCAGGTCAAAGCCCACACCCCACTCTCCGATCCGGCTGACCTGGTGAGCCCCTTTTATTCCCCACTTCCTCCCTCTATCCTCTAAGCCGACCCTGCCTCGTATATGGAATCCCTTCCCCTATATCGCCATCTTGTCCATCACTAGATAGCCATATCGTATCCAGTGATTCTCCTATTACTACCCTTAAGAAAAAATTTGTCCATGCTATCATCTCCGATCCTCCAAGTGCAAAAGGCATTCAGCATGCGCTGGCTGAAAAATTAGCTAAAGGTACGTAGTTGGTTTTGAACAAAAAAGATGAGACTTAGTCCCACATGGATAGCGGCTTGTGCTTCCATTTCTATATGGAGGATTTTCTCAAAATGAGTCTTAGATAATGAAAAGAATGAGCGGGAACTCTTCTATAAACTCTTGGATGATGAGATAGTCATGTGTAATGATGGGGAATTCGGTGCTAACAACGAAGGAATTCCGACTGCTCTAGATTGGGATTGGAAATTTATCTTCTCACCACACACTTCAGGTTATTGCCTCAAGCTTATGGTTTCGTCAATGAGAAGGAATGTAGTTTGCTTGTCTCTCCGGCTATATTTTATTTGGTTGTTATGATATTATTGGTTTTTTGACATTGCTATTCTGTTGTACTTGGGCCCAGTGGCGGAGCAACGTTGATTTTAGAGGGCTCACATGAACTTTCCAGAAATGCAAATATTAATACTATTTTTTTTTTCATTTTTTCGTTCTCTTCTTCTAAATCCCCTTCTATCGATTTCAACCTTAAAGTTTATAATCACTATTCTTCCCCGATCTTTCTCTCAAACTGCTAAAAACCTCTTGTGTAACATCATCTATCTTGAGTCCCGAAGCTAAGCGTTACTGTTGCTATAGTCATCTATAATATTAACTTCCGGTGACAAAATACGGCAATTTAATAGTATGTGTAATATCAGAAGCACATGAATATGAAATAAAATCAACACAGATTTCAAAACAACTTTTCTAATTGCATTAATCCATATTTCATATTCAGTTACATAATTTCAAAATGATTTCTAGGTTTTGATCAAATATAGTTATTACAAATTACGCAAATAACGACATACAAAGATGTCTCCTTGGATGATTAGGGTATTGGATAGACATAGTTGTCATAAATACATCACAGTAGAAATAATACTAAATAGCTCCTACATAGCTAGCTTTGCCTCCTGCATGTCTTCGGAAGCTTATTCGTCCAATCTACTGATCCTAAAAAGGCCCTTACTCTCAATCTACTCAAAATAATATTGAGAACACAAGGGTTAAAGGCGAAAAACATAAATTTGAGTCGGACAGAAATCCCAGTATGAATAATACTATTACATCTCGATCTACTGATATTAAGTAAGACCACGCCGCTTAACGGAAAGAGTTTCTCCTCATTAGTACCCTTTTAAAAGCATATCTTTTGCAAACCATAGTCGTGCAATCAAACTAATTATAACAATAATAGCAAATACATATATGCATAATAATCAGAAATCAATAAACTATCTGTCTACATATGGTTTTACCTAGCTAACTATTAACCATTGGCTGACTTGGGTCTACCAGACATAATTAATAATCTAACTTCTCTTAGACATAATACTGGGCTATCTGCCATAAACTATTTTCTTTTAGGGTCAACTGATCCTAATGGTTTTGCGGGCTCACCAATAATTTTTCTTTTCTTTGTATATTCCCTTCTGTGTGTAACATTATTTTAGTCCCATCTGCGATAAAGCCCTAAACATTGGAATTTTGAACTTATTTTAGCTAAGGGCTATTATTTAAAGTATAGGGCGCGACCCTAAACCAGTCCCATCTAGTCTTCTAATATCTGAGTCATAAATATAGGGTTAACTACCCTATTCAATTTTCATTTCCTGTAATATACTTAGGGTTAACTGCTCTATTCAAAATTCATTTCCCTGTAGATAATCTTTGCAAATGATATACCCCTAAAATCATATCTTTATAAAACACAAGGCAATCATATACTTTCCTTTACTCAAAACACTTATGCCATGATATATGCTTTACACAAAACAATGTGGATGAAATCTTATCAATGAGATTATCTATCCCTTCATAATAAGTTAAAACCTATTTTTAACTTAGAAAGTCTTAGGCTACAAGGCCAAAAAAATACCTTCGAAACCTTTGTTTAAAACCTTAAATAATCCCTTTTGAATTCATTGAAAGTACCCCTTTCAGAACAAGTTAACCACTTTAACCTTGGAAACATTAGGCCGAAAGGCCAAAATATACCTTTCAACTGTACTGAAAATATGCCTTTTGAAATCATTTCTTAAAACCTTGGACATCTCCTTTTCGAAACAATTTGAACTTATCTTTCAAAAGCAATGAAAACATTCTTTTCAAAACACCTAAAACATATCCTACAGAATGCTTAAAATATACTTTTTGAAACATTCAGAGTATACCTTTCGAATGCATTGGGATTCTTCTTTTAGAAACACTTAAAACGTTCCTTTCAAAAGTATTGGGCTAAATTAATAGTTTGTGGAAATATGGTTGCGAAATTGTTTAAAATTATTCTTTTCGAAACCTTTTGGGTTTAACATATAGTATAACTATGGGTCATACAAACAGAGGTGAAAGCATTGCTTTCGAAAGCATTAATCTCAAGTAAAAGAAAGAGGATAGTTTCAAAATCCACCCTTTTAAAACCATTGCCTCCAAAACGTTTTGAAAGCGGCTATACGACCCCTTCGAAAGCGTTAAGAAGGCGGCTTAAAAGTTTAATGGTGAAAGCACCCTTTCGAATGTATTGTTTTAAGGCTATGTAAAAAGAAGTAGCTTTAACTAGTTAGAAAGGCATGAATGCAACAACTTGGGTTTCGAATGAGTTCAAAAGCGGCTATCCTTTCGTAGTCTTCTTTTAAAATATAAGTGGCAACTCATTCGAAAGCTTTTTTCTAAAACAATGGCAAGTTGATTGGTTTGAAAGCCAATAGAGTTAGCTTCCACCCCTTCAAAAGCATCTTTTATAAATAGAAGCAAGTAGTGGAGTTGAAAGCTTTGAAGGTTAACTTCTACCCCTTCGAAAGTACGGTTTTGACACATCCCTTCCGCCTTTCTCCAATGCACACAATACCAATTTCTTGATATCATGTGCTTTGGTTTTGAACAACCACGAAAGGTCTAATTGGCTGTTAACGAAAGCCAACTAAGGAAGTGGCAAAGTGGTAAATCATAACAAAACTGATTTTATGCCTATCGAAGCTATTTCTTTTCACCTAACTTGCCTTATTTCCCAAAATATGATGTGTTGTCATTTCTTTATCAAAATCATTTTCTAAAAGGCTGCCGAATTCAGAAATATCAATTAAAACATTTTGACAAATAAGTCATTCTCGTTAGTTAAAACATATAAAACGTTTAACTCCCCTTACTTAAATAATTTTATAACCATACTAAAATACTTAGTAAAATTCCTCAAAAGTCATCATAATTCACTTTAATATGTTTTCTAACATATACAAATCTCAGACCCGAAATCAACATATAATTGTCTTAAATAATATTAACCCAATATTAACAATTTCCTTTCACAGAAAATTCATAATAAATCCACAATAACTTAGAAAATTATGAAGCTTGAAACCTACTTCTAAAATAATGTTTTTGATCATATATCAAAAACACAAATCATTTGGATGTTATTTAATAGGTTTTCCAATCTAAACTTATCATAAAATTTACATGAAACACTACAAATCATCAACAAGCATATATATCCATTCAAACAAACATAACATGGGATATTATTTGCAAAATTAATTTGAGTCAAATTTTGAAACCGAAATCCTTATGAAAAATGAGATATAAGATAATTATTCACCTTGGCTTGGTGTAAAGAAGGTTGAGATTTGCTCTTTGATTGAATTGCTTAAGCCTTCTACTTGAATCCTAGCTTTTCTACTCCTTAAATACCTTTAATGGTGACCGGTTAAGCTTATAAGTGTTTTGCTTTTTGTTTTTAAATATTGAAATGAATAAGAAATGAAGGTAAAAAGGGTTTAGAGTATAAGAGAAAATGTAATTCCTATTTTGCCATTACCATATTCCTTCTACTTATTTTTAATTCTCTTTATCTTATACATTCATAAGACATGGCCCATTTTAATTAACAAATCTCAATCCTTTAACCTTCTGCATTATTTTATTTAATTTATCTAATTAAATGTCCTAATTAATGTAAGTCAAAATTAGGATCATTACATACTCCCCTCCTTAAAGAATTTCGTCCTCGAAATTACGATAAAGTACTCACAAGAAACAAACATAAAGGTAAAAACATACCATGAAACAAGTCAGGATAAGTATCACTAATCCTGCTCTCATTTTTCCAAGTGCAATCTCTCTCGTCGTCGCTCCACTAGACTTTGACTATACGAACGAACGAAGATACTTCCTTTGATGAGACTTGTTTATTAGTCTCTTCCCATCTCTTACGACTATACAAACTTGTTTTCTAACTATAGTCATATCTGGTTCCACTACTTGATCATCTACCACAGTCGGTGTAATAGTAGTCTTTGGATCTCGAATACACTTCCTTTGATAAGAAATATAAAAAACATTGTAGACTCCTGCCGGACTATTTGGTAACTCTATTTTATACGTGGATTTTCCGACCCTTTCAATAATGGACAATGGTCCAACGAATCTCAGTGCCAGTTTTCCTGATTTTTCAAATCGAATTTCCATGATATCATGACGAAGACATGATCTCCAACCGAGAACTCTAAGTATTTTCGTCTTTTATCAGCATAACTCTTTTTCCTAGACCGGGCATTCTTCATCCTAGCTCTAATTAACTCAGTCTTCTCTGCAGCTTCTCTAACCAAATCTGAGCCAAGAACTAACCTATCCTCGGTCTCTTGCAAACAAATGAGAGATTTGCGTGGCATTCCATACAAAGCTTCAAACGATGACATCCTGATACTAGTCTGATAACTGTTGTTATACGAAAACTTGACTAAGTGTAGTTGGCCTTTTCATGATCCCCAAAATCTAGCACACAAGCTTTTAATAAATCCTCTAAGACTTTGTTAGCTCTTTTCGTTTGCCCTTCTGTCCATGGATGGTAAGCGGTACTCATCTTGAGCTTGGTACCTAAAGTCTCTAATAGACTCTTCCAGAACTCGTTAGTAAATAAAGAATATCTATCCCTTACTATATTACTAGGAATTACATGAAGTCTAACTATGTACTTCGTAAACAATTTAGCTAAAACAGGCGTCGTCCTGATTGACTTAACTAGAATGAAAGGGGCACTCTCGATCAACCTGTCCACTATCACCCATATACTTTCATTTCCTCGATTCGACCTTGGCAACCGGTCTATAAAATTCATTGAGATAGAATTCCATTTCCATACTGGAACATCTAAAGGCTGAAGTAACCTACTCAGTTTCTGATGTTTAGCTTCTATCTGTTGACTGTTCAAACACTGCCTCACCCATAAGCCTACATCTCTTTTCATACCTTCCAAGAAGAAAGTCCTTTTCATGTCCTCATAGATCTTAATTCCTTCCGGATGAATAGTGAACTTCGAACGATGGCATTCTCTAAGAACTTCCTTCCTAAAGTTCTCCATATTCGGAATACATAGTCTTCCTTTCTTCCTTAACCATCCATTTTGGTTAAGACTGAAATCTTTCAGTTCATCTCTCTTTGTTCGCTCCCTTAAATTTCCGTTCCATTCAGCTAATAATGGATCCTCCCCTTGTTTAGAAGCAATCTTTTCAATCATCACCAGCCTAACTTCTAAACATAACAACATAGAAGTTTCTCGACTAGAACTACTCTTAGATCTCCATTGTACTCCGGATGTAGTTAATGCTTCTAAATCTTTCCACTCAGCCATCATTGCCAATACTGCATTCTAGTATTTTCTGCTAAGTGCATCTACAACCTTATTCCCTTTTGCTGATGTGCACTTAATACCAAAGTCATAAGTGGCTAAAAACACTAACCACCTCTGTTGTCTCATATTCAACTCCTTCGGAGAGAATAAATATCTTAGTGATTTATGATCCGTATACAACTCAAATCTCTCTCCCAAAAGGTAATGTCTCAACACCTTCAATGCAAAAATCATCGCAACTAATTCTAAGTCATGAATTGGATAATTAACCTCATGCGATCTGAGCTATCGAGAAGCATAGGCAACCACTTTACCTCTTTGTATCAATATAGCTCCCAATCATGTTCCACATGCATCCATATATACCATTAAGTCCTAATTTCCCTCTAGAACCACTAACACATGTGCATTAGTCAATAAGTGTTTCAGTTTCTGGAATGCCTCCTCACATTTATCAGTCCGTAAAAATTTCACATCCTTTTGAGTTAGCTTGGTCGTAGGTGCTGCTATCTGCGGAAACCACTTAATCAATCTCCGATAATAAACAGCTAATCCGAGAAAACTCTTTATCTTAGTCACTATCTCGGGTCTCTTTCAACTATTTGCTGCCTCGACTTAGTTGGATCTACTGATAACCCTTTCCCTAAGACTACATAACCAGGAAAGTTCATGATTTACAAAAATATGAGAGTGGGTATGCCTCTAAATTGTTATCTAATCTAATAGTTTAAATCTCATTTTATTTATAGTTTTAGCTTCATTTTGCTTGTAGTTAACAATTTCCTCTCGCTTTGTCTGATTTGATTGAATTGATTTTTAAAATCTAAAACAATTCCCTACGGATCAACCGTACTCGCCATGTACTAAAATTGTACGTCATGCGCTTGTCGTTAAATTTTAATTTGAAAATTTTCAATGATTTTCTAATTCGATAAAAAATCGTCGTTAAACAAGTTTTTGGCGCTGTTGCCGGGGAGTGTGTTTTGATTTTGATTTTCTATTCTTTGAATCATTAGTTGTTTGATTTTTATTTTGTGTGTGTTACATTTAAAAAAAATCTTGTGCGTTCATATGATTTTTGATTGCCACTTGGTTTTGTGCGAGTTGTTTTCTAGTTTTCCTTTTCCATTTGCATTTTCATTATAAAAAAAATGAGCATACTCAATCTAAAAAAAGTTCTATTTCATTTTGCAATATTTCATTTACATTTACATTTAATTTTCCTTTTACATTGCTTTTCCTTTAAAAAAAACCGTCTTCAATCAAATAGTGTATATCACTGTGCACAACCCTGCACATATCCATCAGCCTTCATACTTCCATCTTGACATTCACTTCCTCTGTCATATACCTAAACAACCATTCTTCTCTGACCATACATCCCCCACCCGACCACCTCCCTGGACTGCCATACAATTGTCACTGCTTCACCGCAAACAACTGCCTTACCTGACCACTACAACTCCTCCTCCTAATTCAAAATCACTGCTTCACCCTGTTCCACAGACCCATATCACTACTCAAGCTATTGCTAGCTTCGTACTCCCAATATACTTACATCCACCACTACAAACTACCAGCCGAACCAATATTATCATCTCCAAAACCCACTGCTTTCATTAGCTTACATACTGCTTCCAGTTTCTTTCATCATCACAAACCACTCCATTCCCCTGCACCCATTCAAACAACTGATACAACAGCCTCTTCCAACCTTCACTAATAACAAAACAACCATCAACACAATCAAACCATCAAACTACTACAGCCATCACACACTCTGACTTCCCCTGTACACATCCTCTTGTCGCTCCACCACTCGAACAGCGCATATCACCACTACAAATCCACTGCATAATTCCAACAACAACCATTGCCATTACCACTGCGGCACTCTTTCATCACAGCAAAACCCACCTTCACCACCTTCACTGTTAACATATCATCACATTTGTGCCACAACATTATACTTCCAAATCAACCTCTTAAAAATTTACCACATTTCGCAACTCAACCTTCGCCTCTTCATCATCTCTAGCAACTTCACAAAGCATTAATAACATCGACATCAACTATCGATCGCGTTCATCAATACAACTCCGAAGAAATCATCGAACTCCAATCGTCAATAACGAACTTCCTGCCCTCCATACAACTTACACCGCTACCCTTCCACCTGCATCCATCTCCTTATATTCAAACATAAAACTATGAAGTACACTTCCAACTTCCAAATAAAAAACTGCAATCCATAAATCCTCAACGATACCTTCGCTTCCCTATTAACCACAGTACCAAACAAACATACATCTCAAACATGCCTTCACTGCTTCACCTTGACAACCAGTGACATCCATCAATCACCGCCCATTGCAATCAAATCACCACCTCCTCCAGACCCAATCGCACGACCTACAACGATCTTCTGACTTCCAATCAACTGCTAAAAACAAAATCCCTAATCTAATTATGAATGAATTCTACTCGCAACACATCACGACCACCACGCAACTTCCTCACCTTCAAACAACACAGCGATTTTTATATCCAATTTGTATTCGTGTTTTTTTACAGAATTGCATTTTTTTAATTTGACCATCGAATTGTTGTTTTGAAACAGTGAAAAGAAACGAGTTTTGTTGGCAGGGAAATTTGTAAGGGCCGGGTGGGTTTTGATTAGCAGGTCCGGTTGAAGTTGAGAGAAATGTTTTCATTCTTTTTTTACTTAGTTTTAAATGTTAAGTTTTTCTTTTTTGTTTCATTCTCTTCTTAAAAAAAGGGTTTCAAATTGTTTTGTTTTCATTTGTTGTAATTCCACTTATTTTGTTTTATTTTAGTTTCTTTTATGATATAAAAATATACATTGTATATATCTAGTTTTTCAGGTTGCGGGTGGCATAAGTGCTTGCTAAAAAGAAACTGCTTGCTTACTTAAAAATAAATTTGCTGCTTTAAAATAATTGCTAATAATCTGCACGCTCTGGTATCGTGTTTCCATCTCTAGTTTTATTTTGCTTGCATTGTTGGGTGCTTGCATTTGCATTGATATATATATATATATATATATATATATATATATATAAATTAAATCCAAAAACAAAACAAACTTCATTTAGTTGCATTGTAAGTTCACGTTTAATTATTGTTTTGCATTCATCTCATCTTTTTTTAATTTCTAAGGGAAATACCGCAATTCACATAAGGTGGAGGATTTCATCACCCTTTCCTTAGCTCACAAACGCATTTCATCTTAGAATTTGACTAACAATAAATTTTAGACATTCGACTTAAGGGTGTCGCGAGCTAATCTAGGAATTAATTATATCTCCATAATTGTTGTCTTTGAACAATTTTATTTTTTGGTGTCTAGGCTACGGTAGAGTAATAACCATTTATAAATATTATGGTGATTCGTAAACATTATAGTGGTTATTCCTCTGAAGATACTTAAATCTTCGGCTGCATTGCTATGGTGATTCATGGTGCACCGATACCCCTGCCCGTTACCTGGCAGAGAAATATTTTTATTCATTTAAGACAATGTGTAATTACATAATTTTGGGTTAGGAGCCATTAAGGACAGAAAACTGTAATTAAGCCCTTTGCATTCGTTGGTTGCATTAGTGTATGTATATTTGAAAAAATCCAAAAAAATTTGTAAATTTTACTTAATTTAGTTTTTAATACCAAAAAAAAATCCTTTTTCCTTTCCTTTGATAATTTTCAATCAAAAAAAATTCCCAAAAAATGTAAAATTCTTTTAAAATAGAAAAAATAAATAAATAAACAAAAACAAAAAAATCAAATTCCCATTTTGTAAAAACAAAAAAAATCCCTTTGGTAAATATTTGAAAATCTGAAAACTTAAAACAAATACGAAAACAAAAACATATAAAAAAAAATCTAAAAGAAGAAAAATTCAAACTTCTCTTTTGAAATTAAATTTCACTTGGTAAGTATTTTTCTTCCTAAGAAATATAAGAAAAAAATAAAAGATTTCTCACTTCATTTACCAAATCATGTTTCGTTCTCTAAACTCTTTCTAACTTCTTTCACTTCTCGACTTTCACTTGTGCATAAGTACTTGGACTCGTGACACAACAACAAATCGTTAGACTCGCGACTCAATAGCTAATCTTTTAAGTAGACCGACGGTCCCTCTGAGATGGTGAACGAGAATTCCCCTCGAACTCTTATGGATAGAAAATTTCCCGATAGAGTTTCTATTCCATCTTATATCACGTTACCCGGCCCTATGGGTAACCATTTTTAAATTCACCATATTGCCACGCTTACAAAATTTGGCAATATCGAGCACGATGACCCATACATTTTTTTGACGAAATTCGAACAAGTTTGCGCAATGAACTCCAAGAACTTTCCGATGACGGAATCGAACTTCGATTAATCTCATTCGCTCTTGCGGGTTATGCTGAAAAATGGTTGTACAGCTTACCATCGAACATGATTAAAACTTGGGAAGAATTCATAAAAGCTTTCTTAAAAAAATTCTACCCTTCGAAAAAACCGAGTAGAATCCGAAATGAAATTATGAATTTTCAACAATTCAAGGAGGAACCATTCGGAAAATATTATGAAAGATTCAAAGAGCTTTTGATAAAATGTCCACACCATAACTTCGGACGATTTGCCAAATCTTATACGATGGACTTGAAAACAGCTACCAAACTATGCTCGGATCAATGAGCCAAGGAAACTTTCTTGTCCAGCATCACGATGATGCTTGGCACTTTCTCGAAAACTCATAGAGAAGTCATCCTAATGGTGTTATTCGAACGAAAAATCAATTTACTCACGGTCGAGCGCACACTCGATAGGATCTTCTTTTGCTTTCGAAGCCATGATCGTCGCAATGATTAAAAAATTCGATAATATTTTCTCATTGAATCAAATGAACCAAGCTTTCCAACCCATGTATTATAAATGTAGCGATCCTAATCGTATAACCGATCAGTGCACTAATTTTGTCGAACAAATTAATGCTTTCAATAAAGCCAAAAACGACCTGTTTTCTCCAACGTACAATCTTGCTTGGAGAAATCATCTGAATTTTGTTTGAAACCAAAACAACCCCAACATGAATACTATTCGTCCAAATATTCCAGCATTCCTCAATAATGCTTCGAATCCTCCCTTTCAGCCCAACCATTTTCAACCAAACTTTACGGTCCGTCTCATAATCAACCGCAACAATCGAATTTTCAACCAAATGCTGCTCACCCTCCCCAAGACGATAAACATTTAAGTTCACCTGAGAAAACATTTAAAAGATTGGCCAAAGAAACTACTCAAAGCCTTCAATCAAACAACAATTTGCAAAATTTATTGCCCTCATATATGCAAAACACGAACCAATCGCTTGCAAAATTTGAAATGCAAATGAGTCAATTAGCCACGTTTGTAAGTGAACGTGAACGAGGAACATTCCTAAGCCAGCCCATTTCAAATCCTAAAAATCAAAATGCAAATTCAAATCAAGCCTATGTTGTTCAAGATAACAATGTCACCCAATTGAATGCTATCACAACTTTACGTTCCGGTAAAAAAATCTATAATCAAGTTGTTAACCCAAACGATTTACCAGAAACCTCTCTCGACACTTCTAAAACAACGTGGGAATCTGAACAGAATGTGGAGCCAAACATTGAATAGGAAGTCAATCAAAATTCTTCTTCTACTTGAGTAAACCCACCTACCGAGTATCGAGTTCCATTTCCACATCATATTTGGCCCAAGAAACATTCAGACCAATTGAAAAAGCTGTTGAAATTTTTTAAACGAGTCAAAGTTAACATTCCGCCTTTTGACATCGTTCAACAAGTCCCCACATACGTGAAATTTCTTACGGACTTGTGCATCCAAAAGAAACACACTCAAGTTCTCAAATAAATCTTCTTAGCCGCTAGTTTAAGTGAAGTCTTATCCAAATCCATGCCCATCAAATACAAAGATCCCGGCTGCCTTACGATTTCGTGTATAATTGGAGATAAGACGATTAACAAATGCTTGATAGACTTAGGTGCGAGTGTCAATTTGATTCCATATTCCATGTACGAACAATTAGGCATGGGTGAGCTCAAACCCATAAAGGTCACACTTCAATTTGTTGATCATTCCATTAAGAAGCCCGTGGGAGAATCGAGGACGTACTCATTCGAGTTAGGCAATTTATATTCCCTGTTGACTTTATCGTTCTCAAAACACAACCTGTGGCAAATCCTGAGAGTCAAATTCCATTGATTTTAGGCCGACCATTCTTAGCCATCTCAAATGCCTTATCAGTTGTCACAACGGTTCGATGAAAATCTCTTATGGAAACATGATTTTGGATCTTAATATTTTCAGTTTTGAAAGCCATTCGAATGAACCTCGTGACCAAACATTGGAAGTTAGTGCCATTCATAAAAACTTCGAAAACGAGACACTTGACCTTAACGATAAATGCAAAGGCAAGTACGAAAAATTATTTTATGAAACTCTCAATGAAATTGAAGACACTCTTCCCTTTGAATTGCTTCCAGTTGATCCTAAATCTCAACCCAATTCTTTAGTCGAGCAACTCCCGAAGTTGGACCTCAAAACACTTCTCGATCACTTTAAGTATGCATACTTAGGTGATAATGAAACATTTCTCGTCATAATTTGTGCGAGCCTCTCTCTCGATCAAGAAACTTATTTACATTCAATCCTGTCCAAAAACAAGGAAGTGATGGGATGGTTGATCTTTGATATAAAAGAAGTTAGTCCTGCTCTTGTTCAACATCGCATCCATTTAATCAACGATGCCAAGCCTATTCATGACATGCCATGAAGGCTTAATCCAAAAATGAAAGATATAGCTCATGACGAAATTCTTAAGCTCCTCAATAACGGTATCATATATCCCATCTCTGATAGTTCATGGGTTAGCCCAATCCACGTTGTACTAAAAAAGTCTGGGCTAACCGTTGTCAAGAACAATTTAAATGAACTTACTCCAACTTGTACTCAAACGGTTTGGCGTGTTTGCATTGACTACCGAAAACTAAATGCCGCAACACGTAAAGATCACTTCCCTCTTTCTTTCATTGACCAAATGCTTGAACGTTTAGCCGGCCATAAATTCTACTGCTTCCTCGATGGTTATTTCGACTACAACCAAATTCCAGTCGCTCCCAAAGATTAAGAGAAAACAACTTTCATGTGTCCATTAGGCACCTTTGCTTACCAACGTATGCCATTCGGACTTTGTAACGCTCCTGCTACTTTCTAACGATGCATGGTTGGCATTTTTTCTAACATGATTGAATGCTTTCTAGAAGTTTTTATAGACGATTTCTTTATCTTTGGTGATTCTTTTTTCGATTGTTTACATCATCTCAAGTTGGTTTTAGATTGATGTAAAGAAAAACACTTGACTTTGAATTGGGAAAAATGCCACTTTATGGTCAAACAAGGCATAGTCCTTGGACATATAATCTCAAATAAAGGCATTAAGGTAGATAAAGCAAATGTTGACGTAATTGCAAATCTACCCATTCCCATATCTATTAAGGACATCCGGTCATTTCTAAGACACGTTGGCTTTTACCGAAGCATTGTGAATGACTTTAGCAAAATCGCTCGTCATTTGACGACTCTCCTCGAAAAAGATGTTTCATTGATTTTAACTCCAAGTGTATCTCTTCTTTTGAATGTCTCAAAAAAGAACTCATTTCTGCTCCAATCATTTGTGCGCCTAATTGGGATCTCCCATTTGAAATAATGCGTGATGCCTCAAACTTTGCAGTTGGTGCTGTCTTAGGATGACGCATCAATACGATCCTTCACGTTATCTACTACACGAGTATGACTTTGAACGACGCTCAACTCAACTATAAAACAATTGAAAAAGAGCTTTCAGCTGTCGTTTTTACACTCGAAAATTTTCGACCTTATTTGATGGAGTCACACATTACTATGTACACGGACCATTTTGCACTTCGATATCTCTTCGCAAAAAAGTATTCTAAATCTTGCTTGATTCGTTGGATCCTTTTATTACAAGAGTTTGATCTTACAATCAAGGAAAAAAAGGGTCTGATAACGTCACAGCCAATCACATATCACATCTTCTGAATGCACAATCATCTTTGCCAATCAATGGAAACTTCCCCAATGAACAACTTCTTTCAATTTCTATCGATCAATGATACACTGATATAATGAACTACTTAGTCACTAAAGAAACTCCCTCATCTTGATCTAAATAGGATAAATACAAATTCATGTCCTAAGTGAAATATTTCTATTGGGACGATCCATACTTGTTCAAATACTGCTCCGACTAAATCATCCGACGTTGCATTCCGGATAATGAGATCAGGAGTGTTCTTTCGTTTTGCCACGGTCAAGCATGCGATGGACATTTCGGTCCTCGAAAAACTATGGAAAAGGTGCTTCGGTGTGTTTTCTATTGGCATTCTCTTTTCAAAGACTCATTCGAATTTTGCAAAAGTTGCGATCAATGTCAAATGCTTGGACGAAATTAGCGATGAGATATGATGCCTCTAAATCCCATTCTTACGATCAAAATCTTTGATGTTTGGGGTATCGACTTTATGAGACCTTTTTCCAATTCTTTTTGAAACTTGTATGTCATTCTCGCTGTCGATTACGTCTCAAAATGGGTCGAATCCATTCCATGCAAAATCAATGACCATAGAATTATTGTGAAATTTCTCAAAGAAAACATCTTTTCAGGGTTCGTCACACCTCGCACAATAATCAGTGATAATGGAACCCATTTTTATAACCGTTCTTTTGAAACTTTAATGAAAAAAATACTCGATAATCCACAAGTTATACACTCCGTATCATCCTCAGACTTATGGCCAAGTTGAAGTTTCAAATCGACAAATAATGCAAATCTTGGAAAAAACTGTTAACAAAAATCGAAAAGATTGGTCTCAGAAATTGACCGACGTGCTTTGGGCTTACCGTACTGCTTTTAAAACTAACCTTGGGATATCTCCATTTCGCTTAGTTTATGATAAATCTTGCCATTTACCTATTGAAATCGAACACAAAGCGTTGTGGGCAATAAAGAAATTAAACTTTGTTCTTGAAAAAGCCGGCGAAAACCGAAAACTACAACTCAATGAACTAGAAGAACTTAGGAATGATGCGTATGAACACGAGAAAATTTACAAAGAATGAACCAAAGTTTTTCATGACAAGTCAATCCTAAGGAAAACGTTTTCGTATAACCAGAAAGTTCTTTTATATGACTCAAGACTTTATTTACTCCCAGGGAAACTTAAATCAATGTGGACCGGACCATTTGTGGTACGAACTTTTTTTCCACATGGTGCCGTAGAAATAGAAAAACCCAAGGATGGATCAATTTTTAAAGTCAATTGTCACCGTTCAAAACCTTTCTTGGAATTGCCCATAACCAAGAGGAGGTGCTCATGATTCTTCATGAGCCAAGCTACGCACGGTAAGAATATTAGCCCTCTTTTGTAAATATGTACATATTTTTCCCCGTTACACTCATTATCTTGTACATTGACCATAGGGACGCAATTAAATATTAAGTGTGGGGGAGTCTCGTTTTCATTTTTTTAAAGTTTAATGGCATTTTTGAATTTTCATTTTCTTTTAACTAAAAAATATCAAAATTTCTAAATCTCATAAGCATTTTCTTTTTAGCATTTTGATTTACTTTTGAAGAAACACTATAGGATAAGTATAAGTTTTGGTTGATAAATTGAAATTTTTGAAAATTTATTTGTCTTCACAAAAATAAAAGTGAAGTTTGATTACAAATAACAATGGTTTAACTAGTATATAGGAAGATTCATATGTGTAGATTATGAACTATATTCTAATGAAAATCTTTGTTTAAAAAAGTGGTAAATTTAAGGTAAAGAATATAACATTTTTATCTTCTAAGTTAAATAGTGCTAAGATGATTTTGCAAAACCCTCTCTTTTCAGAAAAAATATAGAAAAAAACACAAAAATATATATAAGATTTTTTTTGTATATATGTATATATTTTTAACACCTAGAGTCATGTGTTCATACTCGTGTGTTCACTCGCCATGCACTGTACCCTTCTCACATAAGCCTGAAAGGCAGCGCATGATCGGTATATCTGGCCTCAGTATATCTGAGTTAGGTGTATGTATATAAAAATTCTTTTTAATAACGCCTATAGTCAATACGCACTTGTGTGTTCACTCGCCACGCTCAGTATTCCCTTAACATCAGTCCGTAAGGCGGTGCATGGATAATATATATGGCCTCAGTTTACCTGAGTTTGGCATATGTAAATATTATTAATATCATCAAAATTTTCAAATAAGAGAGAGTAAGCAATTGAAGTCCAAGCACCATTTTAACTTGTTTGATTTTACTTGTTATTGGAAAGAAATGAAAATACCACTTTGATAAACTTTGATGATCTACTAAGGATCTATTAAATAGTTACACTATATTATCGACCGAAACAACAAGTAAACTATTGTCTATTTGTTATGATAACTTAATTTTTGTAGGAAATTTTGATGAGTAAATGGCTTAAATTTTCAAGATAATGACCAAAATTTATATTTAACATATTTGTGTTTGTTTAAAAGTAAATCTTTCATTGGTAAATATTTTCAAAAACTTGCATTCATCCCATTGTAAATAAATCTTGCACTTTGTAAATATTTTCACTTTGCATTTGGATTTTGTGGGTAGTATCCGCTGAAAACCCTCATGAGACAACACTCATCCTATTGGGGACACCCAAAGGTTTAACGGCTTGTTTCATACGCTCAATGCAATCGTGCTCCCTACGAAAACGGATTTATCTTAGTTTTCCTTTATTCAAAAACGAATAAAGCGATAAGTGTGGGGGTATTAGATGTGCACATAAATATGCATATATTTACATCCATATTTTATCTATTTTTATTTAAATAAATGTCATATTTGTGCATTTTAACATGTTTAAAACAAAAATTCAATTATTTTCAAATCATCATATATTCATCTTCATTCAAGGGCAAAATTGTCATTTTTGTGCATGTGTCAATTTGATAATTTTTACTTGGACATTTTTATGATTTGAGTAGGAAATTTTGATGCATATGGAAGAGGGTTTCATGAAGATATATGCATGCATAAGAGAATAAAAAGGAACGAAGAGGAAAAAATTCAAGCTCGTGATCGTGGAGGACCCCACCTAGTTACCTAAATCTACAATTAGAAGCTAATGGACAACTAAGTGGAGGTTAAAGCTTCATGCATATTTAATAATGGATTAATTAGTGGCTAATGGTTACTTGGTGGCCACAGTTCCTAAAGGGCATTTTACGAAGCACCCTAAAAATGAAATTAGGGTTTATGCATGTATAAATAGTCCTCTTATGTACATGTAAATATCTTCTACTCTTTCAAATTAGTCAGAAAATCAAAATGAAAGTTATAAGCTCTATGTTTCATGAAATAAAAATGGCTTTTTAGCCTCTTTCTCCTCTCTTTTCTACTTGTTTTTATTTACTTTGGTGCTTATACTTATTTCTATGCTCTTATCTTTTCTTTGTTAGCAGACTAAATTTACATTCATGCAAGTAGTGTAGCTTTTCTTTTTTTATGCAAGTAGTTAGTAGTTAATCTCTCTTTCTTCCTTTGCTTAGTTTCCATTTCTTTGACTTTTAATGTTGAAATTTACTAGTGTTGATTTGATAACACAAATTAGTAGCTAAATCCCTTCAATTTAGAGGAAATGAAGCTCTCTAACTTTATGTAATTTCAACATTTTTATGATTTATGTTCTCTTTTGGTTTTTGCTTCACGAGAGTGATTTTTGATGCAAGTTTATATAAGTGGGTTTGATAGCTTATGTTGCTTTTGCAAATGAGCTATTTTTATTCAACGTAAACACAATTTACATCATCATTTGTAATTGATTTTTGATTTTGAAAAGAAAGTAAAAACAAAATGTGATGATCTATCTTACTAATTACAATAGTAGATATATCATACTTAAAATAGCTTTTGCTTTGGCTTCATTTTCATGAGAATTTGTAAGTGGTATAATTGTTGTATTATAGCTTGATGGTTTAAGTTATGTTAATTAATAGCATAAATAAACCATACTCTTGATCAATGCAACAATTATTTCTTTTAATATCATAACTAGAGATCATAAATTATTTGTTTGTTAATTCATAAAAATATAAGAGTGGATTTGCCTCTAAATTGTTCTCTAATCTAATAGTTTAGATCTCATTTTATTTATAGTATTAGCTTCATTTTGCTTATAGCAAACAATTTCCTCTCACTTTGGTCTAATTTGATTGAATTGATTTTTAAAACCTAAAACAATTCCCTACGGATCGATCCGTACTCACCATGTACTAAAATTGTACACTGTGCGCTTGCGGTTAAATTTTAATTTGAAATTTTTCGGTGATTTTCTAATCCGGTAGAAAACTCGTCTTAAACATCTGCCTTAGCGTCTCAAGCACTATCCTAAGATGAAATTTATGATCCCTTTCATCCTTAGAGTATACCAAAATGTCGTTAATGAATACCAACAGGAATCTGTCTAGATATTCTCGAAAGATTCTATTCATCAAGTCCACGAAGAATGATGGCGCATTATTTAGTCCGAACGGCATCACTAATCATTCGCATGATCAATATCTAGTCCCGAACGCCATCAAAGTAATACTGTTCTCTATCACTCTAAGCTGATGGAATCCCGTTGCCAAATCCAATAGAAAAAAAACTTTAGATCCACTCAACTGGTCAAAAAAAGTCAATTCTAGGTAAGGGATATCGATTCTTTACCATCTTCCAGTTCAACTTACGATAATCTATACATAACCTTAACAATTCATTCAGTTTCTCGCAAACACTACAGCTGCTTCCCAGGGCGAACAACTTAGTCTAATAAATTTATTACCTTCTAAATCCACCAACTACATCTTTTGCTCTTTTATCTTGATAGCTGTCGTTCTACTTGGCAGTTTACTCGTTGGTTTTGCTCCTGGTACTAAATCTATCCGAAATTCAATGGCTTGCTTCGGTTGTAGTCCTATCACGGGCTCAAAGACATCAGCGAATTCTCTAACAACAAAAACTCGATTCAACTCGCCTTCTGCCTCCATAACACCCATAAAGTGTTAACCTCAAAACTAGGGTTTTCTATGGAGTATATAATCTGATCACTACAGCTGGGGTATCTAAGTGGTATTTTCCTATCATGGCAAATATCTCAGCATCATATTTACTTAACCAATCCACACCAAAAATAATTCTGGACCCTGTGAAATCAAATGCATGCAAACCACAAGCACATACATCGCCTAAAAATTCAAACTCTAGGTGGTCACATCTCATCCCAAGAGTCGCATAACCTCCTATCAGATTCACAAACCTTAAGGAAGTAACTCGGTATGAGGATTATAAGTTAAGCTTATCTACCAAACAATGAGATATAAAAGAATGCGATGCACCATTATCAAATAGAACTCTAACTGATATACCATGATTGAAAAGCGTACCTCCTAACAAGCTTTTCCTTTCTCCTCTACTGTTGATCTTGAGTAGCTAGTTCCAATGCAAACATTTCGTCTTTCCCATTCTTGGCCGGTTACTTGCACTGGTTCTTATAATGTCCAATCTTGTCACAATTGAAACATTTTATTTCTTTCTTATGAGCAACTTTCTTCCCTTGGCCTATCCGACATTCATGAACATAGAGTCCCTTCTTGTCACATTTATAGCAAACTACATCATCCTTCCTTTTCTTGGCTGCTCCTTCTTTATGAGCATCTTTCTTATGGAAAAACTTTCTCTTTTGGTTCTGCCCACTTTGAGTTTCCCTAGCTTTGTTACCATCATGAAAAGAAAGCATCTCCTCCCACCTCAAATCCATGTCAATAACTACACCACACAGATCCCTAATATGTGGCAAAGTTGCTTTAGCAAGCTTGAGTTCCAAATTGCAGATGAACTTCTCATTTCTCTCGATAACCGTATCAATCATAGCATATCCATATCTCGATAATTCCTAAAATTTGGTAGCATACTCAAGCACTGTCATGTCTCCCTGATCCAAATCCGTAAACTTCCTGAGCAGAGTTGACTTAGCAATCTTTGACATGATTCATTCCTCAAACCTCCATCTGAATTCTTCCCAAGTCATGGTCTCTTCGGTAACACTGTTCCACCAATATAGCACTGCTTCTTACAACTATTTAGAAGTAACTCTCCTCTTCTGCTCACCATTAAGCCTAAATCAGCAAAAATCCTTTCGCAATGAAGTAACCAAATCTCCACTTCAATTGCGTCCTCAATCCTGATAAATGGCTTTCCTCCAAGCCTGGCGTAATATCTGCTTAGTATTGCATAGTCATTGACCATCAGAGCTTCCTGATTTCCTTCTCTTGCATTTCCTCCGATTAATACCAAGGCAGCTCCATCCTACATCGGTTAGACGAAAAGCTGATACATAGCTCTCATATCAACTTGTGGTGCTCCAGCACCTACATTAGCAGCTGGTGCACGACGTGGATTCCTTCTAGTGTTTGGTCTGGTGTTTCCCTTAGTGGTGATGCTTCCTCCACCAAGGTTAACTCTTTCATTCCTAGCATCCATATATTACATCTACATTTGAGTCTTTGAAAGACAGAAGAATAGCCTAAGGAAGACGAAGAATAGATATAATGCGTATGCTTATATATAGCAAATATAAGTACGTTACTATAGTGATATCCCATACCCCAATTTGTTCTCTAATTACTTAGGATTATGTTTTAAAAATCATTTTAAAATTAAAATTTCTTTTAAGTTTTCATAAACTTATGCTATAATACCAAGTTGCAACATCCCCTATCTTGAGGTCCGAAGTTAAGCGCTACAGATGCTGTAGTTATCTGTAGTATTAACTTTCGATGATCAAATACGGTAATGTTAATGGTACTTGTAATATCAGAAGCACATGTATATGAAATAAAATCAACATGGATTTCAAAACAACTTTTCTGATTACATTTCGAATCCACATTTCATATTCTATTATATGATCCCTAAAAGATTTCCTGGTTTTGATCAAGTATAATTATTACAAATTATGACAAGAGCGACATATGAAGATGCCCCCTTGGATGATCAGATTACTAGATAGACATAGCAGTCATAAATACATCGCAGCTGAAATAATACTAAATAGCTTCTACGTAGCTAGCTTTGCCTCCGTCTTCAGAAGCTTATTCGTCCAACATACTAAACCTGAAAAGGCCTTAACTCTCAATCTGGTCAAATTAATATTGAGCAACGGAGCGTTTAAGGGAAAAAACATAAACTTCAAGTCAGGTAGAAGGCTGGTGTGAATAATACTATTACATATCCGTCGACCAATATTAAGTGAGACCATGCCGCTTAGCGAAACAGGTTTACCCTCGCTAATACTCTTTTAAAAGCATAGCTTTTGGAAACCAAAATCTTGCAATCAAACCGATTATAACAATAATAACATACACATATATGCATAATAATCAGGAAATCAATGGACTATCTGCCCACATTATAGTTTTATCTTGCTAACTACTGACCATTGGCTAACTCGGGCCTACCAGACATAATCAATAATCTAACTTTTGTTAGTCCCAATACTGAGCTATCTGCCCTCGACTATCTTCTTCTAGGGTTAATTGATCATAATGGTTTTGTGGGCTTAACAATAATATATCTTTTCTTTGTATATTCCTTTTGCGTGTAACATTATTTCAGTACCCTCTACAACAAAGCCTTACACATTGAATTTTAGACTTATTTTCGCTAGTGGCTATTAGCTAAATTATAGGGCGCGGCCCTACACTAGTCTTATCTGGTCTTCTAATATCCGAGTCAAAAACTTAAGGTTAACTACGCTATTTAATTTTCATTTCATGTCATATATTAAGGGTTAACTACCCTATTCAAATTTTATTTCCTTTTAAATAATCATTGCAAATGATTTACCCCTGAAATCATATCTTTATAAAACAAGGAAATCATATACTTGCTTTAATCAAAACACTTATGTTATGATATATGCTTTACATAAAACAATGTTGATGAAATCTTATCAATGGGATTATCTATCCTTCATGATAAGTTAAAACCTCTTTTTAACTTAGAAAGTCTTAAGCTGCAAGGCCAAAACAACACCATCAAAATCTTTGTTTAAAACCTTAAATAATCCCTTTCGAATTCATCGAAATCTTTTCACCTAACTTTTCTTATTTGTCAAAATATGACTGGCTTCCGTTTCTTTATCAAAATCCTTTACTAAAAAGCCATCGAATTCTGAATTATCAGTTAAAACATTTTAACAAATAAGTCTTTCTCCTTAGTTAAAATTGTTAGTATCTTTACTTAAATAATTTTATAACCATAATAAAATACTTAGGAAAATTCCCCAAAAATCACCATAATTCACTTTAAATATACATTCTAACATATATAAATCTTAGGCTCGAAATCAACATATAATTGTATTAAATAATTTACACCCAATATTAACTATTTCCTTTCATAGAAAATTCATAATAAATCCATAATATCTTAGAAAATTATGAAACTTGAAACCCGCTTATAAAATAATGTTTTTGATCATACATCAAAAATACAAATCATTTTGATGTCCTTTAATAGGTTTTTCAATCTAAACTTATCGTAAAGTCTATATGAAACATTATAAATCATTAACGAGTATATATATCCATTTAAACGAACATAGCATGGCATATTATTTTCAAAATTAATTTGGGTCAAATCTTGAAATCGAAATCCTTATGGAAAAATGAGATGTAAGATAATTATTCACCTTGACTCGGAGTTAAGAAGGTTGGTATTTTCTCTTTGAGTGATTTGCATAAGCCTTCTACTTGAATCCTAACTTTTCTTCTCCTTGAATCCCTTTAATGGTGACGGACCGAGCTTACAAATGTTTTGGATTTTGTTTATAAATGTCGAAATGAATAATAAATGAAGATAAGAAGGGTTTAGGGTATAAGAACAAAGTCTTTTCCTATTTTTCCCTTACCATATTCCTCCTACCTACTTATTTTTAATTCTCTTTTTCTTATACATTCATTAAAGCATAGCCCCTTTTAATTAACAGATCTCAATCCCTTAAATTCTATGTTTTTTCGTTTGATTTATCTAGCTAAATATCCTAAATAATGTTAGTCAAAATTAGGGTCATTACATTTTGTCTACTATCTTCTCTACCATTTTGCTTTCACGATTGAAAGTCAAACTCTACAATGGTGTGAAACTCGATCCCTAATAGTTGCTAATGCCACCTAAACTTACTATGGTGGCGGCAGCCCCTTGTTGCCACTGAATTGACTGCTTCTACGGCTCCACCCCTTGATATAGGTTACCCTAATCCCATCTAATTTTGATTTACTCGCTAATTTTTCCTAATTAGTCTACTTAATACTTATGAATGCTTAAATTAACCAATGATTAGGAATTTATTTATTGAATGTTACTGATGCCTAATTTGTTTGTTGAATGCGTCTTCTCTGTTTCCACTAATTTATCTAATTTTCCTAATTTATTCACTTGTTTTAATGAATATGGAGTGTATAATTAAAATAATTCTTAAGTTAATCAATAACACTCTGTTCCAAAATGCTAAGCCTTGAATGGAATATGATGTTTTGAACTATTTTTGCAATACTGAAATCACTGCTCAACATTCTTGCAATACTGAAATCAATATTGAATAATTGTCAAAAAATATATTTCGATGGCTATTGCCTACGGCCCCTAACTATTCAAATTGTGTCCCCTCTAGGTTCAAATCCCGGCTACACTGCAGTTTGGGTTTAGTCAGTTCTGTTGTGCTTATTTGATGATATTTGCTAGCTGGTCAGGCATATTAGCATTTATTATCTGATGTGGGTATCTTACCCAGGACTTTTGTGCCTTTATATATACACCTAGTGCGGCTGTATGACCCTCGGATCATACATCCTTTTCATCCAAAAAAAGTAAAAAGAATAATGTATAGTATAAATAATAAAATAATAAATGAATTGAAAAATAAAATATCAATCCAAAAGTAGTTGTAATTTTTTCAATCTTTTAAAAAAAAATAGATTTCTATCATATTTTTCAATGTAGGAAAAATTGTCAATTATTTTGTCGATCGGAGGAGGTAGGTGTATGAAGAAAGGGAATGAAAGGCTCGATAAAGGAATATTTTATAATGATGTGCATGAATTTAATAAATTCGTTTAAGTAATAATGGAAACGACAAAGAAGTTCATTTCCCTCATAGTATCTGCAAACATTTAAAGCATTGGAAACCTGATATGGTTATAAAACAATTATGTCAAAATGATTTTGTGCCAGATTATTATGCGTGGGATCATCATGGAGAACTTGTTGCACCTAATCCTATAGCATCAGATGAGGAGGTAGAATAATGACAACGTTATAGGGAATCCTACATAAGATATGATTGAAGATGCAGTATGATCAATTGTCCATATGGTCCAAGTTAATGGTTAAGATGTGAATGTTGAAGAAGAACAAAATATTGGAGCAAAAAATCTATAATTTATTGGATATTGTTAACAAACTCTTTGTAATGGTTGTAAAAGCGGCACCTGATTATCTGTAACCGCCATATAGATTACTATGAATCTAAATTCAAAATCAAAGAATCTGGATTTACAACAATTGTACAAGCTGTAAAACATTATATGCCACTCAATAATCTAATGTGCAAAAGGAAAGGAATTTCTATACGAGAACGAGACCGACCACCCGAGGGAACAAATCGAGACCGGTTGCTCGATACTAACCAAGAAAAATGAAGGGAAAGAAAGTTATATATGAGTTATAAATAACTAAAATAATGTTTATTTAAAATAATGTAGCACGAATTTAAATTGTCATTCTATTTTTAACCATAGGATCAATTATTTAATGAATGAGATTGGTTGCTCGAGGTAACAGGTCAAGACGAGCTAACCTTTGATGAGGAGGACATGATTTTTGACACTATCATGGGATCGCCAATGCAGAATAGACTCTATGGTTTTGGGAGTCAAGAGGTAACGTTTATGTATGGTATATTTATGAATAATGTACAACATATTAATTTTATTAATCACACTATATAAAACTTACATACTTTGGTAAAAAAATGTTACAGGTTAAATGAAGGAAAACCAGCTATATAAAGGCTCGGGATGATCAAGAGATTGCAGACTTGAGAGCTTGGATTGTTGACCTCGTGATTGAAACCAGGGTCGAATTGAGGAGATGTATCGGATATTGGATGAATGCATTGCTATGTTTATGCAACAATATGGTAGATTTCCTTCATCACTGGGATCTTGAGGTGATGTTTGATGGGCTTTTGAGATTGAACTTATGTTTATTACATATATTGATGCATTTTTTATTACTGATGTTATATATTTCATGGTATAAGCGATATATGTGATTTGGGATTTAATATATATGATTTACATGTATGAAATTATGTTGCGATATATATTATTATATATGTGTTGTTTGAGTAATGAATAGCAGTTGAATTGAAAAAAAAAGTTTTAGATTTTCAACAGCTTTTGATGGCCTATTGGCCAAAATATGACAGTCTCGATGCATGCCACATGTACTCGACAAGGATACGAATGTAGGATCGATTTCACCCTAGAGGGGGGGGTGAATAGGGTGATAGTGTAAATTATAAAAATTAATCGCGGAAGCTTATCAATTAATTTAAATTCAGATCACAGAATAGCAGCACAGATATAGCAGAATATAAATAACAGAATAAAACAGAACAACACAGAATTTACCCAGCTTCGGCAAAACCCTGCCTACGTGCTGCCCCCAAGGTTTCTACTAGAAATTAGATAGTCCCTCGCTTACACACGTAAACTCGCTATACCCGCTATTGACTAATCTAACTCTACGCTCAAAACCCTGCCACAACTCAACTACCGAGTTGCGAATTCTCAAGCTACGCCACGTAGCTTGTCCCCTAGTCACACGACTAGAAAAATAAAACGGTTTAAAAGAAAAATACAAATTAAAAACAATTCGAAATTAGAATAACCCTAATTAAAAATTTAATGCCCTTATATAAAATAAAACACTCTTTAGAAGCCGGCCCCCTTTGTAACTCAACCCGTCTCTTTTATTTTTTTCGTTCGTGAAAAAAATGGCCGCTCCTCTTGCAGATTTAGGGCTTCGTCCCTTTGATCCCGTGCTCTTAAATTAGGGTTTCAAATTTAAGTCGCTGCCTTTGTTGGTTGATTGCAATCACTGTTCCTCTAATTTGCTTCGGCAATCGACCGTATCTTCGATTTGAACACGACTTCTTGTATTTGATTGAGTTCGACTGCAAATTGGTATGTGATTTTTTTTATTGCTTTTAGTTAATATTCTTGAACTCAATCAATAGATTTGCCGATGACGATTTCCTTATATAGGGTTCATAACCCTAGATTTGGGTTCGTACAATTATAATTGAATTTGTCAAACGATTTCTCTGGCCGCTTGATTTTGTATTGATGAACATGATGATATTTGACCTTTTCAAATTTGTATATATTCGCTTTTATATTACTTGATAGTCACGGCTTTGGTTTCTTGACTTGGTTCGAATTTTCTCGGTTTTGAATTTGACAACCACGGCTTTGAATATTTGTGATGTTTGACTTCGATCATTTTACTGTTGACTTTGGCTTGATTAGTATTATACTACGGTCATCTCTGCAATGTTTGTGTTCATCCTGATGAGCTTCCTCTCTGGCCATCTGTGTTGAGCATTTCTCTGGTCTGTCCACTGCAGTTTGTGTCTTGCCACTGACTTACTATTTCGACATGAGTCCACTGTGCTTGGCCTTGGTTATATTGATTTTGGCCCATATCTGTTCATCTGCACTTGTGTATATTATTGCTGTTGTCATGATTGCTGTGGCACTGAACTTGAGTTGTCTTCATCTTTGTTCATTGAACTGGCTGTTGTCTTTGTTGTTGGGTTGCTGCACATATGAACTTGCATTCATTCGAGTTCAGTTTGCACTTGTTCATCATGTAGCTTGTTGTCTTCATGTATAGTTGCTGTCTACATTCATGTTTGGTTGCCACTGAATTTTGATGTTTTTGCCATTCACTTGTGCTGTGCAGTTTTGTGCTTTGAGTCAGTTTCATTGTTGCTTCTGTGCATATATATTGGCCGTTTAATTGATGCTGCAGTCTTCAAGCATTGTTGATTCATTGGTCTTTGCTGTGTACATGTTGTAAATGATTTGTGCTTAGTTGCATCACTGTATCAAGTGGCAGTTGCTATATGCCTTTGTGCTTACTGTACTTGGTTGAGTTCTTTCCTTGTGTTGTTTGGTCTTGTTGCATGAGTTACTTGCATTGGTGCTGTTGCAATTCGTTTCGGTCTGACCCTTCCATATGCTCTCTGATAATGTTGAACTTCACTGTTGCTGTTGTGTTCTGTTCATTCCTAGTTGCCTTGTTGCAGTTTGATTGTGATATCCATGTTGCAACTGTTTTTGACATGTGAACTGCCATGATTGTTGCAGTCCATTTTGATGTTGGTCTTCGTTGCATTCATGTCATGTCGCCTTGTGTTGAATCCAGTTTCAAAAATCGGATTTGACCTTGTGCTTGTGTCGTGATTTTCAATGTTATTGCACGTGAGTTGAACCCGGTTTTTCATTTGGGTTTGACCTGTGCTCACCTGTCCCTGTAAAAGAATCAAGTGTATATATCGGCGTGCACGGCCTTGTGGCATATACAGTAATATACTGTGTATGTCACAAGTTGTTCGTGTATGATGAATTCAAATTTAAATTATGACGAACAACCCAAATAACTGAGGCAAATCATATTTTTTAAAAACCATATTTTATTTTATATTGCAAAAATATTTCTTTTTCAATTTTACTGCGTTAGTGAATATTTTTGCAGATTGCTCAGATGCTGGATTCTAACTGGAAGGAAGTTGAAGATAAAATATGAGTGAATGAGCAATATGTAGTGAGGACATTTGTAAATATGAAATTGTGATGTAATTGACATCAAAGTTGTATATGTGAATAGTGAGAGCTTGAATTTGTATACTATTCAAAATTGTAATAAATATTTGTTTGAATAAAATATTCTGTTTGAATTCAAATTCAGTGTTATTTAATTTATTCAACAAATATTAATTTAATCTATGAAAATAAATAGTATATTATCAAATACATTTAAACGAATGTATATATGTTTATTATCATCAAACAAAAATCATATAAGCACATATTCAACAATCTCCCCCTTTTGATGATAACAAACATATATTTAAGATTTTGAATATGTTAAATGTATTTGATCATAGATATATCCTAATTTCTCCCCCTATTTAAATGCTTCCTCTCTACATGATGCTCCCCCTATATATATGCATACAAATAAAAATATGCAAATGAGTCTAGATGCAAACAGAAAATTATTTGACCTTTGCTTGAATTTATTTGACAAAATCTTAACTTTTCTCTCCCCCTTTTGTTATCAGCAAAAGAATAATAGTGTTAGAGAAAATAGAGATAAAGTAATCGATATCAATCCAACATTAAAACTCAATTGAATATAAATATTAAATTTCGATAAAAAGTCAAACAAAAATCATAAATGTTTTGGTAGGCACATATTCCACTTTTAGAATGATGGAAATGATGTCATCATATAAAACCATACAGTTGTGTCTATTTGTGGTATATTTATATCAGGAATTTGAATATCTACTAACCATGCATAACCGTTAGGACTTTTAAATGAGATTAGTAGTATTCCAATTTTATTTTAAAAAAAATGAATTCAAGTATCTTCTAACCACGCATAACCCTGAGGACTTTTAAATGGGATTAGAATCAACTTGTTTATTTTACAAATCAACTTTTGATATGCGTTCCATACATGCATAACCGCGAGGACTTTTAAATGAGCATGGAAGCACATAACAAATTCCAAGTAATTCACCCATGCATAACCGTGAGGACTTTTAAATGAGAGTGAATACTTTGGTATTTATTTATTTATTTGTTTTTTTTTAAAAATGTGAAAATGAAAAACGAACGATTCCTGTTTAAAGTACCACATATCGACAAACTATATAGAATTTTTATGAGTGATGGTTGTTAGAAATATGATAGTGATAGAGATGGTCATGGAATATTTACCAACAAACAGTTTTATAACTCTTGTTTAAATTTCTAAAGAAATTTATTAATTATACTGTCTCGAGTCATAATATTTGATCAATATTAACACTCATCACTTTTTCAATCACTGTTTTTCTTTTCGATAAACATTAGGGAGTCAGATTAGTCAAAATAGTCATTTAAAAACAGATTCAAAAATAATTATGAAATTAATTTTTCAAAAATGACTAATCTGAAACTATGGTCAAAAATGATTTTCTCCAGGGGGTTTTAAAAGAAAATTTTCTGCTATTTGAAAATTATTTAAAATGAAAAATATGCAGATATTTTCTTTGAAAAACGATGCAGTTACTAAATGTCTCAACAAAAAATCACGTTTCACTAGTAATTTTTCTATCAACTAGATTACCAGTGTAATCTGCATCTGAATTTCTCTTTCACTCAAAAATTATCATCAATTGAATTTTATAGACCAAAACATGAAGTGTGCACCAAAACTTTCAAATTCAATTTTAACAACAATTTACATGACATTCTTTTGAATTTGAAATGAAGCTGTGTAAATAATCAGAAAACCGTGAATAAAGAGTTAACCGTATTATAACCAAATGTATTATCCAACAAAACACTATTTTTAATCCAAAATGATATATATGAAGTAATTCAAAGAATTTAGAGATTTTTGTAGTGTTTTTGGCATAAGAATATAATTGGCCAACTATTTTGAATAAGTCAGAATCAAAAATCATCATCTTTTCATCAATCTCAATATTGGCTGATTTTAATTCAGAATATGGTGCAGATTATCACATTTAATATATCGTTTAAAACATACCATTACCTGTTTTACCTTTACGATATTTTTCGTCGTTGTCCATTGTGATTCTGTCACCTTTATACTAGGCTAAGGAACTTTGCTTCGTCGTCCGTTGTGTTTCTGGAACAGCCAAAAAATCCAGAGTACACTGTTGTTGTTCCTTAGCCTGCCACCACACCTACACGATGAAAGATTTATGTGACCTATTTGTTTTTATAGGTCCATGGTTGTTAGTGGCAGAAAATTTTGAAAAACAATTTTGGGAAGACCCAAAACTATTTATAATTGTTCCCTTCGGCACCCAAATTTGTTTAA
Source organism: Allium cepa (assembly GCA_030765085.1). Classification (NCBI taxonomy): domain Eukaryota; kingdom Viridiplantae; phylum Streptophyta; class Magnoliopsida; order Asparagales; family Amaryllidaceae; genus Allium; species Allium cepa. The sequence goes on from CM060939.1 coordinate 367,356,698, forward strand.
CTTTGAGAGATTTTATATTTGTGCCTTTTGGAACCCAAATCGGTATAGTTTTCACATGTTTGGGTCTATACCAACAATTATTGTGATCGTGTCCAAATTTTCTACAAATTGTGCATATAGAATTAACTTGATTAATATTGCTTGCAACAATTTTCGAATTATTATATCCAAGTCCTTGTCTAATCGTATTAACAGTTTGCTTTCCTAATAGCATATTCAACGATTTTTCACTTTTTGAAAATTTATCTAAAGTAGTAGACAGTTGTTGGACTTGTGATTTTAGGGATTCATTTTCGTTTAACAATTGTGTGCACTTTTTAATAGAATTCTCCCTCCTAATATTTTCATTTTCCTTTAAAATCAAAATTTCATTTTCAAGTGATTTTATATTGATTTCTGATTTTTTAATTTCCTCTTCGAATGTTGGACACTTATCACACTTAGGGATTCTACGTTGATAGTTCTTAACTAATTGATCAAGTTGTTCATTGCATTCTATCAAAGTATCCTTTTGAGATTCAAGTTTAGCATATTTTTCCCTAAGTCGTTCATAACAGCCATTTATTTCATGGAAATAAATAAGTAATTCAGAGTGAGTAAGTTTTGATACCTCGCTTGGCTCGTCATCGTCGCTATCGGTTATATTCCCATGAAGGCACATATCTGCTTTCTCACTCTCACTGCTATCGCTTTTATTCCACGTGGCTGTAAAACACCGTTTTGATTTCTTTTCAAAATCGCGTTGAAATCAGGGATAATTGGGCTTGATATCACCGGGTTTGTTGCAGATGATCCCGTGTTCTTTCGAGTTATCCAGTGCTTTGATTATTCTGCTTTTTAATTTTTGCTTTGGAGCTGGATTTCCGTATTTGCGGTTCCACCTTTTGAATTTCTTCATTATTAATGCCAGCTCGGCTGCTCCATCATCATCATCCTTATCACAACTGCAATTTAGCAATCCTGTTAAGCACATTTCTTTAACCGAGTCAGTTGTGGAGGATTTCTCATTGCTGTTGACTTTTGCACCATATATTGCGTCGAAAGTATTCCAGATTTCCTGTGCATTTTCACAATGAGAAATGAAATTAAAATTATCTTGATTAATATGAGAATATAATATATGCATAGCCATAACATTAATCGAGATAATTTTCTTATCTGTTATATCACACCCATTTTCAATAATATCCCAACATTTAATATTAACAGATTTTAAATAAAATTCCATTTTCAGTTTCCAATTCAAAAAATCTGTTCCATCAAAAATAGAAGGAATAATATTGGAACGACCCTCAAAATTATTATTAAAAGAAGCCATTTTAAAAAATTCAAAATTTTAAAACAAAAACCGATTTTTTGAAACACGAATTTTTAAAACAAAAATTGATTTTTGAAACACGAATTTTTAAACAAAAATTGGTTTTTGTAAAATCAAATTTTTAAAACAAAAATGGCTTTTGTTCCTAGCTCTGATACCACTAGTAGGATCGATTTCACCCTAGAGGGGGGGTGAATAGGGTGATAGTGTAAATTATAAAAATTAATCGCAGAAGCTTATCAATTAATTTAAATTCAGATCACAGAATAACAGCACAAATATAGCAGAATATAAATAACAGAATAAAACAGAACAACACAGAATTTACCCAGCTTCGGCAAAACCCTGCCTACGTGCTGCCCCCAAGGTTTCTACTAGAAATTAGATAGTCCCTCGCTTACACACGTAAACTCGCTATACCCGCTATTGACTAATCTAACTCTACGCTCAAAACCCTGCCACAACTCAACTACCGAGTTGCGAATTCTCAAGCTACGCCACGTAGCTTGTCCCCTAGTCACACGACTAGAAAAATAAAACGGTTTAAAAGAAAAATACAAATCAAAAACAATTCGAAATTAGAATAACCCTAATTAAAAATTTAATGCCCTTATATAAAATAAAACACTCTTTAGAAGCCGGCCCCCTTTGTAACTCAACCCATCTCTTTTATTTTTTTCGTTCGTGAAAAAAATGGCCGCTCCTCTTGCAGATTTAGGGCTTCGTCCCTTTGATCCCGTGCTCTTAAATTAGGGTTTCAAATTTAAGTCGCTGCCTTTGTTGGTTGATTGCAATCACTGTTCCTCTGATTTGCTTCGGCAATCGACCGTATCTTCGATTTGAACACGACTTCTTGTATTTGATTGAGTTCGACTGCAAATTGGTATGTGATTTTTTTTATTGCTTTTAGTTAATATTCTTGAACTCAATCAATAGATTTGCCGATGACGATTTCCTTATATAGGGTTCGTAACCCTAGATTTGCGTTCGTACAATTATAATTGAATTTGTCAAACGATTTTTCTGGCCGCTTGATTTTGTATTGATGAACATGGTGATATTTGACCTTTTCAAATTTGTATATATTCGCTTTTATATTACTTGATAGTCACGGCTTGGGTTTCTTGACTTGGTTCGAATTTTCTCGGTTTTGAATTTGACAACCACGGCTTTGAATATTTGTGATGTCTGACTTCGATCATTTTACTGTTGACTTTGGCTTGATTAGTATTATACTACGGTCATCTCTGCAATGTTTGTGTTCATCCTGATGAGCTTCCTCTCTGGCCATCTGTGTTGAGCATTTCTCTGGTCCGTCCACTGCAGTTTGTGTCTTGCCACTAACTTGCTGTTTCGACATGAGTCCACTGTGCTTGGCCTTGGTTATATTGATTTTGGCCCATATCTGTTCATCTGCACTTGTGTATATTATTGCTGTTGTCATGATTGCTGTGGCACTGAACTTGAGTTGTCTTCATCTTTGTTCATTGAACTGGCTGTTGTCTTTGTTGTTGGGTTGCTGCACATATGAACTTGCATTCATTCGAGTTCAGTTTGCACTTGTTCATCATGTAGCTTGTTGTCTTCATGTATAGTTGCTGTCTACATTCATGTTTGGTTGCCACTGAATTTTGATGTTTTTGCCATTCACTTGTGCTGTGCAGTTTTGTGCTTTGAGTCAGTTTCATTGTTGCTTCTGTGCATATATATTGGCCGTTTAATTGATGCTGCAGTCTTCAAGCATTGTTGATTCATTGGTCTTTGCTGTGTACATGTTGTAAATGATTTGTGCTTAGTTGCATCACTGTATCAAGTGGCAGTTGCTATATGCCTTTGTGCTTACTGTACTTGGTTGAGTTCTTTCCTTGTGTTGTTTGGTCTTGTTGCATGAGTTACTTGCATTGGTGCTGTTGCAATTCGTTTTGGTCTGACCCTTCCATATGCTCTCTGATAATGTTGAACTTCACTGTTGCTGTTGTGTTCTGTTCATTCCTAGTTGCCTTGTTGCAGTTTGATTGTGATATCCATGTTGCAACTGTTTTTGACATGTGAACTGCCATGATTGTTGCAGTCCATTTTGATGTTGGTCTTCGTTGCATTCATGTCATGTCGCCTTGTGTTGAATCCAGTTTCAAAACTCGGATTTGACCTTGTGCTTGTGTCGTGATTTTCAATGTTATTGCACGTGAGTTGAACCCGGTTTTTCATTTGGCTTTGACCTGTGCTCACCTGTCCCTGTAAAACAATCAAGTGTATATATCGGCGTGCACGGCCTTGTGGCATATACAGTAATATACTGTGTATGTCACAAGTTGTTCGTGTATGATGAATTCAAATTTAAATTATGATGAACAACCCAAATAACTGAGGCAAATCATATTTTTTAAAAACCATATTTTATTTTATATTGCAAAAATATTTCTTTTTCAATTTTACTGCGTTAGTGAATATTTTTGCAGATTGCTCAGATGCTGGATTCTAACTGGAAGGAAGTTGAAGATAAAATATGAGTGAATGAGCGATATGTAGTGAGGACATTTGTAAATATGAAATTGTGATGTAATTGAAATCAAAGTTGTATATGTGAATAGTGAGAGCTTGAATTTGTATACTATTCAAAATTGTAATAAATATTTGTTTGAATAAAATATTCTGTTTGAATTCAAATTCTGTGTTATTTAATTTATTCAACAAATATTTATTTAATCTGTGAAAATAAATAGTATATTATCAAATACATTTAAACGAATGTATATATGTTTATTATCATCAAACAAAAATCATATAAGCGCATATTCAACAACGAAAACCATCAAAAGATCTGATGAAGTCCTTCAAAAAGTGGTCGAAGAAACCGTCTAAATATCTATCGATGAGTAGTTGTTTGACAGATGTTATTTCGATAGCTATTTTCATCATCTTTCGACGGCTTTGGATGACCGCCATGACTATTAGCCATCGAAAAAACTGTTTCCACTTGTAGTATTTAAATATGTAATTTTTTTAAGTGGTTCATTCATTTATATTAGAATTTTAAAAAAAAGTATGTAAGCTTAGTTTTTCTTGTACTTGAATATAAAAAGTCTATCATTTTGTTCTTATAAATGGGTCATGTATTTTGTTACGTTTTAGGATATAGTAATAATAAACAAATGAATAATTAGATCATTTTATTTTTATTGATTTAAAATTTATGATTCGTTAATTTTTTAGATAAGTTTTTGTTTAGATAAATTTTAAACCATTATCTTATGCTTAACATGTTTGATTTGATAAACAATAAATAGATTTGATTTCAAATATTCAGCGATAAACAAAGCTAGAATTGAAAGTATAATAGCAATAATCAATATATTTTATGCACGATAAAACTCTGTAACCAATATGAAAATTTTCATCTAAGATGAATGCATTATATGATGAAAGCTATTAATACTATTTGGAGTTACAAATCAAAAAATTTGAAGATAAAAATAAAACTCAGAATTTATGGTTCGCCTAGAACTATTTTCTAAATCACCCCAAGTCATCTTCTCCTCATTCATCTCATTCTCAACAATGTCTCATTGGTTCAGCTCGCCTCCATATGGGTGTGCCTAGAAGCAAATTTCCTTCTAATGGCACGTATAATCCCATCATCCCAAATATCCATTGCCTAGCTACACCTTCATGTCCTCATTAGACTATGTTTTGCTATTATATATGATAAATTATTTTATTGTGTATACATGTGTGTGTGTGTACATGTGTATGCATGCATATATAGCATTATATATGATGAATTGTTTAATAATTAATTCCATAATTGAAATAAATGCTATTTGAATTAATAATTGTTGAAGTAAACTTTATTAGAAGAAGATTATAATAAACTTTATTAATAAGAGGTGAAGTTTTGTTATAACTTCATAAATAGCTAGTTATAGCTATATTGTTTAGGGCTTAAGTAATTATACAATAAGAGATTGTTGTAATATGAGAAAGCATAAATATTGAAATATCGTTGACTTATTTCTTAATATATAATAATGATCTCTTGATATTCTCTCTCAAACTCACGATGCAGCAACAGTAAGCATCCAGAGTTTACTAACTAAAAATAGAAAAACAAAAAACTGAGCGTGACTTAGTATAAATGTCTGCGATCTACTTGGAAGAGGAAACAAATGTAGAATAGTAACACCTTTCATAGATGATAATGTGTGACATGACAATCAATCTCAATATGTTTGGTCCGCTCAAGAAAAACTAAGTTGCGAGAAAGCTGAACAACCTTTATTGTCACAATACATAAGAGTTGGATTAGAAAGAGATATCCTCATACCTTAAGTTACTAACGTAGCTAAACAATTTCTTTAGTAGTAAATGTTGTAGCACAATACTCTACTTCAGTTGAGGAATGAGAAATAATGGACTGCTTCTTACTCATTCAGGATATATGAGAATCACACAAAAATACAAAACTAGTAATCAACTTGCGATTTATGGGACCGCTATCACAATCAACATCATCGTAGGCACGCAATTCTAAGGAGGATATGGATAAAAATAAAAGGCTATGGAAAATAGTACCTCGAAGATACCTTAAAATACAAAGAACAACTATCCAGTGAACTTTAGTTGGGGTGCAAAAAATTGACTAACAATCGAACAATAAATGATATATCAAGGTGAGCGATGGTAAGATAAACAAAGATTCCGACAATGTATGGTAAAAAGTAGGATCTGACAGTGGTACACTATCCAAAAGAGGGTATTTTACATTAACTTCAATAAAAGTGCCAAAAACCTAAATATCGGTAAGTCTAGTTTTCTCAAGAATATCTATGACATATTTTGACCGAGAAAAAATATAATCTTTTGGTCCACTTCAATTCCAAAAATATTTTAGAGGACCCGTATCCTCATTTCAAATTTTCTAGCTAACTCCTTTTTCATGGTAGATATATCATCCACATCATCTCTTGTAATAATCATATTATCAATGTATAATGATAGTATGATACATCCTACATTAGTGTTTTTAACAAACAGTGCATTATCATGAAAGCTAGAGGTGAAACCAAGAGGTCTAATCACAATAGAAAAATTCTCAAACCAAGCATGAGGTGCATGTTTGAGTGTATATACAACGCTTTCTTAGGCTTGCAAACATGCCTATATTCATGGAAAACACCTGGATGAGGCTTCATATAAACTTCTTCTTAAAGGTCTCTATTCAAGAAGACATTTTTAACATCAATTTGTAAAAGGGACCATTGTCAAACGATTGGAAGTCATTTTAGAATCATTCTACAGCAATGAGAGTATGGATGGTATTCATTTTTGCAATTGGGGGAAAAAGTCTTCTTATAATCCATACCATATTATTGAGAGTAACCTTTTGGAATGAATCTTTCTTTATACTTTTAATCAATCCATCAGATTTTTGTTTTTATTTTATGCATCGAATGACAACTAACAACACTCTTACCATGAGGTGGAGGAACTAAATCACAAGTACTTATCTTTTGCAAGGTTGAAAGTTCTTCATGCATAGTCTCTCGCCAACCAGAATTGTAACTACCTCTTTATAAGAAGTTGGCTTAGAAAAATTATGTATAGAGGATAAGAATAAGGAAAAAAATAAAGAGTGACAAAAATAAGGAAAATTAGGTAATTTTGTAGACTTAAGAATGCATATAGAACCATGAAGAGGTGGATCTATAGGCTCAATTAGAGATAGAGAAGCCATAGAAGAGGAGGAGGCAGCCTCGGGTATTCTGGTCTTTATGGGCCTATTAGTATTGTTATTATCCTCAAAAAAAGATCAATGTGAATAAGATCGAATCTAGTTAAACTATGTGTGCCATATGGAATAAAGTAAAATGGTATATGTTCAAGAAAAACAAGACAAATAAAGTTTTTGAATGGATGGATAAAAACATCAATATTTTTACCCTCACCATCGCTAAGAAACACACAAATGGAAGACTGGGAGATAACTTGTTACGTTCCATATAAGGAAGGAGAACATAACAAGTACATCCAAACACCTTAAAAATAGAATAATCAGGTGTATGTCCATACAAATGTTCAGGTGGTAAAATACCTAAAATGTGAGAAAATGGAATAGTGTTTGTTAGTATGACAGTTGTGAGAATATCTTCATCCTAAAATTCTTAATAGGAACAGAAAGTAACATAGATCGAGTAGCTTTAAGAATATGTCTATATTTTCTTTCTACATCACCATTTTACCAAGTAGTATCAGTACATGAGCACAGTTGGATGGTTCCATCTAAAGAAAGTAGTTCATGGAATTCATAGAAGTGTATTCTCAACCTGGATCGCGTCTAAAACATTTGATAATTGTCGACAATTGGGTTTTGACAAGTGCTCTAAATTTTTTGATATCTTAAAAAAGTCGGAACAATGTTTCATTAAAAAGGCCCACAATAACATGTATAATTATCAATGAAGGACGTATAATATCGAGACGTCCTTTAGTGGAGACAAGAGAGGGTCCTCATACATTTGAATGAATCAAATCATTTAGAGCAGAAACAAAGATGTTATTGTAAAAGGTTAAAAAGGAAAACTTAACCTATTTATGTCCACTGCAATCAGATATTTCACGAGTTGCAAATTTCCTAATGCACCCATGGATGATGAAAAATCTCTAACAAGAAGAAGAGACATGATCTAAATGAGAATGCCATAAATAAAAACCAGAGAAAGGACACAAATAAAAAGAGGAAAAATCAATCATAGTTGCAACACTAATTATAACTTTTGATTCGTTTAAATCATATAGTCACCTTTCCTTATGGTTTGGCCCAATCAGCTTTTGAGACTGTAGATCCTGCGCAAAATAAGAAGAAATAAATGTTACAATATTGCTAGAATTGCATAATTAACCAACATTATCAACGTTTAAATTGGGGTTTGGGATATGATAAGTTTGTGATAACAACATATCCAACTCCTGCTAATGGCATATGAGTGCCATTAATAGTCATAATAGGGTAGAAGATGATGAGGCAAAGAAGCAAAAGATGAGTGGTCTCGATACATGTGATGGCAGGCACTTGAGTGCACAGAAAGATGACTTAACTAAGGAGTTATTATATATTTGACCTAAAAATGCAAAGGCAGACATAAAATGTGCATGCGAATAATGGAAATTCTATAGGTATTTGTAGTCGATGAAATGAAAAGTGGCACTCGAGAAATTGTGAGACAATTCAAACTCATTTTCAAATATTAAACTGTGACATATCCAAGTATATTTTTTTATACAAAGAGAGTTCCAATAACTAACTTCTAATTGTCAATTGTTATGTAGATAACTACATTCTTGGCCGCTTTCTTTGATTTGACAAGCATAATCATTGAAAAATGCAAAATTTTATCCAATTCGGTTTGCATTTGAGAGTCTGACTTGGTTTTAATTCAACTTCCCTAAAGTCCATCGCTAATTTTTTATAACCAAAAGTATTTAAAATATAAATAAAGGAGAGACTAAAGAAAACAACGCTTTTTTCTATCTTCCAAAATCATTTTTGTCTAAAAGAAATTGTAATAGGAAGGAGGAGATTAACATCTAAAATTAGAATGCTGCTCTGATACAATGTTGAAATAAACTTTAGTAGAAGAAGATGATGATAAACTTTATCAAAAGAAGACGATGTTTGTTACAATTTCATAACTAGCTATTTATAGCCATGCAACTTAGAGCTTAACAAATTATATAATGGGAAACATTTATAATATGGAAAAATAATAATCATCTAGTCTTTAACATATAACAATGATCTCCTAACAATAACAAATTATGTTATTAAATAATTTTGAGTAAATAATGACATTATAATTAATTTTATACTCATCGTATTACAATGATAATATAATATAATTTAAATTTAAAATCAATATCTTCCATTAAAAAATTAAATATGATTTACTATTGATAACATTACTCATGGTAATACTATAATAGATCTTGTGCATAATGAATCAAAAGGGAAATTTATGAAATTTGGCGCTGTTACTCCGCTGCCCAATGCTCCTAATCCAATAGTGTAAGGGCTAACTGTATATATTGGTAGATTAGTAATCAAAATGTTTAAATAAAAAATAGTAATAGTAAATTACTTAGACTCTTGCTTAGTTTAATGTTCATGGATCTAGTGGTATTTCGCATCCTTAGCTTAACTTTATAAATGAAGACCACTATATTCATTTTAAAGCGAATGAAAAAAATAACAAGAACACTCTACAATCTCCATAGTTGAAGTTTCAGTTGGCATCACAAACAAATCTAAGAGAATGAAGAAGTTGTTTCATTTAAATTAGGGACACCTAATGTAATATGTTATCAACCAATTGAAGGTAAATTTCTTTCCTTTTGATCTTCTTATTGTATTCATAGATTTGTCTCAACATAATGTATAATTGGATTTAATGTTTTAATTTACTAGTGTGCTACATTATATTCTTGTGAATGATTTAGGACCTGTTACATATGATAGTTATGCTTAAGTCAAATTTGAAATCACTTATGGAACAAACTAAATCAATAATAATAAATCTCTATGACATTACATCTTGCAGAATCAATGATCCGCAATATATAACTTTAAATCTAACAAATGTTAATCAGATTTGATATTAGTTAACAAATCAAACATCATATATTGTTAATTTATAGTTAGAATTGTAGATTTATTATTCGCTAATCCGTCGTATGTTTGGCACCCAATATTTGAATTATCAATTGACATAATATAACTATTAATATTTTCATTTACTGGTTATGTTCGTGATTATGTTTATGGTGTTGTTAATTATATTATTATTTGTCACAACTTGATTCATGGCCGATGATTCTTTTCATATGGCCGATGATATCTCATTCATTGCAAAGATGAAACTGTCAATGATGTTATTAGTTGGAATAATATTTGTTATGTCATAATTCATAGTTCATGCCTGAGATGAATTCTTTAGGTTGATTCCGAATTTTTAAATCGATTTTAACTGAAAAATTAAAGAATGTTATTAATTCAAATTAACTTAAAATCATTGACCATTAATATACAATTACAAATAATATTAACAACAACATGATTTAGTAAAAGACAATTATGATATAAGTTACAGTTTATACTGATAGAAACCATATATGCCAGTTATATTAAATAAAATTAAATGTTTAACAAAGAGCATGATTATAAACAAACATTGATACGTATTTATATAAACACTACATATGTTTACATATTGTGCTTGCTTTTAAACTACATATGCTTATATTGATATTGGAGATGCGATGTTCATTACAAACATTATATATTAATTAAACTAAATAATCCTTACAGAACTAATTTTAATTAAAAAAATCTCATTATATCAAATCAAAACTTTAAATATGGTTTAATGAAACTTTATTATTCATTGTAACATAACAGAAGATCCAATGCGTCATGATATAGGGTAGATTTTTTTAAACATTTCTCATTTTACCCCATTCCCCGAAGTGGAATGTATATGTCACTCACCGATGATGTAACAACCAGGTATTTTCAACCATTCGCATCCGCACATGTCGGACTTGAATTGCTCAAAATACCGTGTTGTAAATAAAATTTTGCAAATCTCAGAATATACAGTAAATAAAATCACAGGTCACAAACACAGAGTAATAATAGTGCAGCGGAAGTAAAAGAAATAGTAGTTCATGAAGCCACTATGTAATATATCAGAGTTACATAAGATACAACAGAAGAAATAAAGTACAAAAGAAGTCTCAAGATAATAACCAAGTACAAAATGAATACAACACTGGGATCAACAGGATAACTGGAAGTGAAACAGATAAAACTGGACAAGCAGATAATCTCCAGCGATTCTAATCTCCAGAGAGTGGAAATCCAAATCTGTGACAGGCTGACCCAAGCGTAAATAAAAATACAAACACTCGAGTCAGGATATACATACTTATACAATGTAAACCAACTCAAGTGAACTGTAGTAAAAGTAAAAGTAACTTAAAGGATGCTTGGGACCGCCCATCCTCTAAGGATCCGTTAAACTATTTACTATATAGTATATTGCGCTATCATAAAAACGTCTAACAGTAAAATAAACATACTTTTAAATAGCGTTAAGACTTTACATTTTCCACCTTAACACAAATAATGCCAATAGTCTATACAATAACTGCATATCTCCTGATTGAGAGACTACGAGAAGATACTGCATAGGTACGACACAAATAGAAACTCGCAGTAAAGGCTCGATATGGTAGGTAACACGACACACAAGGCAATGCCAGGGTAGATATACCAATTATGACACTCAGGCTGGTGATAACGCAGCAGCCACATACGCCCACCTCGGAACATATTCCCAAAATCGGAGGGGCGCCCAAACAATCACAAAGCAGTAGAATGATATCGAAGAAATGTGTCCCACCAAAGGAGCTACCCCTTTTGGCCCGAGATCGCTCCTGTTTTAGCCACCTTATGCCAACTCACGGGAGTTGGGTCCACGTAATATACCTCAAGAACGTCACCACCACCCTACTTCATTCTGGAATCTTCACCGCGAACATGGTTGCCAAAGTGGTTTTCGGCATCGAAGAGAGTATGCCCATATCCGATCCCGGTCTCTTTGCCAACCAATCGTTATTATAACCCATGGTTATAACTTTTAAAAATAATACTTTTATACTTCAAAATAAAATATCATTTCAAATCCAAATCTTTATCAAAATAAAGATTAAATCATTTCCAAACCATTTCAATATCAACATATCATATCTTTCAAATCCAAATATTTATCAAAATATCAAGTCATTTCCAACCATTTTAGTATATTAAATTATCATATCCTTTCAAAACTTCCTTTCAAATCATTTTAATATCAAAATATCATATCTTTCAAAACCTCATTTTAATATCAAAATATCATATCTTTCAAAACTTCATTTCAAATCATTTTAATATCAAAATATCGTATCTTTCAAAAATTCATTTTCAAATCATTTTAATATCAAAATATCATATCTTTCAAAACTTCATTTTCAAATCCAAATATTCAACTTTAAATACCTTTTAAATTCAAGGATATCATTCATTAATTATCATTCCAAATCACCTTTTAAATAGCTTATATTTCAATCAAAATAATTCATTTAAACCATTTAAAAGTGAAGTTTATATACTTTCAAATCAAGTATTCAATTTCTAAAGTTTTAAACCATTCTGAGTTCATTTGCTAAGTTAAAACCATAAACATTGAAAATTTCAACCTTTCACAGCATTCAGAAAAAGCTGCTGTAAGTTATATTTGAAAACATTTCAATTTAAACCATTTAAACATTATAAAAATTATATTTTAACATTCAAAGATGTTCATTGAAATACTCTTTTAATTTATGATTTTTATAAAGCAAACCTTTACAGAAAAATCCAAATTTTTCAATAATTTCACTTAACAGATTTAATTGTACAATTTTCCCATTTTTACATTTGACACCTTGTTAACACTTACATTTTCAAATTTCCATTTCACAAATTAAACTAAATTTCTAATTTATTAAATTAACTTAAACCTTTAAACAAAACCAAATTCCACATTTCCAAATCAAGTTGTATTTTAAAATTTCACCTTTAAGCATTCATTTACTTAACCATTTTAATTCATAGAAAGATCGATAATACTTTATTAAATCATTTAAATTAAAATTTAAATCAAGTTATCATATTTACCATTTTCCAAATAAGAATAAATTTCCATTTTATTTATATAACTTAAATATCATTTTTAACCAAAATTCCAAATTTCAAAACTTAAGTTATATTTCAATAATCCAATTTAACCATTCACTAATTACATTTTTAACTCATAGAAAAATCATAATTTCTTTATTTTAAAACATTTCAAAAATCTATTTAAATCAAATTTCATAAATTTATATTTTTAACATACTTAAAATATCCAAAACACTTTATAAAGTAACCACGGGCCTGTATATCGTTTTCTAACCTAGGTCAAGTGATACGGATATATATCATTTCAATCCGAAGTTTACAAAGAAAAATCCGGGTTCTATCATTTCAAACCCGCATCCCAAGTTAAAGACTAATAAATAAAAACCGTTAGGCCTATCATTTCAGCTCATAATGATTTTTCCCTATTCTAAAGTCCGTTCGGGTATGTATCATTTCAACCCATAGTGATTCTAATTTGCAGGGAACTTGCAGCGTGATAAACTGATATAAATAGCAGAATAGCATGATATAACAGTAACAGATGATATGACCTAAAATTTAACAGGTTGAACATCATATATAAAAATCACATGGCAGGTATAACATCATATATTTTTCTACACATTCAGTTGTTGTTGTTTCACAACTGCATAAGTATAAATGTCGTGTGAACTTTACTCACCTCAAAATGCTGGAGATTGCAATACAACTGACATAAAGCAATCAAGAGCAAATTGACAAGCCTATGGACTTGAGTGAAGAGCGAATCCAAGCTAGAGATATTGTGTTACAACCCAAAACAAAACAAAATAAATTTATAAATTTCAACACAACATTGAAATGAAATAACTTTGGAATGAAAACAAATATGAATGCAACGACTTTTGCCTTGCTTTCCACAACTCTTTGCTCAGCCTAGGGGTGATATGGCTCAGCCATAACATGGTTTTGGTTCAAGTTTGGACCTAAAAGCCATGGCTACAAGGAATAGGAAGTGGTGGAGGAGTTATAATACAAGAATGTAAGGAGGCAAGGCTTTAAAGTGGAGTTTGGTGAACTTTTCGGGCTCGGCCATGGGTAGTTTGGCTCGGCCAAGTGGTGCTACAGGTCTGGACAGAGGAGATGGTGATGTGTAGTGGTCAGGTCAGTGAGGTGGTGGCGGCCAAAGGTGGTGGTTATGGTGGTGGTCGAAGGTGGTGATGAACTAGACTAGGCTAGGTATGTTTTCAAGGGTTTTGATGCAAAATTCATGGTGTTTGCTCCTCTAGATGCTCACAGCCTGGACTGGTCAGAGGGGTAGAAGGTGTTGGAAGTCATGGTTGATGAGGTGAAGGAGTTGGTGGCAATTGCCGAGGAAAATAGGGGGTGATGGCCAAGCAAATTTGTGAAGAAATCAAGCAAAACAATGCAAAAGGAAGGAGGAAAAGTCGAAAAAAAGTGAGAAGCCATTACCTATTTTTTCCTAGCCGTGAATAATAAGATGGAGACGAATATTTCATGTGAAAATGAGTTGAGATACGCTCGGCTACAAAAAAGAAAAGGTACGGCCAAAAAAAGAAAAGAAAAGGTCATGGGGAAAATGAAAAGTTTTGGCAACGAAAGGTCTTAAGTTTTAAAGTTAAGTCTCTTAGAATTTCCTTTTCTATCCAATTAAATAAAAGCAAATATAATTAAATGAATTACAGAACTGAAAACAAAATAAAATAAAAATGAATAAATAAATTTAGGAAATAGAAAAAGAATTAAAGAAATTGCTTAAAATTTCAAAACATGGTTCAAAATTTACAATTATAACATCACTAGCTTTATAAAAATATCTACTTCATTTTAAAAATATTATAAAGAAATTTTTTGAAATAAAATAATTTATTTATCATATTCAAAGTGAAATAAATAATTTAATTTAGAGAAATAGAAAAAGAACTAAAGAAATTATTTACAAATTGGAAACAGAACATGAAAATTTACAAATAAAATACCACTAGCCTTATAAAATTTCTATATCACTTTAAAACAAAGAAGAAGTCAAATAAATAAAATAAATGAGAACAAAATAAATTGGGAATGAGAATAAAATATGTTCTTAAGGAAATATAAAAATAAATAAAGAATTTCTTTAATAAATTGAAACTAGAAATTAAAAATTATAAACAGAATACAACTGACATTGGAAAATGTCAATTACACTTTTAAAAGTGTTTGAAAACCAAAATATATACATAACATGTTATTTTGCTCATATAAATATAAATTAGAATATTACATGACCAAATAAAATATTATTTATATAATTTAAAATAAACAATTTTGTTAAATACAACAAATTACACACAATAGTTAAAAAGATATAACTTCCACATTATAAATCAGATTTCAACGAAACGAAAAGCAGTGATCTTAAAATTTTATTTATTTTCATAATAAAAGATAAAATTCAAAATTTTAAAATTTTAAATTTAAAAGTCAAAGTTTGACCATATTGACCAAAATACACTTTTTTTGGAAAATATTCTTTTTTAATCATATTTGGGATTCTAATTCACATCAAAATCAAAATTTTATATTTAAAATAACAAAGTTTATCCATTTTAAATAAAATAAAATAAATTTTTAAATCAAAAATTCAATTAAAAATAATTAAAATATACAATTAAAATAATCAAAAAATACAGGGTTGTTACACTCTCCCCCACTCAAATCTTTTCGTCCCCGAAAAGGAATGAGGTACGGGAAAGCACAGAAAACATAGAAATGAAATAAGATTAAGACAAGGTGACAAGAAGATTGAGATTATACCTGATAACTTTTGTTATAGGTAAGTTTAATAAGGTGGAGATGATCTTTCCAAGATCCTCCAAAATCAAGAACACAAGCACGAAAAATGTGGATTCAAAATGAGTACCAAAGATTATCAAAGATTATAGAAAGATTTCTAAACAGAAAGATTATAGAAAGATGCCTATACCAGTCTGTAGCAAGATAAGGATAATAAGGACAATCAAAAGATAGTTTGAAAAATAAAATAAGATAATAAGTTTGAAACCATGGAAATTTCAACTTAAATAGGAAATAAATTTTTACACAAGTTAAATAAATCTCAACTATCTCAAATTTCATTATCTTCTTATCCAATCATCTTAAATTAACCATTTTTAAAACCATGGGTTTGGAAAAAAAAAATCATTTATTATACTTATAATGTACCTAATAAATTTAATTCTTCTTTATTCCTAATTAAAATTAAATTTATTCCACTCAATATATTTATCACTTATGTTAAATATACTTACACTTATTATAACTATTTTATTTTATTCTTAGTTCTTTTAACTTTATTTTATTGTAAGTTATTCAATTACCCTTTATTATATTTACCTCTGTTAATCATTTTATAACTAAAATTTAGGCGTATAACATTTATTATAACCACTCAAATTTTATTTATAAAATCTTTTATATTGTATATTATCCAATTACATTGTTAACTTCTGAAATTAAGGTAAGTTATCTTTGAATGCAATTGTATTATACAAATAAACTTTCCAACTAAATCATTTCATGCTTGTATATTCATCCAAAAATTTGATTTTCTTTTTATAATTGAAATTAATCTTTAAAATAAAACTTAAGAATTGAATTTCTGATTTCCTTCAAACCATTTTGAGATAAATAAATACACATATACTATATATATATATTCATTCAATTTTAATCATATATTACCATATGTTATAAATTCAGTCTTATTTTAGAAATTCAAATCTATTAAATTCTTAAAGCAACACTGTAGCAAAACTACAGAACGGTCTCCTCACTTCGAAACTCGAAAATGAATGTCGATGATGTCGCGGTCATCACCGAAATTATTTCCCAGCGACAAAGAGAAGAGCACTGATTTTTTTAAAACTTTAAAACTCTTTGGAAACATATTTTTATTCGAAAATACTTTAAATAATATACTTTAAAACTTAAACACGAGGTTTGAAACCATCGAAAATTAAATTCTCAAATTTCTTGTTTTAAATTCATTTCATTTCCCAAATCAATTTGTAAACAACTATTTATAAATTCATTTATAGAACAATAAATGATAAATCAAGTACTATCATTTCAAATAATCAATTTAAATCAATTTATTAAGTTCCATAAATTTACTTATATATCAAAATTTATTTCATTAACCAAATTTTAAAATAATATTGTGTCAGTTTGTTCTGTCAAAGTATTTTAGAAATCCTATTGATAGCGTTGATCAGACGAATCGATCGGAAACCTAAATCAACATCAACAATTCAAACAACACAATATATAAAACAAAACATTGATATACAAGTACAATTCGAAATGTTTGGAAGAATAGATTGGAAACAAAAGACAAGATGATTAATTAACAGAGTAGGGAGATGGGTAAGCTTAAGTAAATCGTGGGCAACCTTAACCGGGTCAACCGTGACTTAAAGAATAAGATCAATGTGGATTTTTCTGGGTTAAATTTACATTCGATCTCAAGAGATAGAGTATGGAATAACAAAAGATATTAGCATCTAAACCAAGGATAGATATAAATTTCTAGTGAATCGATGCTAATTGTAAAGGAGCTTTCCCCCTTTTACAATTCAATTTGAAATTGGCGAGACCGCCTACTCACTAAAAAGATCATTCGAATCGAAGTTATGGGATACTCTAGAATCAAAAGAAGGTGAATAGTGAGGGACACGAATGGATTTTGGAACAGTAGGGAACGTTCCAAAATTCAAAGGAATCGAGTCAAAAGGAAGAGATTCAAACTCGAATGAAAGTGATTCTGTGAATACATTCACTCCATATGCTGAGTTTTGCCTAGAGCTACCAAAGCTCTGATACCAAATGTAACAACCATGTATTTTCAACCATTCGCATCCGCACATGTCGGACTTGAATTTCTCAAAATATCGTGTTGTAAATAAAATTTGGCAAATCTTAGAATATACAGTAAATAAAATCACAGGTCACAGACACAGAGTAATAATAGTACAGCGGAAGTAAAAGAAATAGTAGTTCATGAAGCTACTATGTAATATATCAGAGATACATAAGATACAATAGAAGAAATAAAGTACAAAAGAAGTCTTAAGATAATAACCAAGTATAAAATGAATACAACACTGGGATCAACAGGATAACTGGAAGTGAAACAGAAAAAACTGGACAAGCAGAGAATCTCCAGCGATTCCAATCCCCGGAGAGTGGAAATCCAAATCTGTGAATACTCAGGCTGACTCGAGCGTAAATAAAAATACAAACACTCGAGTCAGGACATGCATACTTATGAAATGTAAACCAACTCAAGTGAACTGTAGTAAAAGTACAAGTAACTTAAAGGATGCTTGGGACCGTCCATCCTCTAAGGATCCGTTAAACTATTAACTATATAGTATAGTGCGCTATTATAATAATGTCTAACAGTTAAATAAACATACTTTTAAATAGCTTTAAGGCTTTACATTTTCCAACTTAATACAAATAATGCCAATAGTCTATACAATACCTGCATATCTCCTGATCGGGAGACTACGAGAAGATATTGCATAGGTACGACACAAATAGAAACTCGTAGTAAAGGCTCGTTATGGTAGGTGACACGGCACGCAAGGCAATGCCAGGGTAGATATACCAATTACGACACTCGAGCTGGTGGTAATGCAGCAGCCACATATGCCCACCTCGGAACATATTTCCAAAATCGGAGGGGCTCCCAAACAATCACAAAGAAGTAGAATGATATCGAAGAAATGTGTCCGACCAGAGGAGCTACCCCTTTTGGCCCGAGATCGCTCCTGTTTTTGCCACCTTATGCCAACTCACGGGAGTTGGGTCCACGTAATATATCTCAAGAACGTCGCCACCATCCTACTTCATTCTGGAATCTCCACCGCGTACACGGTTGTCAAAGTCGTTTTCGGCATCGACAGAGAGTATGCCCATATCTGATCCCGGTCTCCTTGCCAACCAATCATTATTATAACCCGTGGTTATAACTTTTAAAAATAATACTTTTATACTTCAAAATAAAATATCATTTCAAATCCAAATCTTTATCAAAATAAAGATTAAATCATTTCCAAACCATTTCAATATCAACATATCATATCTTTCAAATTCAAATATTTATCAAAATAACTCAAGTCATTTCCAACCATTTTAATATATTAAATTATCGTATCCTTTCAAAACTTCCTTTCAAATCATTTTAATATCAAAATATCATATCTTTGAAAAGTTCATTTCAAATCATTTTAATATCAAAATATCATATCTTTCAAAACTTCATTTCAAATCATTTTAATATCAAAATATCGTATCTTTCAAAACTTTATTTTCAAATCATTTTAATATCAAAATATCATATATTTCAAAACTTCATTTTCAAATCCAAATATTCAACTTTAAATACCTTTTAAATTCAAAGATATCATTCATTATCGTTCCAAAACATCTTTTAAATAGCTTATATTTCAATCAAAATAATTCATTTAAACCATTTAAAAGTAAAGTTTATACACCTTCAAATCAAGTATTCAATTTCTAAAGTTTTAAACCATTCTGAGTTCATTTACTAACTTAAAACCATAAACATTGAAAATTTCAACCTTTTACAGAATTCGAAAAAAGATGCTGTAAGTTATATTTGAAAACATTTCAATTTAAACCGTTTAAACATTATAAAAATAATATTTTAACATTCAAAGATGTTCATTGAAATACTCTTTTAATTTATGATTTTTTTAAAGCAAACCTTTACAGAAAAATCCAAATTTTTCAATAATTTCACTTAACAAATTTAATTGTACAATTTTCCCATTTTTTGTTTGACACCTTATTAACACTTACATTTTCAAATTTCCATTTCACAAATTAAACTAAATTTCCAATTTATTAAATTAACTTAAACCTTTAAACAAAACCAAATTCCATATTTCCAAATCAAGTTGTATTTTAAAATTTCACCTTTAAGCATTCATTTACTTAACCATTTTAATTCATAGAAAAATCAAAATACTTTATTAAATCATTTAAATTAAAATTTAAATCAATTTATCATATTTACCATTTTCTAAATAAGAATAAATTTTCATTTTATTTATATAACTTAAATATCATTTTTAACCAAAATTCCAAATTTCCAAACATAAGTTAAATTTCAATAATCCAATTTAACCATTCATTAATTACATTTTTAACTCATAGAAAAATCATAATTTATTTATTTTAAAAGTTTCAAAAATCTATTCAAATCAAATTTCATAAATTTATATTTTTAACATACTTAAAATATCCAAAACACTTTATAAAGTAACCACGGGCCTGTATATCGTTTTCTAACCTAGGTCAAGTGATACGGATATATATCATTTCAATCCGAAGTTTACAAAGAAAAATCCGGGTTCTATCATTTCAAACCCGCATCCCAAGTTAAAGACTAATAAATAAAAACCGTTAGGCCTATCATTTCAGCTCATAATGATTTTTCCCTATTCTAAAGTCCGTTCGGGTATGTATCATTTCAACCCATAGTGATTCTAATTTGCAGGGAACTTGCAGCGTGATAAACTGATATAAATAGCAGAATAGCATGATATAACAGTAACAGATGATATGACCTAAAATTTAACAGGTTGAACATCATATATAAAAATCACATGGCAGGTATAACATCATATATTTTTCTACACATTCAGTTGTTGTTGTTTCACAACTGCATAAGTATAAATGTCGTGTGAACTTTACTCACCTCAAAATGCTGGAGATTGCAATACAACTGACATAAAGGAATCAAGATCAAAATGACAAGCCTATGGACTTTAGTGGAGAGAGAATCCAAGCTATAGATCTTGTGTTACAACCCAAAACAAAACAAAATAAATTTATAAATTTCAACACAACATTAAAATGAAATAACTTTGGAATGAAAACAAATATGAATGCAACGACTTTTGCCTTGCTTTCCACAACTCTTTGCTCAGCCATAACATGGTTTTGGTTCAGATTTGGATCTAAAAGTCATGGCTACAAGGAACAGGAAGTGGTGGAGGAGTTATAATACAAGAAGGTAAGGAGGCAAGGCTTTAAAGTGGAGTTTGGTGAACTTTTAGGCTCGGCCATGGGTAGTTTGGCTCAGCTAAGTGTTGCTATAGGTCTAGACAAAGGAGATGGTGATGTGTAGTGGTCAGGTCAGTGAGGTGGTGGCAGACAAAGGTGGTGGTTATGGTGGTGGTTGAAGGTGGTGATGAACTAGACTAGGCTAGGTATGTTTTCAAGGGTTTTGATGCAAAATTCATGGTGTTTGCTCCTCTAGACGCTCACAGCCTGGACTGGTCAGAGGGGTAGGAGGTGTTGGAGGTCGTGGTTGACGAGGAGGAGGAGTTGGTGGCAATGGCCGAGGCAAATAGCGGGTGATGGCCAAGCAAATTTGTGAAGAAATCAAGCAAAACAATGCAAAAGGAAGGAGGAAAAGTAGAAAAAAAGTGAGAAGCCATTATTTATTTTTTCCTAGCCATGAATAATAAGATGGAGATGAATATTTCACATGAAAATGAGTTGAGAAACTCACAGCTATAATAAAGAAAAGGTACGGCCAAAAAAGAAAAGAAAAGGTCATGGGGAAAATGAAAAGTTTTGGCAACGAAAGGTCTTAAGTTTTAAAGTTAAGTCCCTTAGAATTTCCTCTTCTATTTAATTAAATTAAACCAAATAAAATTAAGTAAATGAACTACAGAACTGAAAATAAAATAAAATAAAATAAAAATAAATAAATAAATTTAGGAAATAGAAAAAGAATTAAAGAAATTGCTTAAAATTTCAAAACAGGGTTCAAAATTTACAATTAAAACATCACTAGCATTATAAAAATATCTACTTCATTTTAAAAATATTATAAAGAATTTTTTTGAAAAAAAGTAATTTATTTATCATATTCAAAGTGAAATAAATAATTTAATTTAGAGAAAATAGATAAAGAACTAAAGAAATTATTTAAAAATTGGAAACATGACATGAAAATTTACAAATAAAATATCACTAGCCTTATAAAATTTCTATATCAATTTAAAACAAATAAGAAGTCAAATGAATAAAATAAATGAGGAACAAAATAAAGTGGGAATGAGAGGAAAATATGTTCTTAAGGAAATATAAAAATAAATAAAGAATTTCTTTAACAAATTGAAACTAGAAATTAAAAATTAAAAATAGAATACAACTGACATTGGAAAATGTCAATTACACTTTTAAAAATGTTTGAAAACCAAAATATATACATAACATGTTATCTTACTCATATAAATATAAATTATAACATTACATAACCAAATAAAATATTATTTATGCAATTTAAAATAAACAATTTTGTTAAATACAACAAATTACACACAATAGTTAAAAAGACATAACTTTCACATTATAAATTAGATTTCAACGAAACGAAAAGCAGTGATCTTATAATTTTATTACTTTCATAATAAAAGATAAAATTAAAATTTTCAAACTTTCAAATTTTTAAATTTAAAAGTCAAAGTTTGACCATATTGACCAAAATACATTTTTTTTGGAAAATATTCTTTTTAATCATATTTGGGATTCTAATTCACGTCAAAATCAAAATTTTATATTTAAAACAACAAAGTTTATCCATTTTAAATAAAATAAAATAAATTTTTAAATCAAAAATTCAATTAAAAATAATAAAAATACACAATTAAAATAATCATAAAATACAGGGTTGTTACAGATGAAAACCACTTACTTCTCTCTCATCAATGTTGGTGTGGATTTCTAATTAATTGGCACAAAAATGGTAAAGTCAAACCTGTAGAGATCGCTCCAACGTACATTGATGATGCTTTCCTTAAGACATTATTTCCATCATCACTCATTTGAATAAACAAATGGATGTTGTGAGTTAAGGCAAACCGTTTCCCATGGTACAATGGTGTCGAGATGATCAATCTTTAATCCATTGCGATAGGACTATCAAATCAATTCAAACTATCTTCTGAATTGACTTTAGTGACAAGAGTATCGAGTATGTAATCTGCAGTATCACAAATCAAAAATAGCACCGAAAGAAATAAGAGAGGAGAAGAGAAGGAAATTTGAAACAAAGGAAAATTGAATTTTGAAATGCTTTTCAGGCTCTTCCATTTTCAGAGAGAAGAAGATTAAATCCAAAATGATTTTAGGAATTCCTATTTATAGTTGCGAATAGGTGCCTTATCATTGTGAGAAGATGTGTCCATTCGTTTCAAATCATTCTGTCATTTGTAACAGTCATGTTTCCCACTGTTTCTGTGTTGTTTGCAATAGTCAAATCTCCCGTCGTTTCTGTTCATTTAATTTTGAATTTTGGGCTTGTAAACGGGTTAAGACCTAGCCCGCTTTAATCGAAAAGTTCTATCCAAAATTATAATTACTCCAGACCTAACCCGGTTCGATCGGTCGGACGGATGGGGGTGGCAACACATGCATGTGTGGTAGTTGTGCATGACCTACCTTCTCACAAAAGTGCAAACATTAGGTTCCCAAAGGGCCCAACCTTCTCCGAGGAATCTATATTAAACAAATTAATTCCCACTCTTCTATGATGTGAGACTATTTCCATTCCACTTCTTCTACTCTTTCTCTTCTTCTCCTTTGAAAACAAATAACTCGCACATATATTCTTTTTTAAATTTACACTAACAATCATCCATCAAATTTTGATAAAATTTCTCTTGTAATATGTTGCAGGAAAACTTGTACACAAGTATATATGTCTAGTGGACTTGAATTTATACATAGTGATAACTTATTAGAGCATGCCAAGATGAAGTGGTTGACTACGCATTGAACCAACGATCATATGTGATGTACCGGATGTGTTTTACACACTTGTTTTCTTTTTTTAGATAGTTCATAAGCCGACACATGGGTAGGACTTGTACCATTATCTTGGTTTCATAAAATGCCTTTAGAGACTTAAGCCATAATTTGGCATAAGGCAGTGCAACCTTCATGCATTCATATAGGTAAGTTTATTGCAAGTGCCCTATAACTATGCACGTCAACTGTACTTCGGCTATAAACCTATGAAGTACTATATAGTACAACCTCCACCATATCATTATAAGTAATAATCACTCTTCTTGGAATTGATATAACATTAGTTGTTTAAGCTAATATTTTAGTGCTTCAAATCATATTGTATAATGTACTTTTGCTCGTTTAACTCAAGTTAGTGAATTTCATTATGTTGAGTTGAGTTTTCATTGTAGCTGATTTCTATGTTGGCACCCATTCTTTTTGATATTTTCAACATCAAATCTCTTGCAAGTCCTTTTGTAAATGGATCGGTCAACTTTTGACTAGATCTTATGAAATATATGGTAATTACCTATTAATGAGTATTTGCCTCACTGTATTGTGCCTTAGACCAATATGCCTTGATTTTCCATTATATACCTGGCTATATGCTCATGATAGTATTGCTTGACTATCACAACGCAAAGATATTGGAGGTATTGGTTTTAGCCATATAGGAATTTCTAACAGTAAATTTTTTAACCATTTCGCTTCCTTACTACAAGAAGTCGGTGCTATAAATTCAACGGCCATTGTAAAATCTGCAATACACGTTTGGTTCTTTGAGGCCTAGGATATCACTCCCCCACCAAGAGTGAATACCCATCCACTGGATGATTTATTGTTATCTTCTCTTTCAGTGTTCCAACTGGCATCCGTAATCCTTTTATTACACTTGGATACCTACTATAAAATATACCATAGTCTATGATTCCTTTTAAATATTTTAAAATTCTTTGTACAACTAACAATGGAATATGATTAGGGCTACTGGTATATCTACTCATTTTGCCAACAGCGTAGACAATGTCAGGTCTTATGCATGTCATAACATACATTATACTACCAATAACTTTACCGTATTCTAGTTGATCTTTTAATCTACCAGTAATAGAATATAGTTCCATATTTGGGTCAAATGGGTTGCTTATAGGTTTGCAATCAAATTAATTAAACCTTTTTAGAATCTTCTCTACGTAATGAGACTGGGTATTGAACAACCCTTTTGCTGTTTTTATTATTCTTATTCCTAAAATCACTTCAGCTTCACCTATATCTTTCATGTCATAACATAAGATAGAAGTCTTTTCATTTCTTGAATACTCAAGGTTTCAGCCCCAAATATCAACACACCATCAATATAAAGGCATATAGTTACACCTTTACCGGCACGAAATTTGCTATAGACACGTTTGTCTGATTCACAAATCATAAAACCATTTGATATTACGGTTTTATGAAATTTCTCATTCCACTGTTTTGGAGCTTGTTTAAGACCGTAAAATGATTTAATAAGTTAACATTCTTTGCATTCTTGTCCAGGCATAACAAAACCTTCCCGTTGAGACATATATATCTGCTTATCAAGTTCTCGATTTAAGCATGCTGTCTTTACATCCATTTGATGAATTTTAAATTTATAAATAGATGCTAATGCAATTAATGTCCTAATTGTTGAAATTCTAGCTACATGTGCATAGGTATAAAAATTATCTATTCCTTCCTTTTGGGAAAATCCCTTAGAAACTAATATAGCCTTAAATTTTCTATCATACCATCTGCTCTTAATTTCTTCTTAAATATCCACTTATACCCTATTGATTTAGAACTGGAAGGTAAGTATACTAGTTTCCATGTTTGAGTTCCCATGATAGAATCCATTTCATCAATTATGGCTTTTTGCCAAAAGACTGAATCTTGAGACATTATGGTCTCGGTATATGTTAAAAGGATCAGAATCTATGGTTGTAGAAAGCATGACTTGATGTCTAATACCACCTCTTAATCCTTCAACCAAATAAGTGATAAAATCTGGTCCAAATGACCTTTCAATTCTCAATCTTTTACTTCTCCTAAGAGTTTCACTGGTTTTATAATTATTTTCTTGAGTGTTCTCAAATTCACAAATAGGTTCATTGACCTCCACTATTTCACGTATAAGTGTATGAACCTCCACTGTTTCACTAATAATGGATTGGATGGAATAAACGTGAATCTTTTTTCATAGAACATTGCATCCCTGGATTCTATTATTGTTATTACCTCAATCAAATTATTAGGTTTCATTGTTTGAAACCTATAACCCTTGTTATGATGAGCATATCCTGAGAAAATACACTCAACGCCCTTTTGTCCTAATTACCATATTTTTGGTTCCGGTAATCGAACAATGACTCTATAACACCAAACTCGATAATAATCATGATTTGGTTTGCATTGTTCCGAAGTTCATAAGGTGTAACTTTGGGCTTCTATGAGGTATTTTATTTAAGATGCAATAGGTGGAAAGTAATGCCTTACCCTAGAAACTAGCACTAAGACCAAAATTACATAACATAGCATTAACCATTTCAGTAAGGGTTCTATTTTTACATTTTGACACTTCGTTTTGTTATGGATTAAAAACTACAGATGTCTCATGTATAATTCCTAAAGATTCACAAAATGTAGGGAAATGATGTTCACCTCCCCTATTAGATATATGGGTCTTAATTTTAACATCACATTTGTTTTCTACTTCGGTCTTATAGGTCTTAAATGAATTTAATACTTTATCCTTGGTATGCATTAAATAAATATATAAGTATTTTGAATAGTCGTTTAGAAATATTAAAAAAATATTTCTTTCCTCCTCTAATAGGAGTACTATGCATATCATAAACATCAATATGAGTTAATTGTAACGGATTAGTGGTACTAACAAGTTTCAATGGAAATGGTTTTTTAGTTATTTTAGTTTATGAGCATATCATACACTTATCATCAAATTTACTATTGTATTTAGGGATCATGTTTAATGACATAACATTATTCATAAATATTAACATGCCCTAATTTACTATGCTATAAAGAAAAGCAGTCAACAATGTAAGCAGAAGCAATCATTTTATTAATATTCAATTTGAACATTCCATCACATATGTACCCTTTCCCAGCAAACATTTCACTTTTGGTCAATACATATTTATCCGACTCGAAGACTTGTTTGCAACCGAACTTATTTAATGGGCTGCTATATAAAAGGTTCTTTCTAACCTCGGGTACATAATATACATCTTTTAATATTCGAATTTTGCCGACTATGAACACCAAGTCTACTGTCCCCTTCCCCGTAATACTTTCGCTAAGTTTTCCATAGAGAGATAGTTTTCATCCTCGGATGGTTCAAGTTTCTTGAATAGACTCTTGTCGTTGCAGATATGCTTAGTAACACCAGAGTCGATCCATTAAGATTCATCTCTCTCAATTATATTAACTTCAGATATTACGACTACAAAGTTTTATTTTGTTGGTTGAGGTTTCTTTTTAAGAAAATGATAATCTCTTTTAAAGTGATCTGGTTTTCCACAATTGTGGCATCCATTCACTTTCTTAGCCTTCCTGTTATCGAATTTTTTCTTATTCTTAAATTTCCTCTTTTAATTAAAAGAGTTCTCAAAGGTTTTAGTTTTCTCTTTTTCCTCCACCACATCAATCTTAGATGGAAATACTGTTGGTTCAATGATTTCTTTCCGCCTAAGTTGTTCTTCCACGTGCAGATATTGTGCAATATTATCCAGACTCATGTCCTTCTTTTGTGTTTAAGGATTTTCCTTTGATCTTTCCAAGAAGGGGAAGTTTGTATACTATGGATGAGAATTTTATCTCCTCATCCATATGCATATCATACTGGTTGAATTGGTTTAGGATATGTATAATATCATTGAATTATTCTACTAGTGTCCTAGCATTAGTCATTTTACAGTTAAAAAGTTTAGTGCCAAAAATTTCTTACTTTTTGCGTCGTCTATTAAATACATGGCCTCCAGTGCATCCTAGACTTCTTTGGTATTTGATTTATTGTAGTACATATCGAATAGAATATCCGCCATTGCATTGCATATATACCCCTTGCATATGTAATCATCTTGATTCCATTTTAGCCTTGATCGTGCTTGTACAATAGCCTCATTTTCTATTTCCTCTACTTTATCATCGTAAGAACATAAACCACTTTTAGTTTGGCCAATAGGAAATGCATCTTCTTCTGCCAACACAAGAAATTAATACCATCAAACCTATCTAATTTGGCAAAATCAGAAGTGAACTCTCATAAACTATGTTATACCATTGTTGGATAAAATCTTAAGATTGTTGGTGTGGATTTCTGGTGAAGAGGCACAACAATGGTAAAATCAAATCGGTAGAGTCGCTTCAAGGCATGTTGATGACACATTTGAACAAATAAATAGGTTCTATGAGTTAAGGCAAATCGTCTTTCAAGATATAATGGAGCCTAGATGATTAATCCCATCAATGGATTGCGATAGCACTATCGAAATCGATTCAAACTTTCTTTCGAATTGACTATAGTGACATGGATATCAAGTTTGTGATCTACAGTATCACAAACCTGAATTAGTATTGAATGAAATCATAGAGGATAATAGAAGGAGATTTGAAACAAAGGAATTGAATTCTGAAACTCTTTTTAGGAATATTCATTTTCAAAGAGAAGAAGATTAACACTGAAATGCTTCTAATGCGTTCTTATTTATAGTTGTGAATGGTTTCCTTTTCGTTGTCAGAAGACGCGTCCATTCGTTTATAGTGACCACATTTTTCGACGTTTCTACGTTGTTTGCAACAGTCAAATCTCCTATTTTTTATGTCTATTCAATTTTGAATTCTAGGCTTACTAACGGATTAAGATTTGACCCATTTTAATTAAAATAGTTATGTTTAAAATTATAATTTAGCCCCAAACCCGGTCGGTCGGACGGACGGTGGAGGCAGTGTGTGTGATGGTTGTGCATGACCTCCCTTCTTACAAAAGAGCAAACATTGGATGCTAAAAAGGACCACCTTCTCTTGAGGAATCTATTTTTAAACTCATACTCTTCTATGATGTAGGATGATTCTCAATCCCACCACTTTTACTCTTTCTCTTCTTCTCGTTTTAAAACAATTAACTCAATATCACCTAATATTGTACGTTTAAATAAATATATTTTAATTAATTATGCCGTCTTAAATTTAATCTATTTAAATAAACTTAGTTGACAAATATTTGTTAATGCATTTAAGAAATCCTAAAATATGACGATTTCAATACGTAAACCATATTCATATCAACAAAAGTGGTAAGATTGTTTTTCCATTCAAACATAAAGATATGTAAGTCAAATAACATAAGTAAAATACACAATCAATATTTAAAAAATTAATCTAATTTTCACTTATCGTGATAAATGTATAATAAAATTTAACGTAAAATTCTGTTTTTTAGCTTCAAATACGTTCATTTTAACATTTCTAAAGTTAATTACAACCTCCCTTTCAATTATATCCTAATATTTTATATTCAAATACATGTAATTAAACTATTTACATAATCTCAAATTTAAACTATTAAAATAATCTCAGTAAATAGTTAGTCTATTCTTCTAATAGATCCCAAAAAAATTATGTGTTGTTTTAATACATATATATTAAAAAATAGTAAAAATAAAATTCCATTCAACTATAAAGATATACATATCACATACATTAAATTACGTACAAAAACAATAATGACAAAGTTTTTGTAAAACAATAATGTCATGTAACAACCCTGTATTTCGTGATTATTTTAACTGTATATTTTAATTATTTTAATTGAATTCTCTGATTCAAAAACTTTATTTTATTTATTAAAAGAATAAATTTTGTTATTCTAAATATAAATTTTGATTTTTGTGTGAATTACAATTCCAAACCTGGATAAATGGAATTTTCCCAAAAAGTGGATTTTGGTCGAAATGGTCAAACTTTGACTTTTGAATTTAAAATTTAAATATCTGATATTTTATATTTTATCTTTTATTATGAAAACATATTTAATTTCAAGAATACTTCTTTTCGTTTCGTTGAAATCGGATTAATACTGTGAAAGTTATGTTTTTTACAATATTGTGTGTAAATTGTTTTATTTAACAAATTTGTTTATTTTAAATTTATATAAATAATATCTTTGTTTGTAAAATCATGTTCTAATATCTGCAACATGATATGTTTTGCATATATTTTATTTTTAAAACATTTTTAAAGTATAGTTATAATGTTCAAATGTTGATTGTATATTGTTTTCTATCTTTAATTCTAATCTCCATTAAATAAAGTATTTTCTTTATTTCTTTCCTACTTTTCCTAAAAACTATTTATTTATTCTTCATAATATCTATCTCTACCTTATTTTTCTTATTTATACATTCATTTAGTAATTAAATGGATAAGTACTTAGATCCCTATTTATTTCTTGGAAAGAAATTTCAAATATATATATATATATATATATATATATAGACACACACACACACATTATTGTTTCAAAAGGCATACCTTTAAATGTTTATTTTAATTAATATAAGTAATATTTTTGGTTGATATATCATGTTATAATTGTGTATATATATGTAACATTTCATCTTATGTATATGTTTAAAATATTTGTTCGTTTTTGTTTCATTTAATTTGGATTATACTTTGTAAATAAAGTAACATACAAAGATGTAAGGGGTTTTTAGGCTCGAGGAAAAAGTTAGAGAAAAATTTAGTTTCAGGGACAAAAAGTTTGTTTTTTAGGCTGAATGACACTTTTTAGTGTAAATCACAGAATGATAATTGTAACTATCATTTTCAGTTTACACTAAAAAGTGTCATTCGGACTAAAAAGTAAACTTGTTGTCCCTGAGACTAATTTTTTTTGTAACTTCTTCATTGTGTCTATTTACCTGAAGATGTAAATAGCAATTAATTTATACGTTTCTATAACCGTTTTATAATTTATTTATATAGTATTTATATAAAAGGTATGTATTTATTGAATTATTTCTTTGGCATATATTTTATTTAATAGATGGGAAACAAATCAAATTTAGATACGTTACCTATTTTTAATTAAAGGCATACATTACATTTGATTTATTACCTTTTTATCTTTCCATCCCTTGATTTTCTACCAAAACTTCTCATTGATAGCCGTGACTTTTTCTTTATGAAATTCACATGAAAACATCCCTTCTTATGTCACTTTTCATGCAAGTTTTCAGATCTGAAAGGAAGAAGGTAATGGCTCTTATATTTTTCTACTCTTTTCTCTTCTTTTTATTTGATTTTTCCATTGAAATTGCCTTGCCTCTTCTTGCATTTGTTCGACCATACTTCACCATCACCTCCACCGACCACCCCCACTTCTTCCCCACTTAATCCACGGCCTAACCACTATACTCCTCTGACTTGAAAGTGCCATGGCCTCCCCTTGAACAAAACTTCAAAAAACTATGAAAAACTCCACAAATTCATGCTAACCGAGGCCTATATGCAACACCACCTTCATTGTTTGCTGTGGCCACCTCTTAGGCACCACCACCATCAAGAACCACCTCTGAACACCATTACTAACCTCCGATATGACCTATAGCAGCCTCTGGCTGAGCCCAAATATGCCGTTGACCGAGCCCAAGTTGAACCAAAACCCTTTCTAGCCTTGTCTTTTGACCTTCCACACTTTGTAACTTCCAAACCCTTCCTATTCTTGACCAAGCCTTGTTATTTTCAGTCCAAACCTGATCCTTTACCACCTGAAACATGTCATGGCTGATCCAATTTAGCCTTAAGGCCGAGCACATGTTGAGTCAAGAGCAAGCAAAACTTGTTTGAAATAGGTCTTTGTTTATCTCTATTTCAATTTGTTTCAATAATTTTGGTATTGTATTTATATTTATGTATGGTCTTGTTTTATTGTTATGTACAAGATATAAATCTCGGTTCTCTTACCATTTGAATCAAATCGTGCTATCGTGCTTTTCGGATTCTCTTTTATGTGTGTTGTTTGCGAACACCAGCTTTAAAGAGGTGAGTAATTCACACGACATATATGCCTATATAATTGTGAAGTGACACCAAGTGAATGTGTAGAAACTTTTATATTATGTTATACCTGCCTGTGATATCATTTATATGATGTTAAACCCTATTATTAACTTGTCACATCATCTGTTATATTCTATTCTGTTATATTATTTATTTATTTCCGTTTCTCACACTGCAAGTTCCCTGTAGAATAGTATCACTGTGGTTGAAATGATACATACCCGAACGGACTTTAGAATAGGGAAAATTTACTACGGGCTGAAATGATAAGCCTAGGTGATCTTTATTTATTTGTTTTTGACTTGGTATTGCGGGTTTGAAATAATCAAAACCCGAAAATTTTACTGATTACGGATTTAAAAGATATTTTCCGTATCACTTGATTTAGGTGTGAAATATTTTCCAGACCCGTGGTTGATTTCAAAATATGATTTCTTATAAATTTCATGTATTGTAAATGAAAGAGTAAAAACAATATGAAATTTGACTTATATTGGATTTAAAATGGTTAAGCAGTAATTTTCCAAAAAGTTAAATGTTATAAGTTAATAGATGGTTTGAGTTGCAGTGTGAAAGTTTGTTTTAACTCAATAATGGAAATTTAAGTAAAAATGGAATTATAAGCTCAACTTGGTAATTAATATAATTGAGGTATGAAGTGGATAAATTTAAAGTAAAAGAAAACATCAAGTTATTGTAAAGTAAAGCAAGCAACTTATAGTGGATTTTGACTATATGTAAAGGAATTATAATTAAAATTGGATGTTCATCTAATAAAGATGTTAATTATTAAAATTTTAGGTTAAATGGCATCCAAATAATGAGTTTTGAAAAGTAAAATAAATTTGATAAGTTAAAGGTGAGAAAAATTGAATTGGTTTAAAATGTTAAATAAATGGATAGTTAAATGGAAATTTGGAATATAACTTAATTTGGAAATTTGTGATTTGTTTTAAATTGGAAGTTTAAGTAAATTAAATAAAATGGAAATAAAGTTTAATTTATGAAATGGTAGTATAAAAAATTTAGTGTTAAACAAATTGTTAAAATGTAAAGAATAGGAAAATTGTACACTTGAATGTAATAAGTGAATTATTGAAAATTTGATATTTATTTGTGAAATTTAGTTTACAAAAATCATAAGTTAAAGGGTATTTAAATGACCATTTTTAAAGTGGAAAATATGAAATTTTATAAGTTGAAGTAGGTTTAAATTGAAGTTTATTTGTTGTTGAAATTCTATTGTATATCTGGAAATATCTTTAGTGGCATTTCAGAAATGCTTTCGTTTCTGAAAATTAACTAAAATCTGAACTAATAAGAATCTGCAACACTTTGTAAGTGTTGTAGTGCAGAAGTAAAATAAAAGGCTAAAATGAACTAAGGGCTATTGCAGCACTTTGTAAGTGCTGTAGTTGCAGAAAGTAAATTAAAACCTGAAATTAATAACCGAGCTGTTGTAGCACTTGTTAAGTGCTGCAGTTGGCTGAAATGAGATTTTTAAATGTAATTGAACTATTACAACAGTTTTATAAACGCTATCTTTGCTGAATTGAATTGTTTTGAAATATAACTTACCGTAGCATTTTCTAAGTGTTGCGAAAGCTGAAATTTAAATGTTTTAAAGTATTTAAGTGAATAAATAAGCTCAGAAAAGGTTAATTTTTTGGGAATTGAATATTTGATTTGTAAGTATAATAACTTCACTTTTAACGATTTAAATGAATGATTTTAAATTCGAAATTATAACCCATTTTGGAATCATAACCACT
Organism: Allium cepa; assembly: GCA_030765085.1. Lineage (NCBI taxonomy): Eukaryota > Viridiplantae > Streptophyta > Magnoliopsida > Asparagales > Amaryllidaceae > Allium > Allium cepa. The sequence goes on from CM060939.1 coordinate 367,390,533, forward strand.
GGTACATTTCCTTGCGTGCTATTGGATTTCCTTGTGGTTGTTTTGATGCAGACCTTTGATTTTAAGGCTAGAGGTAAGCGATTACTGCAGCTCTGCACTACCCTAGTCACATAACACTGTTATTTGTTTTGACTGACTTTATAATGAATATTTCCACGATAGAGTTATGACTGCTTAATCAATGGTAATGGATCCTTAAAGGATGGGCGATCCCAAGCATCCTTTAAGTTATTATGCATTGTTATTACAATTCACTTGAGTTGGTTTACATTATATAAGTATGTATGTCCTGACTCGAGTGTTTTGTGTTTTACTTTACACTCGGGTCAGCCTGAGAATGACAGCTTTGGATTCACTTTCTGAAGCTAGAGTTTAGCTGGAGCTTATCTGTCTCTCTATTCTTCCAGTTAGTTCGTATTTGGTATCTGTCTCTACATTATTGGTTTATGTATCCAGACTTCTATTGTATCCATTTTTAAACTATGATATTTTGTATATGTTTTGAGAGATTGTATATAGTAGCTTCATGAACTACTATGGTATTTTATTTCAGCTGCGAGTATTTTGATATTTCTGTGTCTCTGATTCTATGAATGATTTTATTTGCTCCAAATTTTATTACGATCTATTATTTTGAATTATTCAAGTCTGACATGTATGGATTATTGTCGATTTGAATGGTCCAAAATAGTGGGTTGTTACATTTGGTATCAGAGCTTTGGTTTTGGGAAAATCTTAGCCTGAGGGGCAAAAACTCATTAGAGATAGGGTAGAAATACACTAGAATGAGTGAAATCTATCTCAGAATTATTTCCTTAGGAGAGAACGTATTTTCGAAGTATAAAATGATTTTAAAGGATTTTAAAAGATTATTCTGGTATAAATTTTCTTATTTTGAAATCAAGATTTTCCAAACTTCATCCCTTCTATATCCACCTTGTTAGTAATCTCTTCAGTTTGGATTCGCTAGAATTTTGAACTTCTATCTTTTTGATCCAGATTCGTTACTTCTAGGAAACTATTTGAGTATGGAAAAATCGGAAGGGCAAAAAGAAGCTCGTAGAGCATGAAGAGCCCTGGCCCGTAAGGAATGGGAGGAAGAAATCGAGAAGTGGGAAAGACTGTGGAGAGAAAGAGCAGGACCTGGTCCTTACGACCATGTCGTATGTTAACGGTGTCAAGAAAAGGGGCACTATGCAGTCATGTGCGGGAATAGGAATAAAGGAAAGAAGAAGGAGGGCTGGCATTTTCAATACAAGATCTTCTGTTTTAGATGTCATAGTAAGGGGCACTTTCCCAGTCGCTGTCAGATGTGAAGAAAGTGAAATCTGCACCCACTACATCAATTGACCAATCAACCATTAGCTATCACTATAGGAGGCCTGGGAATATAGCCAGGAATTGTGCTGAGTGGAAGTACGGAAAGAAAGCTGCGTACCCGCAGTTCGTTAAAAAAAATGGGAGTGTAGTGCACTAATGCCAGAAATGCAAAAGTTGGGGGCACATTGAGGGTGAGTGTTCTGGACCCGTTGATGTACCAGTAAGAAGAATTAATACCGATGCTTTGTTTATGTAGGAATGGTAATCTGTGGGCCTGTTGTTATCAGTAGTATGTTAGGTTGCTTAAGTGAACACTGTTGTATCTTTTGCTTAGTTGGAGTGGTCAAACCGAAGATTTTTATGTTCCTATTTTTCATATGATATGAATTGGAGTCTTTTCCAAATTTTGAACAGGAATTCTTTTGTATTAATATCGGTTATCTATCTCTAATTTTGGTTTGGATTCTTATCGATTAGCATTCCTTTGAACTTAGAATGCTCCCACTTGTTCTGAAATCCATTTCTGTCACCCCTATCTGTATTCTTTTGATTTTGATGCATTCCATAACTCCACTTCGAATGACCTCTATAAAGATCGGTGATTCCGCAAATCTTTGAATGATTTGTAAAGGAGTGAAAATACTTTACAATTGGCATTAATTCACCAGAGATTTCTATGTCCTTGGTTTACGATGCTATCTATCTTCTGCTATACCTGGATTCTATCTATGGTGATCGAATGTCGATTTGCCTTAGATTTCCGCATTGATTATATTCTTGAAGTCACGGTTGACCAGTTAAGGTCGCCCGCGATTTATATAGGCTTATCCATCTTCTATTTGGTAATTTAATTATCTCATCTTCGTTTGAGCTTATCTTTGAATCAGAATTCTATTTGATTAGGGTTCCTCCAAATTGAATCTCTATTTTGTTTTGAAATCCACCCTTGAATCATCTCTTGAAAAAAAATTGTGTTTGATTGTATTTTTGAAATTGTGCGTACATTTAAATTATTATTTTGATAAGGATGGCCACATTTTATATATAAAGGTGAAATGTTTTCGGTAAGGATTATATACCCTTTAAAAAGTAGAATTTGAAAATTTGAAGATTGTATAAGAAATTTTATTTATATAAAAATGATTTATAGCTAAAGTGTTTTGAATTTGAATTTCGAGGATTGAGCTCCGGTATTTTGAAATTTGGTTTTAACGTTTTGAAAATATATAATAATAAAGTATTTTTTCGAATAAGAAATGTTCAAATGATTTTAATGAGTTTCAATGATTTCGAAGAAATTTAAAGAAGTTTTCGAGAAAATAGGAGTCCAAAACCCACTTATATCGCTGGAAAATAATTTTGGTGATGAGTGCACGCATCATCGACATCGATTTTCGAGTTTCAGAATGGGGGAGAGGCCACTTTAGTAGCTTTGCTATGCGAGTGATTTTGGGAAACCAATTTTGATTTCAAATTCCGAAGTAAGATTTGATATTCGAAATATATGTATATATATTTGAAATGATTTGAAGTGATCCCGGTGTTCAGTCTTCGTGTTTCGGATTTAACCCTACCTATTGAAATTGATTTACTGATTGGTTACTGATTTCGAACTCTTGGATTTGAAACTTGATTTCTTCGACTATTTTGAAGGTTCGAACACTTCCAAATCAAGATTTAATTTTCAAAGCTAAGAAATTTCGAAGAATATAAAATATTTGATGAAGTATATAAGTTTAGTTCTGTATGTTTAAAGTATGAAGAGTATGACTTAAATGAATTTGAAACTTTTGTTAAGTAAATAATGTGAAAAAGGTAAATTGGATCTTTTGAATTGAAAAAATAATTTAAAGGTTTTAAAATGGATAGTTATAAATTTGGAAACCATTTTGAGTATAATTGATACTGAGAAATATTTGGTTTTCAAAATAGGTTGGAATAAAACCTAGTATTTATATGATGACTTTCTAAACAGATTTATTTGACATAAATTATGTTGATTTGGAAATTTGGGTTATTTTTCTGAACTTATCATTTTGGAAACTTTGAAACTGAAGATATGTAGTTTGGAAGAAATGATTTGGCGAAATCACATATGATTTTGAAACTGAACTGATATTGAAACAAATTGAAATTGAGAACCTTATTTTTTTTAATAATTGATTTGGAAGTTGTCGAGCTTATATAAAATGGATTTGTATAAGTATGAAGCTAAGTTGAAAACTATTGATTTGAAAGGTTCTCAATTTGGAAAGGGAAATCTTATATAATCGAAGTCTATATAAATATGATTTGATATATCATTGATTTTGGAAAGTATTCGATTTGAAAATGAAATCCTATATAATGGACTTTATATAAGGATGATATTTGAAAGTGATTTGAAAGGTACTATATGATATATATTTTCGAAGTAAAGATATGAGAAGTGCCTTCTGCTTGATATCCGCTCTGTGGCCACATTGTGGATTCATTATATCGATATTATTCTCTCTGATTTTGGTTTTTCGGATGTGATACTCGAGTGTCCCACCATGGCGATCTCCATGGTTTTTCTTTTGAGCGCAACTGCATAGCGCAATTCATCTGGCTGAGATGGCCTAGGGGTACGCATTGTTTCCTGAGGGATCCAGGCGTAACCATTGTGTATCCTGTGAACTATGTAGGTCGCATTAGTAGCGAAATCCGCCTGGCTGAGATGGCCTAGGGGTACGGATTGTTTTCTGGGGGATCCAGGCGTAATCATTGTGTATCATGTGGTCTACTAGTCATCATGGCGTAACTCGCAGGGTTGAGAAAACTTATGGATATGGATTGTCTCCTAGGGGATCCAGGCGTAACCATTGTGTATCTACGAACCATGGTTAGACAAAGATTTTGTTTTGGTTGTTTTGTTTGGATTGTACTTTCCATATCTGTTTTTAAAAGTTTTTCCAGTATTTTCACTGGGTGTTGAAACAAGTCTACTAAGTACCTGGAGAATTATAGCTTTGCGCCTGATCAACGCATGGCCAGAGCCTGTAGGAACGAGGATAAACTTGTTAAGACATCGAGTTATAAAAGTATTTTGATGAAGTATTATATAAAGGATATTTTGATCATTTATTTTACCCTTCCAAATAATTGAAATTTATATAGTTTTAAATAACGGTTCATCCTTGTCTTTCAACCTATTTTCCTTCCTAGATATTCCTATCCTCCTATTTTTCCTCCTAGTTATTCCTATTCTCCACCTTGTTAAACTTATCTATAACAACAGTTATCAGGTATGATTTTTATCTTCTTGTCATCTTGTCTTAGTCCTATTTCATTCTATTTTTTTCGTTTTTTCCGTACCTCGTTCCTTTTCGCGGACGAAAAGATTTGAGTGGGGGAGAGTGTAACAACCCTGTATTTTGTGATTATTTTAATTGCATATGTTAATTATTTTAATCGAATTCCTTGATTTAAAAATTTTATTTTATTTATTGAAAGAATAGATTTTTTTATTTTAAATATAAATTTTGATTTTTATGTGAATTATAGTTCCAAACCTGAATAAACGGAATTTTCCCAAAAAGTGGATTTTGGTCGAAATGGTCAAACTTTGACTTTTGAATTTAAAATTTAAATATTTGAATTTTTGAACTTTATCTTTTATTATGAAAATATATTTAATTTCAAGAATACTGCTTTGCGTTTCATTGAAATCGGATTAATATTGTGAAAGTTATGCTTGTTACAATATTGTGTAAATTGTTTTATTTAACAAATTTGTTTATACTAAATTTATATAAATAATATCTTTTTTGTAAAATCATGTTCTAATTTTTGTAACATGATATTTTTTGCATATATTTTATTTTTAAAACATTTTTAAAGTATAGTTACAATGTTCAAAAGTTGATTGTATATTGTCTTCAATCTTTAATTCTAGTTTCCATTAAATAAAGTATTTTCTTTATTTATTTCCTACTTTTCCTAAAACTATTTATTTATTCTTCATAATCTATCTCTACCTGATTTTCCTTATTTATACATTCATTTAGTAATTAAATGGATAAGTATTTAGATCCCTATTTATTTCTTGGAAAGAAATTTCAAATATATATGTTATTGTTTTAAAAGGCATGCCTTTAAATGTTTATTTTAATAAAGATAAGTTATATTTTTGGTTGATATATCATGTTATAATTGTGTATATATATGTAACATTTCATTTTATGTATATATTTACAACATTTGTCCATTTTCATTCCATTTAATTTGGATATATACTTTGTAAATTAAGTGACATACAAAGATGTAAATAGCAATTAATTTATACGTTTCTATAACCGTTTTCTTATTTATTTACATAGTGTTTATATAAACGGTTTGTATTTATTGAATTATTTCTTTGGCATATATTTTATTAAATAGATGAGAAACAAATCAAATTTAGATATGTTACCTATGTTTAATTAAAGACATACGTTACGTTTTGATTTATTACCTTTTTATCTTTCCATCCCTTGATTTTCTACCATAACTTCTCCTTGATAGCCGTGACTTTTTCTTTATAAAATTCAGGTGAAAACATCTCTTCTTATCTCACTTTTCATGCAAGGTTCCGGATCTGAAAGGAAGAAGGTAATGGCTTTTATATTTTTCTACTCTTTTCTCTTCTTTGTATTTGATTTTTCCATTGAAATTGCCTTGCCTCTTCTTGCATTTGTTCGGCCATACTTCACCATCACCTCCACCGACTACCACCACTTATTCCCCACCTAAGCCATGGCCTAACCACTATACTCCTCTGACCTAAAAGTTCCATGGCCTCCCCTTGAACAAAACTTCACAAAAACTATAAAAAAAAACTCTACAAAACCATGCTAACCGAGCCCTATATGCAACACCACCTTCATTGCTTGCCACGGCCACCTCCTTAGACACCACCACCATCAAGCACCACCTCTGAACACCATTACTAACGTCTGACCTGACCTGTAGCAGCCTCTGGCTGAGCACAAATATGCCTTTAACCAAACCCAAGTTGAACCAAAACCCTTTTTAGCCTTGCCTTTTGACCTTCCACACTTTGTAACTTCCAAGCTCTTCCTATTCTTGACCAAGCCTTATTATTTTCATTCCAAACCTGATCCTTTACCACCTGAAACATGTCATGGCTGAACCAATTTAGCCTTAAGGCCGAGCACATGTTGATTCAAGAGCAAGCAAAACTTGTTTGAAACTTGGTGATGTCTTTGTTTATCTCTATTTCAATTTGTTTCAAAAAATTTGGTATTGTATTTATATTTATGTATGGTCTTGTTTTATTTTCATATACAAGATATACATCTTGGCTCTCTTACCACTTGAATCAAATTGTGCTATCGTGCTTTCCGGATTCTCTTTTGTGTGTGTTGTTTGCGAACTCCAGTTTTAAAGAGGTGAGTAATTCACACATGACATATATGCCTATATAATTGTGAAGTGACACCAAGTGAATGTGTAGAAACTTTTATATTATGTTATACCTGCCTGTGATATCATTTATATGATGTTAAACCCTGTTATTAACTTGTCATATCGTCTGTTATATTCTATTCTGTCATATTGTTTATTTATTTCTATTTCTCACACTGCAAGTTCCCTATAGAATAGTATCACTATGGGTTGAAATGATACATACCCGAATGGACTATAGAATAGGAAAAATTTACTACGGGCTGAAATGATATGCCTGGGTGATTTTTATTTATTTGTATTTGACTTGGGATTGCGGGTTTGAAATAATCAAATCCCGGAAATTTTACTGATTACGGATTTAAAAGATATTTTCCGTATTACTTGATTTTGGTGTGAAATATTTTCCGGACCCGTGGTTGATTTCAAAATATGATTTCTTATAAATTTCATGTATTGTAAATGAAAGAGTAAGAAAAATGAAATTTGACTTATATTGGATTTAAAATGGTTAAGCAGTGATTTTCTAAAATGTTAAATGTTATAAGTTAGTAGATGGTTTGAGTTGTAGTGTGAAAGTTTGTTTTAACTTAATAATGGGAATTTAAGTAAAAATGGAATTATAAGCTCAACTTGGTAATTAATATAATAGAGGCGTGAATTGGATAAATTTAAAGTAAAAGAAAACATCAAGTTATTGTAAAGTAAAGTAAGCAACTTATAGTGGATTTTGACTGTATGTAAACGAATTATAATTAAAATTGGATGCTCATCTAATAAAGATGTTAATTATCAAAATTATAGGTTAAATGGTATCCAAATAACGAGTTTTGAAAAGTAAAATAAATTTGATAAGTTAAAGGTAAGAAAAATTGAATTGGTTTAAAATGTAAAATAAATGGATAGTTAAATGGAAATTTGGAATATAACTTAATTTGGAAATTTGTGATTTGTTTTAAATTGGCAGTTTAAGTAAATTGAATAAAATGGAAATTAAGTTTAATTTATGAAATGGTAGTATAAAAATTTAAGTGCTAATTAAATTGTTAAAATGCAAAGAATAGGAAAATTGTGCACTTGAATGTATTAAGTGAATTATTGAAAATTTGATATTTATTTGTGAAATTTACTTTATAAAAATCATAAGTAAAAGAGTATTTAAATGACCATTTTTAAAGAGGAAAATATGAAATTTTATAAGTTAAAGTAGGTTTAAATTGAAGTTTATTTGTTGCAGAAATTCTATTGTAAATCTGGAAATATTTTTAATGGCACTTCAGAAATGCTATCGTTTCTGAAAATTAACTAAAATCTGAACTAATAAGAATATGCAGCACTTTGTAAGTGTTGTAACGCAGAAGTAAAATCAAAGGTTAAAATAAACTAAGGGATATTGCAGCACTTTGTAAGTGCTGTAGTTGTAGAAACTAAATTAAAACCTGAAACTAATAACAGAGCTGTTGTAGCACTTGTTAAGTGCTGCAGTTGGCTGAAATGGGATTTTTAAATGTAATTGAACTATTACAACAGTTTTATAAACGCTGTCTTTGTTGAATTGAATTGTTTTGAAATATAACTTACCGTAGCATTTTCTAAGTGCTGCGTAAGCTGAAATTTCAATGTTTTAAAGTATTTAAGTGAATAAATGATCTCGGAAAAGGTTAAATTTTTGGGAATTGAATATTTGATTTGTAAGTATAATAACTTCACTTTTGATGATTTAAATGAATGATTTTAAATTCGAATTATAACCCATTTTGGAATCATAACCATGGGTACATTTCCTTGCGCTACCCTAGTTACATTAACACTGTTATTTGTTTTGACTGACTTTAATATGAATATTTCCATGATAGAGTTATGAATGCTTAATTAATGGTAATGGATCCTTAAAGGATGGGAGATCCCAAGCATCCTTTAAGTTATTATGCATTGCTATTACAGTTAACTTGAGTTAGTTTACATTGTATAAGTATGTATGTCCTGACTCGAGTGTTTTATGTTTTACTCTACGCTCGGGTCAGCCTGAGAATGACAAATTTGGATTCACTTTCTGGAGCTGGAGTTTAGCCGGAGCTTATCTGTCCATCTATTCGTCTACTTCTACCAGTTAGTTCCTATTCGGTATCTGTCTCTGTATTATTGATTTATGTATCCAGACTTCTATTGTATCCATTTTTAAACTATGATATTTTGTATATGTTTTGAGAGTTTGTATATAGTAGCTTCATGAACTACAATGGTATTTTATTTCCGCTGCGAGTATTCTGATATTTCCATGTCTGTGATTCTGTGAATGATTTTATTTGCTCCAAATTTTATTACAATCCGTTATTTTGAATTATTCAAGTCTGACATGTGTGGATTATTATCGATTTGAATGGTCCAAAATAGTGGGTCGTTACATATCATTTGTCTCATAAATTTATATACACAACAGAATAAAATTCTATTTTAACTTCAATTAACTCCACATTAAAATTTCCATAATTTTTTGTAAAATTCATCACAATTCTTTCTTACTACTTACATTTTAGCCCATGTATTTATAGTAATTATTAATTCTTAAATTTAACATATCTATAAAAATTCAGTTAAATAATATTTATTAATTTAAAAATCATTAAAATTTGTTAGTTTCAACATACGATATTCATACTAACAAAAACAAAAAAAATACTTAAATTTAAAGATATATAAGGTATATTACATAAATTATACATAGGCAACAATACCAGTTTTAATTTATAGTTCATTTACTTCACTGAATTTTAGTACATTGCATAACAAAGTTCTAATATTAACATTGAAAATATAAATGCTATATTTTAAAATATATTTACAACACATGAGTTACATACTAGTTAAAAATTAGTAAACTGGAAGAAACTCTAACTCTATTATCAATCAAAAGAGATTCCTCTCTTATTCTTACTTCTCTCTCTTAATATTTTACTTTCAAATCCCTTTTATTACCATTCTGTACTTGTTTACTTATTCTCTTTCATTATTTTACATTATGTTATGAACATCTAAAACAGCATACAATTACTTACAAGTAATCGTTACTTGAATTATAGTGGTTTACCAACAAAAAAAGGTCGTTGATAACCCTATTTTCGATAATATTTTGGTCGATGGTAATGCGATTGTGGAAAACTCCTAGGCAGCAACTTGACGACGACATACATAAGGCCCATACCGATGACTTGGGATGACATAATTTCCAACGACATGCCTACAACGTCATATTTCAACGATGTACCAATAACATGTAGACGCCATTATAAAAATGTAAATTTTGGATTTTTTAACGACTTACCGACGCACCATCGACGACTTTTTTGATCCAATTTTGCAGCATTTCTTCTATTTTCTTTCCCTTAACCCACACATAAAATTAGACATTTTGACGATGCCACACAGCCAATATAACACTAAACCAACATATCATATCCAAATGTATGTAAAACCAAAAAACCATAGAAAAGAATAAAACAACACCATAAATATTCCATAAAACAACACAAAACCAAATGTGTGTCTATACAATCTCATAACCAACATCATATCTATACAATAAACATCATAAATGCATACATCATACGCAATTATATCCATATAAAAGGCTCACGGTTACGGTGGTGGCGCGTTTCTTCCAAAATTCCGGTTATCTTTTCATACAAGGGATCGACTTGCTTCCTCTGCGCGACCATCTCTTCCTCATGCTTCATCATTATCATCTCTCTTTATGTTGCCATTTCCTCCTCATGCTTCCTGAGTAGCTATGCACATTTTTTTAACATCTTCTCCAACCGAGCCTATACCCAGGTCTACATTTAAGTCTGGGTAGCATTGTAAAAGGAGACTCTCCCATTGGTCTGATGTTGTAAGTCAATCATGTTAAAAAATTTGAGCACGATATTAAAAACTAAACTATACTTTAACAAATTACCAGTTTACCAAATATTAGACGACGAACTAATTAAAGCAATTAAAATATGTTTAATATTAGGTCAAATGATTCTAGATATTAAAAATGATTCATTTATCATATGAATGATTGCATACTATGTACAACTCAGGTTAACAAACAACGTTTAGAATTCACATATAAATTAATAAGAATCAAAATAGAGTATACTAAGGGATTGTATATACCAACTTAACAAAATGTTTTCTTTCTAAAAGAAATTTCGGTCTGGATTATAACTTACTGCGGTAATATTCCAAAGCGTAGACATGTGATCCATCGTCTTTTTCAATGAACCAGACAAATCATGAAAAACCTGGTCTTCCCCCTCATGAGTGATCATAATACCATTCTCCATCGTCTTTTAGATCTTAGCAACATGTTCTTGTCGATTTCTAAATTGTCAATTTTATGAGTATGAAACTGAAATAAATTCTATTATAATGTATACCAAGTTGCATGGATGATTTATAATAAACATAGTTGTAGTAACATTAGCCCACTCAGACGACCCCTCACTCGATTTGAACTTGTGAGTCCATCCCACACCTCTCAGTCAGTTGTCTCTATGATACACTTTAGAATAATAAAACATGCATCAAAAACAACTTATTGTAATTTGATTTAAAAATTAATAAAACATGTACAGGTTCTTCATACACCATGATGGCAAATTGTAAGCTGTTAGAATAATCGGCTACATTGAGTAATGTTTATTATCAAACGATGTAACATGGCAAATCCATCAGTATACAAACCAAGTCTTACATTACGGGACTCCTTAACAAAATCATGTCACCATCTGATGGATGGCATAAACATCTTCGCATCGCTGTCAGTTGCTATGCCATCGCATTTGTTTTGCCATAGCAGAAAATGCATATAATTTTTATAATATGTTTATCAGTGGAAAGTAATGCATACGACTAAAAGGCGTGCCTTTACCATTACTCTTTGTCCATTTATATCTTTAGTTGTTGCAGAATTTACAACTCATAAGGTTTTTATCCTCCTTCCAATATAGCATGCATCTGCGTAGACACATGTCAATCTTTTCATATGGCAGTCCAAAGGCGGATACTTATTTTTTAGTGAATACTAATTTTTTGCCAAAAGAATACTTGGAGGAAGCATTTTCTTATAGAGAACAAGAATCAAGTTCATTAGCCAACACATTGTATGTCGATTTCATAGCAATTAACGTAATGTCGTTGACAAATGCATCATTTTACATCTGTTTTACAACCATCTTTTTGAAGCTTCCAATTGTTAGTCCGTGAGATGATGGTTTTGACGACAACAACCTTAGAATAAGATTATAAAATATAAATACTAACATTATAGTTTAGAAATATATGTATATGCAAGATTTAACCATGCAAGTACCAAGAATGAAGACTGTACAGCATAGAGACTCAAGATATCAAGATTGAAGACTCATGAGTATCAAGAATATCAAGATTATCAAGAATTCAATATTTTAAGTAATTTATTTTTTAATTAGTTATTTTGTTAAAACTCCTAGATAAGCACTGACATCTTAAAATCCAATTTATTCATGGAATGGAATCCACTTCGATCCTGTTAAAGGATAGAACCCTAAGTAGGATGGAACCTACGAAAAATCTAATGGAACATTGTTTTGTATCCGCTAACTTTTATTCAAAATGATTTTACAAAATATATCTTGTTTTCAAAATGTTTTCAAAACCTTACTTTTAAAAGAATCATAAACATCTTTCCCGATTTTAAATACTTTTAGCCTCAAAATAATCTTTATTTTGAAAATCAAATCATCCTTAGCTTTAAAAATATCTTTAATAATAATATATTTAACTTTTAATATTTATACTTGATTTAAATATAAAATTATAGTAAAATTATATATATATTATTCTTTATATTTATTTTTGTATTTTAACTAAAGTTAAGTATATTTATAAAAGTTTAAAATAGTTTTAATATAAGATAAAGGTGATTTTCAAAGAAAAACAAATCATCAAAATTTCCTTTGGGATGTCGACATACTCAATATACTCATGTCGACATAGTGTCAGTTAATTTCAAAATTTAAATTTCAAAAGAAGTGTCTATTCGTCATGTCTCTTCATGAATGGACATGGCTGTTGTTCTTCTATAAACAGGGGTAATTTTCAACGAATTTTCATTCATATTTTCTGGTTTTCATTTCTCTTCTTCTTCCACTTTTCTTTATACACATTCCTACTATTACTCTGCCGAAATCAACATTGAATCTAACTAGATTATCTCTAGTTTGATTCTCTATCACTATCTCAACAAGATCCTGAGTGCTATTCAGAGTTATAGGCTTCTTTGTAATCAATTAAACGAGAAAAGGTGTGATTGTGGCCTTGGAAATCAATCAAGGGAGAAAATGTGTGATTGTAGCCTTGGAAATCAATTGGGTGAACTTGTTGCACGGGAAATCAAGTATCTCTACCCAGAGGATTGTGAATCTGGAGGGTGTACCTCGTGGCCTTGAAATCGAGGGTGTAATTGCAAAATTGCTTTTGAAAGGAAATCCGTACTTGTGCGCGGGACTGGATGTAGGGTAATTCCGAACTAGTATAAAATCCAGTGTGTTCTTTCCTTTACTGATTTTACTTTATTTCTACATCTGCGTTTGATTCTGTGATTATATCTATGTCTGAATATTGCATACATTTGTGTTCAAATTAACAAAAACTCAAAAAGATTTAATAGTTCCTTAAAACACTATTCACCCCCTCTAGTGTTTATCCCAGCCTTAAGATCCGTAATCCACATTTCTCTCACTAACAAATCAATTTTTTGATTCCAAGTCAAGTTCCTCTTTTATTTCAGGTTCATTGGTCCACATACGTATACCAGCAGCTTCATGAACCATTTATGTTGTTCTATCTTTTGTATTAGGTTCTTTAAAATTAACATTAAGTGCTTTCATGTTCATCTTCAATTATCACTCCAATTCACGTCTTATCTTGACTTCACCATGATATTTCCACTCATGGTAGTCTAGCTTAAACACCTTCATTTGCAAATATAAAAGCCACAGTTTCATATTCCTAGAGTTTCACAGCACAATAATTATTATCAAAACACCAAATTTCTTTCATGTTTGTTTTGTCATTAGATTCACCATTAAGGAATATTTCCACACATCCACTTGATTGCATTATCACTTTTTTCGATGTTCTTATACGTCTAACTTAGAGCTTTCGAATAATTCATCTTGTACTATATGAAAATAAGCAAAATATTATATCAAACACCATTGAGTTTATTTTATAATATTAATACCACACAATTTGTTTTCTCTAACTAATTTTTGTTGTTAATATCAAATACGATTATTTTTTATTTTATTATTAATACTTAATATCATATGATGTTAAATTTTATTTTATTATTAATATAATACAATAAAACTTTCTTTTACTAATATCATGTACCACTATTTATTAATCATTAATTTATACAATATATTAATTAATTTATCATTTATAATACCATTAATTTTTATCTAATTATTAATACATACGATATTATTTATTTTACTAATTTTTATTATTAATATCATATATGGCTAATTATTATTATTAATACCATACAATATTATTCATAGCATATACCGTTAAATTTTATTTTATTATTAGTACCATATAATAAATTTTTCTTTTACTAATATCATATACTATTATTTATTAATCACTAGTTTTCATAATATATTAATTAATATGTTATTGATAATACCATTAATTTTTATCTAATTATTAATATCATACAATATAATTTTCTTTTAATAAAATCCTATACTATTATTTATTTATCGTTAATATTTATTAGATTATCTAATATTATATCATGAATTTCATAATTAAGTAATTGATAACGACAAGAGTAAACTTTGATTTAATTAGCTGGCTAATTGTCTCCTATTACAAACACAAAAATGTATACGATTCGTAAATTAGCAATTTATCATGAATGGTTCACAAAATTTCAGCAGCACTTCCCCTTTTGCTCTGTGCCATACACAAAAAAGTGCATGGAAAATAAATTTGAATTATTGTCAAAATTTTGCAAACCGTTTGGGATAAAATAATGATTTACGACATATGTGTGTGTGTGCGTTGATAACACTAGTGGTACTTTACTCAAGCAAAGCATTCATTATGATCACTTGAAGGCTAAACCAATGACCTTTAAAACCTTTGTCTAAAGTATCATACCTCTACCCACTTGAGCCAGAAGTCCTTGAGATTTTGATAACAAGAGTGATACTTAATTTTAAGCAGATCACTCATTTTTGTTGTCTTGGGATCGAAGACTTATATATATGTAGACACACACATACATATATGTGTGTGTTGTGTGTTTATAACTTGTCTGATATTGGGATGAATTACTAATACAGTATCAAAAGAATATTGATTTCCGTTTTAGCAAAAAATAAATAAATATTACAACCATATACAAAACTCTTTGGATGGGGCATCATATCTATGGGTTCTCATCAGTTGAACTAAACTGCCAAATCAAAGTTTGATGCTATTCCAAATTCCTTCATGTACACATACATTTGTAATGAACCATTTATGACAAAGCATATTCGATCTTAACAAATCCATTTCAACCAAAAAGTGGCTTTAGAAATGTCGACAGTGGCTTTGCAAGCGTCGAAAGGTGAGGTTTCAAATTAAGTATCCATGGAGACGTCGATAATGAAGGTGGGTACATTGAAGATTGTCGTGGCCGAAGGAGTAAGTGTCGACGAGGCTTTAGAGTAGTGTTAGAGGTGGGTTCATGGCCAAATGAAGTGGAGTACGATGATGGAGGGGGGTTAGTAGCTGAAGGAAATGGAGAAGGAAGAAGGGGAGTTTTAATTTTTATCTAAGGGAAAGTGAAATCAGGAAAGGATTCGGGTTTGGGCTGGTTGTAGCGGAAATAAGTTGTTGGTATGTCATTGAAATTTTCGAAGACATACCGATGACTTATATGTTTTGACCAGATACCGACGACACAGGTTCCTAACGTTGACGTGTTATTGGTAACTCTTCGTAAGTGTATTGTTTATTTTCTAATAGTGAATTAGCCAATTACCACATAATAATTTATATTCAAGTCCATATATGTAGATTAATTATAAATCTTAAAGATAAACTATTGAAATAAATCCAATTAACTAATATCTAATATAATAGTTGTAATACCTTTGGTGTCATACCCTTTTTTATATCAGCGTGAACAACCAAAAAAGCATCTCTATAGATATTGTCAAATCTTAATATCACTTAAAATTAGGATGTCACGGTTAAATTTTCTATACAAATTCAGAATGCCCCTTCATAAATATTATCAAATCTTCATAACTTAAAAATAGGATTTAACAAATAACTTCATAAATTCATTCCTTATTAAATAATCTTTAATAATAGTTGCAATACATTTGGTGTAAAACTTTTTTGTATCAGCGTGAACAATCAAAAATGCCCATCTTAGATATTATCAAATCTTAGTATCACTTAAAATTAGAATGTAATAATTAAAATTCTTATACAAATTCAGAATGCCCCTCTATAGGTATTGCCAAATCTTGATATCATTTAAAAATAGGACCTAACAAATAAACTTTATAGATTTGTTCTTTATTAATTAATCTTCTTTAATTGTAGTTGTAATATCATTGGTGTCACATTTTTTTGCTATCAGCGTAAACTACCAAAAATGTCTCTCTATGGATACTATCAAATCTTAATATCACTTGAAATCAGGATGTAACAATTAAATTTCTATATAAATTCAAAACTCCCCTCTACAAATATTATCAATCTTAATATCACTTAAAAGTAGGATCTAAAAAATAAACTTCACAAATTCGTCCGTTATAAATTAATAATATAAATAAAAATTCAAACTAACAAAAAAAATTAGATGTTGCAACTTATAAATAAAAGTTCAGGCACATACATAATTTATAGAATAATAATTCACACGTGAATATAGGTGGCAATTAGACCCGAACTTATGGACTTAGACCCGACCTGACGAGTCATGGTTCTTAGCGGATCGGGTTTTGTCGAGTCCAAACTATACATTTCAAAAACAAAACCCGAACCGATCTGAGCTTCAATTCAGGTTGGGTCGGTTCGGTTGGATAATAACAGTAAAATGAATATATTTTAATGTATTTTAGTCGGGTCTTTCAATCGGGCCGGTTTGGGTTGGGTTTGATTGGGTCTTTATTATATGTTTCGTCATCCAAACCCGACCCGAGTCTTGTTGGGTTCGGTTCTGTTCGAGTTTGGGACTTTTCGAGTTGGTTCGTTTTTGCAGTTCTCGATTCTAATTGCCATCCCTATGCGTGAAGCGCATACTATACCACTCGTTTATTACAAATAATATAGAACAGCAATTTCAACATGTATACACCATCGTACCCAAAAAAGATAAAATTAATTTCCATTCTACCGCGACATATAAATCACATAAAATAATAGAAATAAATTTATTTTGTAGTTCATTTATCTCAATAACTTTATCTTACATTAATTTGTAAATTTCTACTTCAAACATCTACATTTAAAATTACCACAATTATTTATAAAACTTACATCATTTTTCTCCTAATATTTTACATTTCTATCCATATACTTGAATTAGTTATGCAATCTTAAATTAAAGTAATTCCATTGAATCCTATTAAATAATATTCGTTAATTCTTCTCCTAAATTATAAAATCATGAAAATTTCAATTTGTACAATAAATTCATATTAAAAAAAATATTATTTTTCCGTTAATCAATGATATACAAGTCATATAACATAAAATAAGTAGATAAACAACATTAACAAATTCTGTTTATGACTCATTTATCTCAATAAATTTACCATATAGTGCATTATAAAATTATGTTTTTTTGCTTCAAATATTTACATTTTAAAATTGTTGTAACCAATTGTAGATCTTCTACAATTCTTTAACGAAATCCTTTTGAATTCTTTCTTGCAGTTTACTTTTAATTCCATACATTCAAACTAATTATGCAACTTCAAGTTTGATTTATTTAAACAAACTTTATTTGATAATTTTGTTAACTCGTCTAATAAATCATTGAGCTATGTTAGTTTCAACATGTAAACCACATGCATATTAATGAAAATTATAAAATAATTTTCTTACATAAGTATAAAGATATATAAGCTAAATAACATAAATTATACAAAAAAAAATTTATTTTATAGCTCTCATATTTCACTAAATTTATCAAACTTGTAACAAAGTTTAATTTCAACATTAAAAGTATAAATAATAAATTTTACAATATTACTATGTTATCCCGCCTTTTGGTAAGGCTATGATATCGTAGAATTGACTAAAAATGGGTGGTTACCAACCTTGAGATTCGGTAATGTACAAGACTATAGACAATGGTCGTGCGGATTCGAACTGGGTCTAAATCAAGGCGCAATCAATATGAAGCGACAAGGAAGGCCTCATGAGGTTACATTTCAAATTTCAAGTCAATCAAAGTTTGTAAGCTTGAATTACAAACAAAGGAAAAACTCATACGGATCGATCTGGAACAATCCATAAAACATCATAAATCGACAAAGATCGATCAATATCGAAAAATCTATTGGGTCAATGCATTTGAAACTTTTAGAGCATCAATATATTGAAGAGAGAAGTCCACAAAAACAGTTGCAAGTCAAAACTCAAAAATCTTGGAAAAAGAGGTCGTTCTGTAATGACCTGGAAATTTCGATCCAGAAAACTTCCAGATAGTTGGGAAAGAGGAAGAGATAGAAGAACAAGAACAGAAAACCAAACCCAAAGTCTCACATACGCAGCGGATAAAATATAATATCATCTAAATAATAGTTATACAAAGGAAACTGTACTTGTCAAATTACACTTTATTATATCAGAGTTACAACAGTTTTACAATCACAGAACAGATAAATCTATCTGTTTTAGATACTATAATATATATTAACATCAGAAGCTCTCCATATGTTCCTGCTCTCCAGCTCGCCTCCTGAGCTCCAGAACGTCCTTACCTGAAAATCTGTAATACTCGGTCTGACCCGAGCATTACATCAAAGTAACACCCGGGTCAGGCTGGAAACCAGCGTGAGTAAACCCGTCTAACATGAATGACAAAAGCATACAACTTATATAAACCCGGGTAACTTATATCAATTTCACAACTTCATAAGTTGTTATAGATATCACAAGATTTCAAACATCAATTTCTAAGTTTCAAAACTTAGATTAATAGGTCCAATTCTCTTAAATCATCCCAAACCAGCCTAATGGTTTCACATAACAATCTATAAGGAATCGAAGTGGTTTCGGGTATTTACCGATACCCGACCCCAGTTTCATCGAATTCAATGTCAACAAAATCCAGGTTATCCAATTAAATACCATTCAACTTAATGACCGGATAACACTTTTATACAACAAATTTATAATTGATAGACAATCACATTTCACCGTCCATCCAACATGCCATTTTACAAAGCAATTTATTTCGGAGATATCCACCAATTCCAAACATTCATCATCATTCAATCATTAATAAGCAAGATTGATCACTTTCATTAATCACATAAATTAATGGTCCTCAAATTACTTTCGTTACTAAATTATTCTTAAATTCATTTAATAATTATCCTTTAACTTAATTACATTCATTAATCAACCTTGATTTCTCATAATCATAACTGAGAAATTATCACTTAATTACTTCCCTTAAGTAATTATTCCCTAATTACTTATCAACAAGTAAATTCTATTAATTAATTACATCAAGTAATTATTCATTAATTACTTCACTAAGTAATTATACTCCGCTAATTACATTAAGTAATTTTACTTAATTCTATCCATGCATAAATAATGTTTTAAAAATCACCATTTACAATCATTATAAATGAATTAAATTAATTACTTCATCTTTAATTAATTTAAAATGAATTAAATTAATTACTTTTATCTCAATAAATCTTGCTTACTTATTAATTAATAAATTACAAATCAATTAATTAATCATCCTCTAATTAATCACCTTTGATTAATTATCTTTAATTACACTAAGTAATTAACCCTTAATTAATTACACAAATTCATTTATTCTTAACCATTTGAGGCAATTAACGTTTGATTACCTTCATTTATTAATTATTCTTCTAATTACATTTAATAAATAATTCTTTAACTTAATTACACCCTCAAATTACCATTACTAATTACTTCCTTAATCATCCGAATTAATAATCTTCAGAATTAATTATCATTAACTTTTAAATTAACCCAAAAATCCCTAAGTTTAATTAATGATAAACATTCCATCTCTAGTCTCTACTTAATTACATTTTGAACCATGCTTTTTAATAAACTTAAAATTTAGTTAAATATGGGTTAAAATAACTTGCATATCTAGACTAAATCAAGCTTCGAAAATAATAACTATTATTTGAAGGGAAAAGTTTTAAGAAATTAATTCTAAAACTTAATTTCGGTCAACATGCTCATTTTACCCGAGCCAAACCATAGTATACACGAACAAATACCCGAGTTTTTATCATCCCCTTATTCCCGAGTTTTCCTTCTTCCCTTTCTTCTTGTTGTTTTTTTCTTCACTTGTTTAAGTTTTAAACTGTACTCAAAACAGTGTTACTCGTGCACAACACCAAACAACTCGAGACGAAACCTCACATACTCGAGATCAATCCCGAAGCCATTACCATCGCACCCTAGAACCACAAACCCCAGCTAAAACTGATACGAGAAAGCTCATACACATGCACAGATGGTCGGAGCATCTCTGACCATCACCACCATCCCAGATAAGTCAATGGTTACACACACAAACAACTCCGACCATTCAGGTACTAATAAATCGATTGAAACCTAATCGAGCAAAACTCGAGCCTCCTGGAACAAAAAACTTTGCCTGAATCTACCTGAATCCACGTCGTCGACCACCAGAAGCCGTGAGACTTCGGCCACACACTCACCAGCCATCCACACAGTCATTCCACTTGGTCCAATACAACTCGAACTACCAGAGGTGGCGTCCTGATCTTGTTTCCAGATATGACTGAAATTAGGGTTCAAACACTTCTTAACCCACCACCGATGCCAGAGTGGTGAAGAAAAACATCCTCCATTTTTCTTAAACTCATCAACCTTCTCGCTACCTATAGACGTGGCCCCGACCCTCCACATCGTCGCAATCACCCGCGATATCACAAAACTCATTTTCCAGTTTAACCCAAAACCTCTCACTCGATTCCTCTCTAAAAATCATGAATTAATCCTTAAAAATCATGATTTGAGATAGTGATTCAGATCATATACCTAAATCGAAGAATTAAAATGTTTGAAATTTCTCATATCTCAAATTCCCACTGTTTTTTTGGGATTAAAAATATACACAGATTTGTTTTACCTGAATATATTTTACATCTTAATTTATGTTCAAACCAACATATTTTGTTTAAAAATCTAGACCTATCAGATAACAGATAAAGAGGACTTAATTTTTTTAAGGGCTTTAAACCTGCAAGATTTAGAACAGAGCAAGTTTTTCTTGCTCTTGGACCTGCACAGATAGATTTCATATATTTATTAACATGCACGGCAGATTCCCAATCATTCTAACCATCAACACCTCATTACTTCATGGTCCTATATCATGCAACAGGTTTTAATCACATATAGGTTTGTTTTACTCACTTGTTCCCTTTTTAATCTGCTTCTTAAAACTAAATTTTGAGTTGTTTTTAAATTGTATATATATATATATATATATATATATATATTTGTAATCTTTTTAAAACACATGCATGGTAAAGATCATATTCTATTTCACAGATCATCACATGCAACTTAAGATATATCAGAAGTATAGAGTCACTCACATATTTCCCTGAACAGAGCAGCCTTGCTTCCAAATAAAATTGCCGTAAACTTAATTTTTAATTTGCTTGATAAAAGAGGTTACAGCTTTGAAGATAATACTGGATTGCTTAAAACTGGAACAAGATGATCAAGAATTTTGAAGGTGAATTGTTTCCAGGTTGCATTGTACTTGAAACTTGATTCTCAGGCATGCATTTTGTCACAAGCTACAGGCTTGATAAAAGTATTGCAGATTTTTGTTTTCTTTTCGAAAATGATTTGCAGTATTGCTTTTAAAAGTGAAATACAGGATTTTTCTTTTGGAAAGTGGATTGCAGGTTGTTTACTTTGATTTGAGATAATGATTTACAGGTCTTGTATATGATATGAGAAGTGAAACACATATTTTGTTTTGATCTTTGCTTTACGGGTTTTGCTTCTGGTTTTTATTGTTTTTCTTTCTGATCTGAAGCAATTTGGTTTGTTTAGATTTTCATTTTTTTTCTTTTCATTGCAAAGAGAATAACATGACCTGCCACTTGTATTTTCAAATAAGGATATGCTTACACTTGTTACTACATGAACTTATTTGATTTACATTTGTTAAGATGCAAGAATAAAGTGTTTACATATGTTTAATTTATAAGTTATGCCTTCATATGATTAATACTTAATATATCTTATACATATATTTAAAGAAAATATGAATCTATTTAAATTCCTTATTTATTTTAATATGTTCTCATCATTTTTTTAAAATAGCCTTCAATGTTTCCAAATACAAATTATTCTTATAATTATAACTATGCTTAATTCATTGATATATTTTAAAATAAGCTATTGTAAAGTTTCTATATTAAATCTAATCAAGTTTTCCAATTTACAATATACATACATATATATAAATATAAATTTGAAAACATTTCTTATTAATTTAAATTAAAATCAAATTCCTTATTTACAATGTATACACATATATATACATTATTAAAGAAAATTCTTTAAATTAGCTTAGAAAGATAAATTTTATTATTTAAATATTTTAACTTTGGAAAGAATAAAATTCCCAAATTAAATTATTATCATTATAGATTTTAAAAAGGTAACATTTATCAAATTAAACAATTAGAGATAAATCCTGTTAAATTAGATTATTAAATCGATATTACACATTTTAAAATAATTATTAATGGAAATTATTAAATAAACATTGCCTAAATCTCCGGGATATTACACGTTCATTCTTAGAAGGATCGTACAAACCATCAAAACATCCATTTTCGATGAAGGATGGACGATATCTCATAAATGATGAGTCGAAATTGCACAAAATTTAAAAAGAAGGTAATTTACATCTTGAAGAGCCTATATGATCAATCACATAACAAAACTCAAGAAACACATAAAAAGACACCGATCGTTATTGGACGATCAACATAACAATCGGTGTTCTGCAAAGAATGAGTGATATCTCAAAAAACTCAGTATGACACCATATTTTGGGAGCAAGGCATAAAGGCATGTGGGATCACTCGTGAATGATTGCAAGTTGATTGGAGCCAAAAATAATGATCGGCCCTAATGGTTATTTTTGCGGAATTGAGACCACTGATCGTTCCGGTGGGCCCCTATGGATTTGGAGACTCTTCTTGTGAAATTTCTGCCCAATCCATGCATGTTTTCAGCTATAAATAAGGCGGCCATTATTTATAAGTGGGATCCCTTCTTCCGCTTCCCAGGCTCCACCGTCATTATTTCTCCATCCTTATATTAATGGATCCTAGCCAATCCAAACAACTCTTGTAATCATAATCAAGTGCAAGATCAATGAAAATATAAAGCGGACGTAGGCCAAGATTGCCAAACCACTATAAAAATATGTGTGTTCATTTACTTTTCTACCTTTTTCATTTACTCGTCATTTAATCTCTGGTATTGTTCTTGAGTATTTGTGCCCATTTTTGATGCAAATATACCAAGTGCAATGCATGGGTTACAAACTGCCATAAACAAAACAAACATAAATACATACAATTAATCTTTTCTTATTGCTCGCCTTAAGTATTAAAACAGGTACTCCTTTTACCAATTATGTTGCTTCTAACTCTTTTCAAACTTTTCTCGATATAGTTAAACATATTATCGCTTTCAAGCCTAATAAAAAGAAATAATCACACCAACCTTAAAGAGATTTGTATACTTTAGACTCGTAGAACTAAATAGTGTGAAACAAAGAAGAAAATAAGAAAGAAACAAGGAATGTGTCTTTAACGTGTACCCTTCAATCCCTCAAATGCTATTTATTTTATTCTTTCCATGAATATCTTCTTAAATCTCTCCCATTCTACTTTTTCCAACATATTAATACTTGATATTTAACTAAAAATGATGAAAAACATTATTAACATTTTATTTTAAATTATGTAATTAAAGGGTTGTCTTAACTAGTATTTGAACCAAGTGATTTCTTGATGAATTTAGGCTTTAAATTGATGAAGGAATGGATCAAGAAGCTTAAGTGGTGACACGAATAACGTAATAAAGAAGTATAAGAAATTTAATAAGAATTTCACATATAATTATGTTGATGCCAAAATTATCAATCATGTCGGCACCGAGTGGAATTTTAATGCCGGATCCATTTTTGAACAGTAGGTAAAGATGCATTGCACTTGGTAGAAAAAGACAAGATTTTCATATTGCAAATAATGTCGGTATTGATATGATTTGTAGGAGTAATTTTTACAACAAAGGTTGGAAACTTAAAGACTTGGTCAATTATAAGGAAAACTTAAAGAAATAAGTTGGAAAATCATGCCGACCCGACATGATTTGATTTACGAATTTTACTCTTTCTTCATGCATGAAAGTGTGGATCTGATGTCTTACCTTGTCTTCCATGATATGAAAAATTTAATGGATGACATCCATCCTTTGACAATAAAAAATGGCTCTTTTCATTTTAATATTGGATCCTTTTCTCCTCTAACTCATTTTCCTACAAAATGTTGTTAAATTTAAGTTTACACAGATTTCTAGATTTAAACATTGTAATTCATTCAACTCTTACAAAATAATTTGAAATGAAACTAAAGTGGACATAGGTAATTGGTTTGAGGCCGAACCACTAAGAAATCTCATATGTTCAAACTTTTATTTTTGATTTAGATATATTATTCTCATTTTTGATTATCAGGGGTGTTGAGTCATTTTTTGACCTAAAGTTTCTAGTGCTTTCAGTAAGAGAGAAGACTCTCAGGTCGGGATCTAACTTTAAGAAGAATTTAAATAGTAGATCCAAGGATTATTTACTAGGGATCCGAAGTCATTTGGATTTTGAAGAGGAATCAAATACAGGTCTGATAAGAAATTGCCACAAGGAAAACTGCTTCTAAATCCAGAGTTGCGGATGGAGGTGATGAAGAAGGCTCTCGGCATAATAAAGAAACTACTCAACCCTTTAATTCTTTATCAAAACGTTCATCTTGGTAGGAGATGGTGACAAAGGCCAAGCTGGATCGAATGATGACTGAGATGAATAAGAAGATGGTGAGAGCCAGAACTCCGTCATCGAAAAAATAGAGAAAACTTTGCTATGATGTCCTAGCTATCTCATAGATATAGGGGAAGCCATAATGATTCACAATTTTCAGATTTTAAGGAAGAAAGTTCATCTTCATCGAATCAGAATCGAAGACATGATAAGAAAAAGTTGAAGAGGAAGGGTTTTGGAATATCAAGGAGGAAGATTGCAAGAGATGAAGTTAATCAAGAAAATGCCTATCATGTTGGTACTGACATGAATTAAGTCAGCACCGATTTGATTGGTAGTGCCGGTATTGAAAGGTCAATGGAGGAACTCAATTAATCTGACAGTAAGGAGTTATAGGATGCTAGCCGTTTGTAATGACAAGCTATTAGTGCTTAGATTGGTGATGTTCAGATGAACGCTACAGAACAAGTAAGAGTTGATAAAGATGGTTTGGCCGAATGGCTTCCCATGGTCCGGGAGCCTAGACATCAAGCGACTAACTGAGAACATTTGCAGAGTCAACACTCGAGTTTGTTCCTGATACTCGCCATCTTACCACCCAAAGCAGTGAGGACTACATAGTTCATATGGTAAAAAGGTTGTTAAAAAAAATTCACAATAGAAACAATGATGAGTGGGACTCATCGCCAAGCCAAACCTTATTCATTAAAACATTCTGGCAGAGAGGTATCTATAGAAGTTCATGGTGTTGACTATGTCTTCTTGTGATGGAACTACTAATCTTAAGTAGCATTTGTAGTAGTCCAGATGACAAATGAATAGTCCTCGTGCTACAAATGGTGTGAGGTGTAGGTGTTGTTCCATATTTTTAGACGAAGTTGTTATGATGTGGTTTACTCTGCTTGTGCCGAGGTCCATATCGGATTTCGGCCAATTAACGAAGAAGTTTACGAAGTAATTCTAGCTCCATATCGTTTGTGTATTAAAGGACGTGATGTCTTTATTGAATGTTCATCGGATTTTCAGAGAGACTTTAAAAAAATTCTAAAGAGATTCAATGTTGTGGTTTCAAAAGTGAGCAATCCTAGAGAAGAGATTGTTTTTACAGCATTGATTAATGAGGTTAACCTAAGGAATGATTTTGGTAGAAAGTTGAAAAAGAAAGAAACCATCCACCATCGAGAATTTTTATTGAAAGGCATCCTAATTTCTATGCTTGGAAGAGGTAAATTTGGCTACTGACGCTGAAGATGGGTTGAGTACGGCAATATAGAGTATTGTTGCTATTAAATAGAGTGGTGATAGTGCTAGAAGTATTATCATGATCGTTGGAAACAATAATAATACTTAAAGAAAGAACCAAGGAGCTGGTAGGAAGAAGCAAGCACCAATAAGCGCATGTATACTATATTAGGAGATTGCATTCCATTGAATGATTACGTTGAAAATATTTACCTTACTACATAATGTATTAAAAACTATATGAAACGACTCGAAGGGAGGTGATTGAGGAAGAAAGGCATTCGAGGAAGTATTATCGCTTTCATGAAACACATAGGCATAATACCAATGAATGCCAACATTTAAGAGATGTGATCATGGATTTGATAAGAAATAATTAACTACAACAGTGCATAAGGAACCGACAAGCTGATGGGCAGATAAATAACAGAACCTAAGGTAAGCCTACCCAAAGGAATCTGGGTGGGTCCAGTAGAGAAGGACTAAGGCAACCATCTAGAGAAACAATGATTAATACCATCTCCGGAGGGCCTAATTCTATAGAGATAAGATGGAATGAATCCGTTCTCACAAAAGACTACATTATGATTCTAAGATGAATGAGGAACTCTTATTGAGTCCCTCGACATGGTCAAAGGGAAATGAGAAGAGGTTGATCTAAGGCTAGTTTCTCACTAGATAAGAGCAGCAAGTAGTTCTACACCAAGGTCAGAAACTGTAACTTTGAGATATGCGACTTCGTTTTGAAACGGGTCTTTCCGGGTATAGGGGCACTTGGCTGAATAAGGGAGGTCCCTATGATTAAACAAAAGCTTGGAAATGGAACTTTCAAGCTGTCGGTTGTTGATGAGACCCTAATTCTACGGGTAGGGAATAACGAACACTTACGACGATGTTACACAAAGATTTACTTTTAACAAATAAGGCATCATGATTGATGGGACGAGATGTAATAAGGAAGAGTCTGCCATTCTTTCAATTCTAAATAATGTTGGCTGTTAGAATCAACGGAACCATATTCTCAAAAGTCCAACTTTGTGCTACGTGATCAGCAAAAAATCAAACATTCTGCATTTTGTAAAACCAAAAGTTTAGGTACCCCAATGATAGATACCAATGAACTCCTTTGGAGTCTGATCTATGATTAGGTTGCTGGAGTATAATCATATTGGGTCAATCGGACGATTGTCATTGCATATATGATCTTTGACCCATGCCCAAAGATAGGCAAAGTCATTGAGTGAAGCTCGAAGATAGGCATTTAAGGCATCGGATCTTAGAGTAGGAATTGGTATAGAACTGAATCTTTTTACTAGTATAACCTTATTTACGGCTTAAAGCAATTAGTTCGACCAATGATAGACAATGCTGCTTGACAAAATATCATTGATCATCGCCCAAAGATAGGCGAAATCTAGCATGGACGCCCATAAATAGGCATCAGAGACACCGATTCCCGGAGACAAGAGTCCATGTAGAGTTGAGTATTTTGCAAGTATATCTCTGTTTATAGTTGTGCGAGATACGTTTAGTCATAGATAAATAGGCATAACCAATGAAATCTTGTTTTGTTTAGTTAAATCAAAAACACGTTAGCGATGATAAAAAACTAAGTAATGAAATGATATTGAGCAATTGTAGAAATTTATATTTGCGGAGTTACGGTAATAATGGCATTGTACAGATCATAAATATAGGCATAAATAACATATATAAATGATTGAATTACAGATAATTATGTTATAAATTTGGCCAAGTATATAGGCAACAGAAATAGAAAATGTAGTGATGTAGATATGAAAGGTTAAACAGAAAACAATCTTTTCATTTACATAACTTTTCGTAAAAGATTTACAGGGGCCACTCCCATCCTACGATGACCTATGTACATTAAAAGCCAAAAAGAAAAAAATACAAAAAAAGTAAAAGAACTATTCTTAATGGTGTTTCCAACCCTCTGACTTCTTTCTTTCCTTCTTGAAGGAGGTAGGGGTTTTCCCTTTAGAGGGTCAATATCCCTTTAAGGTGCAAGATGACCCTTGGGGTCTTCATCCTAGCTATAGTCACTGTTTGAGTCAGTGTGAGATTTGGGAGTGTCGACTCATATGTTAGCTGCAAGAAGAGTGAAGATTGGAATATCAAAAGGAGGCTTCTCTAGCCTGGTTCTGCTTGATTTAGATCTTAGATAGATCAATTTTCAGCTTCTCCGCCATGGATGTAGAGTCAGGTTCCTTTCCATTGGTTAAGGACGCCTCCTAGTTGATAGATGATTCGATATCCTTTAGTCTCTCTAACACCCCTATTTGCTCAAAGTGGGTACCGGGGATAGAGCTATTGGGAAGAGCTTAGAGAGTAGACATTATAGTAATGGTGGTAGGTGTAGTCCTGCTAGCACTTGAACCTGGGGAATGAGAGGCTTGTGGGGGAGGAGGCAATGATGATTGACCTATAAGTTTACAAGTAGAAAGGTAGAGATTAGGGATGTTCTTAGGTAAGAATTGAAGTTTCTTGAAGATTAGGGGACTAGAGATATGTCTTGAGAGATTGGAATATTTTTCGAAGGATATTTAGCAATTTCTCCTTTTTCTAGAATTTTTGAAGACGTGGGAGGAGTGGAAATCTGTACTAAGTGAAGGCTAAGGCATTAAAAATGTATCCCCCATACATGATAGTGTCAGGGCTGCAAATACCGGTGCTTGAGTTACGACAACCTCCTACATGGTCGCTGCAGAAGCAAAAATATCTATTGCAGACTCTTTTTTTATCAAAGTAGTGCCATCTGCATAATCTAGAAAGCTGGAATCAACATGAGGCTCGGTTGGTGCCATTTCGTTGACTGTAGCCTCGGCCGCCAAGATTTTCCACTCCTCTTCCAGGGCTACCAAGTCCTTTCATCTAATAATTTTCTCTTCAGCATTTCTTCATCAACATTGCCACCATGTTCTCTGGTCCTCAAGGTTTCATCCAAAGCCTCGTCTAAAGTCTCGGGATAGTCACCTTCCAGCCATTTGCGGTTCTACATCACTATGACATTTGTAAAAAATAGGAAGATGGTTATATCCTCTTTAATTTGGGTTGCTTTGGCCTTGATATCCACATTTTCTTCCTCAATGATGATTATCTTGATTTTTAATTCAATTGAACCTAAGCTTGCTCCATTGTTTCTTACTCAGCTTTAGTTGGCTTCGGGTTTCGCGACCTTTGCCTGGAGTGCAATGATTTTGGCCTCTTTTGCCTTGACTCTCTTCTCAGGATCGATGATGGCGGCATGGGAATTTTTAAGATAATTCTTGAGGACTAGGCTCTCAACCGCATGGGTCATAGCCAATTTAGGTAGCCTTTACTGGGAATCTTTAGCAGATTTGGCTTTTTCATCTCTCTCATTCTAATGCTTAGCTAGTTCTTTCTTATAACCTTAGCCTATATGGTTTTTGTCGGCTCTCTCCATATCGAAAGCTCGAATAGTCAATTTGTTAGCATGGTTGACATCGCAGAGGGTCTTAGCTAGATTCTTCCATTGATATAGTTGATCCATAACTTCTTGGTGTTGGGTGATGCCTTCATTAGCGTAGCTGGATGTAAATTCCCTAACATCGCATTTAACCTCTTCAAGGCAGAATTCATGAACGACCATATTGCTCGTATTTCTTGCAAATAAAAAATTGGCCGACCTACTTAAATACTTCATTTCCTTTGGCTCACATCTCAAACCAGCACCTCTCCTTAACCAATCTAACCTGAATATCAGTGATCAGAGCCTATATGCCATATCTATGTTGGGCATAGCTCATTCGCTCTGTAGCCCACCTGCCGGCCTAGCTAGTCCTATTCATAATATGTCATATCCATCTTGAAAAGATCGATGATCAACCTCCCTCTTCCCAGATAGCGGGCGATAAGGTAAAGGTAGGTTATTTTGAGAAGTTAGGGTCTCTCGCTGGTCAGTTAAGCTAGCCAACAAGCTATCAAAACATCCTCCTCATTCGCTATCATCCTTATGTTAACTTGCCGCCACTTAAAAGAACCCCCTAGCTTCCTCAACCGTGTCTACAAGCATCAACCCCCTCTCCTCCCAACTTAAGCGGCACCCTTCCCTATGCCGTTTCTTCGAAAGGCTGGCCTCTATTAGCATTACTCATCTGACAAAGGCACCACTGCGGAACCGCCCCCTATGTATTTGGCCGACACCCTATTTCCTCCATTGTAACCACACCATACTCCTAGCCGCCCTCCATGTTTTAGGAGCATTCCCACGGTATAGCATGCCAGCGGTTTACAATCTTCCCTACACACTACTTGGAGTCCCAATTGGCACAATCATCAACTGTTTATCACCTATTGTGGCATAGGGCATTTCCTAGCTTGATCAGAACAATATCAATCGCCTAAGCATCAGTTCAGTCGTTATAATTACATTATGAAGTGTAAGTTCACAAGGCTTAAAAAATGTTAGCCTAAAAAGAGAGTACCTCTGTATTCTTGGCAACTCCATCTTATAATTTAGGTTGTTCTAGTCAAAGCAGTATAATAAAAGGCTCCTTATTGTGGATGTAAACCATCTTCGTTGAACCAGTCTAAATTATGGTCTCTTTTATTTTTTTCATATTAGTATCACTTATTTTTCATCTTTAACCGAGATATTAGCTGTAGGTCCTTGCTAATATTCCCCATTTTAGCACTAAAAGGACGGCCCCTCCTCCTAAAGCTCTCATTTCTCCTTTACCCTATTCGTTGAGCACTTGTTCCAATTTGTTACCATAGAACCGGCTCCAGGGAATGCGGGTAACAACTCCAGTGAACATGAAACTAACGGCAACACCATTTCCGGTACTACGTGCCCAATCCCTGGGCTTAGCATGGACATATGGCACGCCATGGTGCAATAACTAGCCAATGTGGGTAAATTGACTTGCAAAATGGAGAGTCTAAGCTCAATGTTGGTGCACAGATAATGGTCAGCTTTTCCCAACCTATCACTTAAGTGGCAAAACAAATTCCTCAACTAGTCCACAGGATCACACACAACCTTATGAGCACCACCAAACCTCTAAAAAGAGTAGTTCTAGAAATCCTACTGGGAGGCTGCGTCCGTCACAGGAATGCTCATACGATTCCAATGCAAGAGGACATCCATGATATCCTAATGCCAAAGCCACTTCTACACCATCGATCTCCTACAACCGAGATGTAGTTTGCTTTCCATTGCTTATGGATGACAAATTGGAACCTTGGTCGCCATTTTAAACGCCTCGGTGGTGGAGGGCAAGGTAGGACCCCAAGGCCTTGAGAACTGTTAGTCCACTTTCGGTCTCAATGGGAGGTACCCTAACCCGGATCTTGGGAAGGACAACCTTTCAAACTAAGTCCCCATCGGTCGTAAGGAGCAGGTCTCCTACTCTGATTAGCATTGCCATTTTCCTTGGCTGCATTATCCCCACAGATCCTTGACAACGGATAGGCAACCGAGAGGCCTCCAGCCATGTAAAACTCTCATGTTTTCCTCTACTCTTGTCGGGCTGGCATCCCATTGGTTCCTTTATCTATAGGCTGGCAATATCCATTCAGGGGCCCAATTGTTTTGATTTCAACACTCGCTTCTTACATCAACCATTTTAACAATGAATGGCCAATGAGATAGGAAATATAAGGCAAGGACCGAATTAATCGCTCCGCTCGTACATCAACTGCTTAACAAGGAATCAATGATGGCTAGGGGATTCGACGAGAACAACTTGGTGGTAGCCTTTTGTTCAAGGGTGAAGTATCGATATCATTTGTGGAAGGAATTGCATAAGCATCCTGCTTTATCCCTTGTTGACTTCCTCCAAAGGACGAATGACATCATAAGGGTAGAGAAGGCAGATTTCTTCAATAGTGATGATGAAAAAATCCATTGGAACAAGACTGGCCAGAGAGAGGATAATCACCGAAAGAATAACCAATTAGAAAATACCAAAAAGCGCTATGACGATGGAGCATTCTTTAAGCCTGGATACAACAGTTATGCAACCTTAATCCATGACATGGAAACTATCTATCTTGCCACATGTGACCACGTTGCGTTTCAATGGCCCACTACTTCCTAGTCGGGATAGAGGGAGGAGACTAAAGGGAATGAGAAATACTATGAATTTCACTAATTCAATGACCACTCGACCATTGAGTGTTGGCATCTCAAGGATGAAATAAAGTGGCTAATCCATGCAGGGGTATTGGTTCAGTATGTTAAATAGCAGGTGGAATAGCATAACGCTTGGAAAAAACTACCGACCCCGCCTCAACGAGAAGATGACAAAGTGTAGCCATTATCAGTACTGAGATATCAGTATGCGATGGTCCACATGTAGCTGGCAGTAGTCATAGGGCTTAGGCCCGCAATAGGAGAGAGCTCTCGAATCACATTTATTCAATAGACCTTCTGTCCCTAAATATTCTCGGCGTTGACGTGTAATCCACCGGCATTGCATTCACCTCAGAAGAAAAGAAAGGAGTTGGCTTCCCCCACCTTGACCCTATGGTCATCTTAGTCAGCACAGGCAGTACAAAGGTTCGTCAGGCCTTTATCGGTGGGGGCAGCTCCATCAACGTGATGTACAAAGATGATTAAATAGGATGAAGATTCCTACCTCCAACCTCGATCCTTGTACATTACCCATTTATAGGTTTGAAGGAGTTAGTACAATATCCATGAGGGTTATTTATTATGTGGTCGCTTTCATCGAGGAGCCGCTAGTGGAAAAAATCCAAGTTTAGTTTGTTGTGGTAAACCGTCCATCCACGTACAACATTTTAGTAGGCAGGCCATCCCTGGAAGATATGAAGCTTAGCAGCACCTTACAATGAAATTCTCAACCAAGGGAGGAGTAGGATGTGTTTGAATGGTCTCCCAAGATTTTTACAGCACCTCCTTATAACAAGCAAAGAAGGGAGAGCTTACGCTACAGTTAGAAATGGCAACTATTAGCGGTAGCATGCCCGAGAAGACGTCCAAGCATCTTGTTGCTCACATATGCGCTGGGGCCACCTTTGTTATTGAAAGCAAACCCCACGTGTTGATCGTTACAAGATGCCAAAACGGCATAGCCAATGGAAAATAGTCTTTCCTAAGCCAGCACAAGCAAGGCCGGAGAACTCACTACTACACGGAATGAACAGGTTCATCCTAGCTAATACGCAAGGACAAAAGGCATATTACTCCTTCCCCTTTAGTGCTGGAGGATTTATCCACGGAGCTAGAGGCAACATCAATCTTTCAGTTCAGACATAAACATTGATGTCAGCCGAGGATGTTATTGAGTGCATGATATATGCATTGGACTAGTGTAACCTAGAAGTGGATGTTGGAGATGATGATAATGACATGCTTAATCTTGGATGGTGAATTCCAATCCCCAGGGTGGGTTGGCAGCACCACTTGAGCCAGTTTCAATCTACTGTGATGACCCTTGCAAGGTCATCCATATAAGCAAAGAGTTGATCCCATAAGTAAGAGATGAGTTGATTTCCTTCCCGAGGGAGAGCAAGGATGCATTTGCTTGGAGCATGTCAAGATGATAGTTATAGATCCCTCAATGTATGCCATTCCCTCAACATCAACCTAGCAACTCACCCAGTTCAATAGAAGAAATGACTGATCAGCCCCGAGAGGTGTTGGGCACTCAAGGAAGAAGTAGAGAAACTTCTAGCGAATGATTTTGTCCATGAAGTGACATACCCTAGCCAACATGGTACTTGTCCGAAAACTTAATAGGGCCTGGAGAACTTGCATCAACTTCTCAGACCTAAAGAAGGTGTGCCCTAAAGATAGCTTTCCTCTACCCAGATTAAGAATCTCGTGGACACGATTAGCAGACACAAGCTACTCCCCTTCATTGAAGCCTACTCTAGGTATAAACAGATTGTTATGCATGACCTTGAACTAGATCATACCTCATTCATTACTAACGAATGGCTTTACTACTACCATGCCATGCCTTTTAGCTTTCGTATTGCTAGTGCTACATACCAATGGCTCGTTAATCGAATGTTCGCTCAACAAATCGATCGCTCGGTGGAGGTCTACATAGATGACATTCTAGTTAAGTTTAAGGTAGCAGTACGATCTGGAAAGCCCCTAGGCTTTGTTATAAGAGCCAAGGACATTGAGGCTAATCCTAAAGAGATTCAATCAATTCAAGAGAAGCATATACTCCACACAATCAAGCAAGTAGAAAGTCAAAATGGAATGGCTATAGCAGTCGGTCACTTTATGTCAAAGCCACAGACTGTTGTGTACCTTCTTCGACCTTGTCAATAAAGGAAAGTCATTTGTATGGAGAAAAGATTGCTCCAAAGCCTTTGAGGAATTGAAGAGACGCCTAGCCACACCTCCTATGTTTTGGAAGCCAATTAATGGGGTAGACCTATAGTTGTTTCCTATAATTACTAACTGTGTGACCAGCGCCGCTTTGATCCGTTATGAAGAAAAGGTATAACATCCTATCTATTAAGTCAGCAAGAGTTAGCAGTATGTAAAACAGGACATCAAAAGTTGGAAAAGGTAGCCTACTGCTGACTCATGGCCACCCGGTGCCTATGACCATACTTTCAAGCTTATCCCATCAAAGTCCTCACCACTCAGCCCCTGCGAATAGTATTAAGCCAACCAAATATTGTGGCCCATCTGTTAAAATGGTCCATGGAACCTAACAGCAACGACACCTTCCACCTTCGCATCTCAATCTAGGGCCAAAAAGTGGTCGATTTCATAGCCGAATGCTCCTGCCCCAACATCAGCGGCGAGGGGGTGACAAGTAATTTAACCCCTTGCCAATTGTACACTAATGGCTCATCTAACGAGAAAGGCATAGGGGAAGGAATAGTGTTGGTCATGCCTGATGGTAAGGAACTCTACTTTACCATCCGCCTAAACTTCAAGGCCATGAACAATGAAGCTGAGTATGAAACCATCATGGGATGGATAAGGAGTTGCATATGGAGTCATTGCAAATGTTCAGTGACTTATTATTGGTCGTTATTTGGAATGAATAATGCTTACAAATTAAAGGCGAGATATTAGCCTTCTACATGGCAGAGGCCAAGAAGCTCATATGCACCTTTGTGAGTTCCAAGGTAGAATAGATTCCTCGAAAAAGAAATGTCAAAAATCGATCTATTGGTCAAGGCGTCTAGAAATCCTAAAGAAATTATCCCCAAGGTTCCAATGGAGGTGTGGCTAACCCTTTTCTTCGAACCGAGGGATAGTGCTATGGAAATCGGTGAAGCTCATCCCGACTCTTTGATGACCCCATTGATGAAGTACCTCACGAGCATTGATCTTCCCATTAAAAGAAAAGAAGCCCGAAGGATCTTGTGTCGAGTACCCCACTACACTATAAAGGATATGAAGCTATACTGACAAGGGTTCTTAACTCCCTTTCAAAGTTGTTTTATTAATGAAGAGGCTGGCCACATACTAAAGGAATTGCACAAAGTTTTTGTAGAGA
Organism: Allium cepa; assembly: GCA_030765085.1. Taxonomy (NCBI): domain Eukaryota; kingdom Viridiplantae; phylum Streptophyta; class Magnoliopsida; order Asparagales; family Amaryllidaceae; genus Allium; species Allium cepa. The sequence goes on from CM060939.1 coordinate 367,426,389, forward strand.
TTAAGCTGAGGGGAGAAGCCAGGCAAAGAAAGCCACCTGTTAAGTGTACACTGGCCAAACATGATTAAAGATGCAATGGAGTATGCTAAGAAATGCAACTACTTCAAAACTTTTTCCAAGATGCCGACAACCTCCCTGAATATCTTGACCTCTATGCATCCCCTGGTTATTTAATACTTGGGGAATAGACCTATCATCAAGCTATCGATTCAGACTCCCAAAGAAGATCACGAACAACAACGAAGTTCAATTAGAAAGTGAGTTGTTTCAAGAGTTTTGTGAACAAAATGGAATAGAAAAGTGCTTCTCCTCCATCGTCCATCCTCGGTCCAACGGATAGGTCGAGGCTGTGAAACAAAACCATCAAGAAAACATTAAAGAAGCACCTCACAAAGGGAAAGGAAAACTAGGCTAGAGATTTGCTGCTTGTACTCTGGTCATATCACACTAGAAGCCGCATATCAATCAGGAACTATGCTTTCTCTCTGGCCTATAGGTATAAAGCTCTTTTACACATTAAGGACAATGCACCATCTTTGAGGCATCTGACTCACGACCTCGAATAAAATAAAGAGCTACTCAAGCTCAAACTTGATGTATTGGAAGAAAAGAGGATGGAAGTTGAACAGGGCACCGAAGCATACAAAAGGAAGATAGTTAATATTATAATGCGAGAGCAAAAAAACACTAGTTTACAATCAGGGACTTAGTTTTAGGCTGTATGTTCACCAACACCAAGGATCCGATTGAAGAAGACCTAGGGCTGAACTGGGAAGGCATGTATGTATTCATTGCTACCCGTGCTAATGGGGAGTACCACATCTCGAATCCTAATGGATCCAACATTTCTCTGCATAAAGCCTGGAGCACTTTCGGGATATTGTGTCTAAAATTTATAAACGGCAGTTATAGGGCTATGAAGATTGCCACTATTATAAGCAATATGACTTGTATCACCTCTATTTTGGTATGTGGAATGCAAATAGAATGCCTTTGGAAAATTCTTGACCTAATAATCATAACCAACCTTTCTAGGCCCCCCCCCCACCAATGTTGGGGGCACCCCAACAACATCGACTATCCAGAGTGGTCGGGCCAAATACCCACCTCTAACACCAAGGAATGCCCAAGAAACTGATTTATAGGGATGCGCAAGCCACTTAATTCTTCCTCCCTCATTGAGGAATCAACGAACCGATGGCGAGACCACTCACGTAGTAGTCCTAATTGGTTTGCGCATGATGCTGCCTGCCTCCCTGGTGGGATAGGGCAATAGTGCACTGGCGGTGCAGTTACCCATGTTGCAACTCTAAAATAGGCATTGATTGTGCTGCTACGTGGGGATGTGAAAGCCACTCGATGCTTCCTCGCTTACCAAGGCATCGGTGAATCGATGGCGAGACCACTCCCGTAGTGGTCCCTATTCATTTACCAGTGATGATGCCTATCTCCCTAGTAGGACGAGGCAATGGTGCCTTGGCGGCGTAGTTACCCATGCAGTAACTTTGAACCAAGCATACGTAGTGCTTCTCCATAGGGATGTGCAAGTCACTCACTACTTTCTTGCTCACAGAGGCATCAATGAACTAATGGCGAGACCACCTTTGTAGTGGTCCTGATTCGTTCACCTATGATACTGCCCATCTCCCTAGTGGATTGGACAATAGTGCCCTATCAACATAGTTACCCATGCTATAACTATAAACCAAGCATCTATAGTGCTACTTTGTGGGGATAGGAATGCCGCTCGATACTTCCTTCCTCATTGAGGCATCGACGAAATGATGACGAGAACACCTATGTAGTGGTTCCAATTCGTTCACCCATGATGCTGCCTACTTCTCTATAATGGGGCAATATAATAATGCCTAAGTGGCGCACTTACCCATGTCATAACCCCAACCTAGGCGACCAGCAATATCTTACACCCATCATGCAAATACGTAGGCTAAGCAACTTCATTGAAAGAAAAGCCTTACTTTGGCCAAATGCTTTCATCATATTTTCTTAAATTATCTCACACATATGTAGCCTATGGGTTTACTTACGAATGTCGGGGACATCAGAGCCACCCAACCACAAATAAAATAAAGTTTGGGAACATGCGAGTATACACACACATAAGTATGTGCAATGAATTACAAAAAGAAAGGCAAGACAAGCATGGATAGTGCCAATAGATAGAACTATTCAATTATGGTAGTCTTCAACATAAAAGATGAGCAATGTACAAATATCTACAAACACGGTCAGAACCTGGCCGAGGCATCATTCAAAAAAGGAAAAAAGAAAACTAGCCTTGCTACTTATGGTGGAGGAAAGGTCGTAGTAATGTGGCAGTCATCATTAAAAATTAGCTCCTTATCCACCAGCGAGGGCTTGGAAGCAGTGTACCCAAGGGTCCACCCATTGAGGAAGCAATTTGCTTTACTGTATGAACCATTAGGGGGATACCATGGATGCCACCATATCCATCGCAGCCTCAGTACATACCGCCTCATAGCCTTTCAAGGAAATAAAAGACACCGATAATTGGAGATGGTAGTTGTCCAAAACAATCAATTGTGATAGCTTATTCAACCTGCTAGCCCACTAGGCATTTAAATCCATGACTTCCTTCAGAGTGGATTAGCTTAGGTGCTACTGAAGCTTATCCCTCAACCCATGTGCTTCATTATAGCTTGCCTCTATGTCCTTCCTTACTTGTTGGACCTCCTCCTCAAACCTCCTCCTCTCTACGGCGAGATCATCCACACCAACTTCCTTAACCTACTAAGCCATGTTCCAAGCTTCCTCTAATATCAAAGCCTTTCTCTTAGAAGCCTCTTCCATTCCCTCAACGTTCGAACCCTCTTCCATAGTTCCTGCCTCTTTTCCTTCGTCTATAGACATGCAGTCCTCTCCTCCTCCAACTGCTTGCCAGATCTACCACACCTGAGTAAATAAGATAGGCTCACATCACGGCTTGCAAAATGAGCAGTTCAAAATATAAGTCACGAAAAGAGAAGATATTGTATACCAATTGTAGAGACCCTTACCAAGTATGCTTTCGACAGCTGTGAGTTGAGGACTTCATCAAAAGGATGAGTCTCCCATCCTGATTGGACCCGACGCTTGTTATACATAGCTTTCGCACCACCCTGGTCATCACATGTTCTAAGATTCAAAGGTCTTCATCTACCACGACCGCCTTCAAAGTGGTGACCCCTCTATCTCGAGCTCAACCCCTCGATTTAGGCCTAATCATGTCCACCTCCTCATAGAATTCATAGGCCAAGATACTTCCCGAGCTCTCAATTGTAAAAACCCAAGGCCTCTTGGACAACCTCCTTTACTTTGCCTCCTCCTCCTATCGGGCCTCCACGACTATTGCCCTTTCATGCAGGGAAAAGTCAGTTGGTGGAAAAAATTTCCTCCTTTCACTGGTCGGTTAGGAGCTAGTCGATGTGTGAGGTAAGGAATTGAGGTTGGGATGATGTTGCTAAGTGGTGCCAGTACAGGGATGCATTGTAGGACTTCCTGAATAAGGTCCTCTTAAAGTGGCAACATCAAGAGTGGAAACCAATCTCAAATGAACCACTGCAAAAAAACAAGCACAAGTCAGAGAGGAGCGAAGAAGGAAGCAGTACAAAGCCAGGCTACCCTCTATAACTCGGTTACCCCTTTGTTATCTAGTTAGGGGCAGATAGGGAGACCCCATGCTTCTAGCTAATTTGCACCCTCTTAAGCTTTTGTTTGTTAAAGAGTACATTTTGGGTCACTTGTTTCAAAGAGTCATCAGCTACCACTCGGGCGTCCTTGACGAGTTAGTGTAATCTAACAACTGATCTATTATGGTATCACTACAAGAGATCATGACGTCCTCCAAGAGGGTCGGGTCCAAAGACTCCCACTAACCTTGATCATTCCCCTAACCTCGATTGGAGTCTGACTCGATGGTCCAATCCTTGTCATTAGATTCAACCCCTATGGTCACGGCTCTCTCCTCTCTATTCACAATAACAGTCGGTCGGGCTAGTTGCGCAATTAGGGTCATTGCTATGGAAGCTCCTCATCCCATGGTTTGCCTTAGGCCTATCAGTCCAACCTAACAAAGATTGGCATTGTTCAGGATCATCGATAGGTTTGGAGTGGGCTCCTTTATTGCCTTGTTCAGGCAAAGGTATTTCTCGTATATGGAAGTGTTCGCCCTTATCCGTGATGGGATTATTGTGATAGAAAAACAACTAATTATTAAATACCTAATGTTAAATATTTATTGAACAAAAAAAGGAAAACTTACAAGGCATGCTAAAAACCCGAGCCTCTAGGTCTGTGTTGATGGCTATAGAAATTAAGAAGACCAATCTTTGTGGGTCACGCCTTTCTTAGAAGACCGTAGATTATTGTGGGCATTTCCAAACCTCGAACATGCTAATAACCAGCTGGTTTGGTTCTTACCTACTGGTAAAGCTTGAAGATCAAACAGATAAGTGTGGGATTAGGCTCGAGAAGGCCCAATTTGTGGTGGACAATGTAGAGCCTGACCATGAGCTATAGCTGTTTGGGGTTAGTTGCCCAATACCAACCCTTATGCATTTAAAAACCCAATCAAGAATAGGTGTAAACGAAGGATTGTCCTAGCCTTCATATAAGAGAGTGACTAGGCAAAGTATCCCATTGGAGGGTTATTAGGCCTGTCTGCAAGCAACGGGTACAAAAGAGCAATGCTATTACGACCAAAGCTGGCCAAAGAAAGTTCACGGTCGATCTGATCCTCCTATATAATGGAGGCCCACTGTGGGATGGTTTGTCGACCACTAGTGGAAGCACCTTTAGCCATTTGTAATTAATAGAAGGTCGCGTAGGTTATTGAAAGGCCTCTAACCCGTTTTAGAAAATATTCTAACTTAGCCCACGAGCAACCCTAACCCCCTGTTAACGTGAGCTACCAGCCGACAGTTCCACTTACGAGGTCGGGTCGATATTTTTCTACTAGTAAGTAGGTGAAGGCGGTTCGGCAATGATGGCGCCTAAATGCGTCAAGTTTCTCCTGCCCTTTGTAGGGCTCAACATCTAACGACTATTGTTAATAATACAACAATGATTGTCAAACATCGAAGGTCGAAAATAATCGCCTAGGAGGTTCATCAAAGGGTGGGACTTTACAATATTAAGTGCGAACCCATGCTTCACACACGGTGTTGTGTAAATTACTCATATTAAAAATAGATTACTTATATATGTTTCATTTTGCATTAATAAAACTTGTCAATGTATTTCTATGTGCAAATTATTACACTTCCTGATTTTTCTATATACATTAACAAAGCCATAACAAAATTTATTTAAAACAATAGAACACTTAGAACAAAATTTTCATCATAAAGTGATGAAACTATGGAACATAAACACAATATATCATACATAACAAATCTTTAAAAAATAAAAATCAAATTGTCGAACATAATATCTCTCATCAAAATATACAATATCTTAAACATCTTGTTTCCGATATACATCATGCATGATTATTCTCACTCAAGTCATCTAAACATAGAATATAACTCATACTATCACCAAAATAGAACGAAGCGGTGTTACACGCTCGATATCCAATCCATATAAGTTAATATAGAATAAATTTTCATTTTCTTGCTACAGTTGTTTTCTTTAAATCTCTAAGTGTGACAAATGATATGATTTGATACTTTCAAAGACTAAATAAATTTCTACTTTGAGAGACTATGAAAATAATAGTTCTCCTTTCAAAAAAAAGAAAAAAAAACAACGGTTCTATATCCTTGTATTACAACTTGATTCATAGCAAAGATATGTCGATCTCTACCTTTACATTGGTTGTGTTAGAAAAACTTAAAACGCTAATGAATTTACTTAAGATTTCACTATTGCCAAACTCAATTTAATTAGAATTAAAGATTGTCATACTTAAACCCGATTCAATTAGTCTTAGAACACAGTCTGGAGATGGTATTCAAGATGTCTTTACACGCAATGGTGGTAATGATATTCAAAACTTTGCTGCTTAGCTTGACAACCCTATTTGTCTATGCATATACGACCAAAAACCAATTCAACACGTATAATTTCTATTTATTTTTCTACATCTATAGAAATCAGTCAATCTACATAGCTTCAAACTTTTATACCTCTCGGGATTCTTATAAAGAATGGTAAATGCACACATGCATCTAAAATGTCAGTGTTTTCCTATAAACTATAGTGCACCTACAATTTGTTTTTCAAGGGAACCTTCTTTTGTTACACCCCTAGAATTAACGTATTTCAACTCTTATAGCCATTTAATTAAATAGCATCAATTCAATCGTTATTTACTAAGGTTTAAGAATGTTTCTATAACATAAGAATTCAAGCATTTATCATATTAACATAGCCAATGGATTTCAAAACATAAATAATTTAAAAACATGAAATTTCTAACTATAAACCTAACCGGGCAAAAGATGAAGACTTGAAATTACTAAATTGTGTATATACATAGCCTTTATATATATATTGCCAAGAAAACAATCTTTAACTTTTCTATTTTATATTACGCGGATCACACATCAATAGTGCTAGGGATTGCGTGCATATGCATAAAAGGACTCCTAATCCTTAAAAATATGACATAAAAAATGAATACTTATAACGCCTAAACTAAAACGAAGGTTGGTTTAAATACATAGTAAGGACATTAATTTATTGTATTTGCATAAATACTTCCAAACTCTATAAACTCTATAAGGAAGCAACTCCAGTTTCCCGCATGAATAAACACAACAACAATTGAGGCATACTTTTAGTAACTTGTAATATTTTTTGAGAGAAATGTGTGATCCTCTAGAAATAGAGGATAACACATATTAGTCACTTGTAATTAAGAATACCATCCGAAAATAAATCTTTTTGAAAATCAAAGAAAATACAACTACTGATGATGCCATCAGTTGCAAAATAAATATATCAATCTGGTTCCTACGACATCAATTACTCCATCTTTAATTTTACCCACATCTTCAATTACAAATAATTTTCTACCATTTGAGGGAATTTCTCTTTTCTCGTTTAAAGCTATATAACCTCTAAGAATAATGGTCCATTAGGTTGAAATATTTTTCCTTACAGAGGAAACATATGAATAGTCAAACTATTTGTTGGCATAGTCAAACCATGCATTCCTACCTTCAAACTAATCACTATGACTTGCCCTTACATTAATACTTTCGAGCCCCTTTGATTCTGGTGTGTTCACAACTCGACATATGCTCAACAAACCCAACCATTCACTTCCCTCCATACTAAACTCGTTTAAATGATGAACTTGCTCAACAAATAACACTCAAAATACATATAAACATTGCCATCTTATATACTTACACATACAAGTGCGCGCACATGTTTATCCTTATTCTATAAATCCAACCTCTTTAGTGTTGATGTAATGTGCATATTGAAAAGGAAAGAAAATTCCCAGTGATGGAAGTGTGGACCCATGCCTTTCTTATGGGATGAACTCTTTCGTCGACCATGGGAATTTCTATTTCTAAGGTGAGGGAAGTATATATACATACACTCATAGATATAAGAAATGATAAGTGGAGATTAGTGAAGCTGTGAAGGTTTACACGAGTTTGGATTGAAGTAGGTGCTTAGAGTGAGTGGCATTCATCTTCCAAAATAGTGGATAACTCTTTTTAATTTAGGTTACGGTCAGTACACTATATAACATTGTATTACTAATCGATTAGATGTTAACCTATAAAGTATAGTAATATTGACGTATTGTAGTAATCATCCAAGTTCAATGGTAGCTCACATTTAAAGTATCATAATGTCCTAATGTTAGCTTACTGTTAGCTTAAAGAAATATTATATACACCACTTAAATACTACTTGACAAAGAGTAATAGATATCTTTCCAATAGCCAAAGTAATTAGCTTGGCAATATACTACTTATGTAGTTGGTGGGCCACAAAATATGAAACTTATTGCTGAATTCAATGGTGATTTTTAAAACAGTCACCACTACTTTTTACATTTAATAAGGATTCCACACTTATTTCAGTACATGTGGATATATCATTCGCTTGCCTTATCATGGAATTTTAAAGTTAAAGGCTTGATTATTATGATGAATGAAACTTTTGGGTTTCGTGATTTTGTGAAATAATGAGCACGTGTTAGTACCTATTATTTTATATAGCTTTGTTAATTTAATTTGAAATGAGTGCATTATTTCTCATCTTTGCATTTAGTCTAATGGTCAATTGTTTTTTTTTTGAAACGTTACTTTATATATAACAAATCATTGTGACAACATATCATATGTCAGTAAAAGTTTGAATCACACAACACAAGTTTCGAACTTGTGACCTCTCACACCAAAGCCAAATCATTTAAGCACTGGGATAATTGTGCTTGTCCCAATGGTCAATTATTAAAAGAAGATTATTGCTTCATTCTTGAATTTTGTAGGGAAAATAAATAACCTTTACAAATTATCTACCTAAAATTGAATTTCTTTATACACTTTATGTCTCATTTATTCTTGGTGGTAGTATTCAAAAGCAAAGTGAGAATTGGTCTAGTAAAAATGTTAAAATGTTATCCTGGAATTCTATGTAAGCTAAAATACTAGTATTATATAGTTTCTATGTACAAATAATAGTCTGCATTTAATTTATTGGTTTAGGATATGAAAAAAAAGAAAATTTTAATTTTCCACTGGCTGATGTCTCTAATGGGTAGTAAAGTAATAGAATTAATTACTGTGGACATTACCCTGACCAATAAGAATTGTATATGTTTAGAAAGAAGTGCGAGAATAAGATTTTTTGTAGACATAATGTTACCATCTATTAAATTCTTACCTAGATTAGTGATCCAACAAATTCCAAAACTTAGGTGGTAAGCTGTCCAATGACATTCACTAGAGTGATGCCTGCAATGTCAAGTATTTGATGTTCTTTTGCTATGTTTTCCAAAAATTCAAAAGCTACGTATGAAAGTCTTTGATGGCTGCAAATCTTTGCAGACCTCAAAGGCTTTATCTTCATCATTTTTTTAGATTTCGAAACCCATGGATCTTTAAAACAATATGCTATTAATGACCATGAGAACTGAAAACGAATAATGTGTGATGTAGAGCGAGTAAAAAGGTACGAAGTTAATCGCATCCACATGTATATAAATAGGACTCTTGGCCAAATATTGTTACAAACTCTAAGTTGGATCATAAAAGAATTAAATACCGTATGGGAAGTTGCATATAACATGTTCTTTACATTATTGAAAAAGAATAAAGGTTATTCAATTTGGTACTCCATATCAACATATCAACAGCACATGTGTTTCATACTTGTATATAGTAACTATATCCATGTGCTTGTAAATTAAGAACTAATATCTTTTACATTTATAAACGATATTGATTATAAGCGATGGACACTTTTAAAGTGTTAGTCGATCTAAGTGATGAAAAAGCGAACACTCTTTAGCAAACCATATCGATAATTGACTAAAACTAAGAAAATATGTCTATGTTTGACTATAAATCCAGTATTCAGAAACTAATGCATATAATTTATCTTCAAAATAGAGTACAACACATGTAAATTAATCGACATCAAATAAGAATATTGATGTCCAACGCTATCAATTTGATTTGATAATATGGTAATAAACTACGACTCAAGATCACATTTCTATCTGCTTTAAAACATGGCATATTTTGATATATGATAGTTCAAGATATACTGTTGTACAAATATGTAGTATCCTATAGCATTATATTATGTCACACATCCAATACAAGCAATATATTAAGATTACCCTTACCTTTTCTAATCCCTAGTGCATCCTACAATCAGAAAACTATTATAGAAGATATAACTGCACTTTTGACTACACTTCTTTTCTTTATTTAAAATAATAAATTTACACATTGTAATTCATGGTAATCAAGTCATACTAAGGATATATTATTAAATAATACTAAGACCATTGTTCTAAATTCATCCACTATTTCATTATGTGAGATTTTTTTAATCAAACATCCTATTTTGCGACATATCTCATAACAATTTACAAATAATTAGTTAGATAATAAAAAATACACATCTTATGTAGGCATTAATGTATAATAACTTATTGGAATCATTGAGAACTTATTTTGAAATTTTCATTTGATTCTAGGACTTTTTACCATATCGACAAAATTTGGACAACGCGGACCACAATCAAGAGTAAATAGAATCACATAATGGGATTAGATGAGGTATTAACATATTTTTGGTATTAGAAATAGAAAATTCAAGGAACCCATAGATGAGTACCGAAAGGAGAAAGTAATAATTTGCAACTGAGAAGCAGTCTGTGCGCTATGTGCCGAAGAAGCATTGATACCGAGAGAGAAACATTTCTATGTCATTCTAACTATTATCAATAATGCTTGGGATTATAAAAATTGAACATACCTTTATAGGACGATGCATCGCCAAACTGTAGGACTTAGATGAGGGTGAATCGACGACCATCAATTGAATAGATAGCGGAAACACTTCTGAGATTATCACGAAATTTTGGGCATCAGTTCCATTTTTGGTATGAAATTTAGCATGAGGCAAAGAAACCTATTATTAGTAGGGAACTAAAGAAACCTATAGCAATATTTTCCTTGGTTGAAAAACACAAGATCGGTTGATTTACAACCAACGAGATGCTATTTGCAGAATTCATTAAAGTAGATTCCCAATGGCCAAAATCATATTGTTTCAATATTATTATTATGATAAATCTATGCCATACTATTATTACTGAGTTATGTTTCAAAGCAAACAAGGCCCCAAAGTACTTTGGGAAATCAGTAGTTGCCTTTTTTATTTCTTTATGTTCTTACCTAGCTCTCCAATATGCGACCAAGGAATTTTTTGTATAGTCAATTTGGAAGAGTGCAATTGAGTATGAAAGAATAAAATATCATAAATGAAAGACTAATAGTAGAAAAAGATTAAAAAAACCAAAATAAAATTACATATCCAATCTTATGTTACATTTAGTTAGCATGATGATATTTTAGACTGATCGAGCTTTGTTAAATTCTTGAAAAATCTATGAAGAACGATATGAGTTTGGGGGATGATCTAACTTTCGATAAATATAATATGATAAAATATAAAGTTTGGTTATTCACGTATGTAAAACTTTTGTGTTAAGCAAAGAAAAAGGCACATAACCGAGTAGTTTGAATATGCATGTATAAAGCAATTTACCTTTCCAATATTTGACAATATAACACTGGTCTAAAGGTAAGCCAGATATGTTCATGGGATTAGTAATTGCTGCTATGCAAGCATAATAGACCTCAAACATAAAAAAATGCTCTTAGAGTTTACTACATGTCAACATCGGATAGGAGCCAAATTGCAAAAGAAAAAATGAAATCATCATTCTAACCATGTAAAAAAAGGAACTAAACAAATTCAAAAACTTATAGGGCAGATTCAAAGTGTTGTAGCCTTTTCAAACCTTAGGAAAACAAAATTGTAAAGATCATTATTTCTAGACCATATTGATCAATTACGTGAAGCAAGTTAATTTGCCACATGTTATCACTACTTCAAATGTAAAAATTGTTTTTAACATCTGGGAGGAGGTTTAAGAATGTGATATTTGGATGTAAGACTGAGATTGAAGATCCTAGCTTCTATATTGGAGAACGTAAGTTTATTTTTCATCCAACCAAACTAAATTCTCCTGGTATTTTGCGAACCAACATATTCAAGCTCCTATATTAGATGAACCAAAATGCTAAATGTTTGAAAAGATTTCCTGACTCTTAATGCATTTCATTTAACATGTATTATAATTTCTAGTGTCAATGAGATTAGTCATTGATTGTTGAGTTAAGAAACAACTTTTTGGTATGATAAATCATCTTTATTATATTTTTTATGGATGCGATCATGTTGTTACAATTTATCCGAGCTTATAAATGAACAGAAAATATAAGCTTAGCAAAATAGTTGGAACCATAATAAACTTCTTAATTACGTGTTTTAAGATATTTAAACTTGTAAAAAATAGAATGACAAAACTAATAATATTTCTAATAATGTGCATCTACAAAACAATATATGAAAGAAAACTTGGAAGTAATGCATATGGTAAAATTTATATACGTATGCATAAACTGAACTGGACTAATAAAAGTTTCCAATTGAATAATAAATAATTTACACATAAATATCAAGTTAAATAGTTTATATGTTTACTTCTTAGTTCACAGTTAAGATGCCTATAGAACCTCTATGTTTTACCTTCGTTTCCTAATGAATTATGCTGAAGCAAACAACTCATTCATAAATATTAGTTGCTAAAAAAATCAATGGTCAAGAAAACATCTTGTTATGACTAACCTATTTTTTCTAATTTGACTTCTATAGCACCCGATTAATTTGAATGTTTAACTACCAAAGAGGTTTTTAGACTCTCAGGTTTTGTTTTAAAATTGCATCGTTAAAGGAAAAAATAACCTAAAATTTACTCTTTTCTATTGTATCCAAAACTAGTACCTCAATGATATCATCACATGGAAATCGCAAATTTAAAAAATCAATTCAATAGAGTACGAATACCACTAAGAGCATGCATGTGTAACATCATATTTGCATTTTAAAATTTATGCTATATACAATCCACTAATTTAAAGATAAACAAAAATTTAATCCTAAATAAAAAGACAACCACAAACCTTATCACTAGCAAGAAATCATTTCAATAATCCATTATTCATAAATATGGCAGCAAAAAAAACTAAATGGAATGCAGATATTCTAAATAAATGTTTGTTAATGTTGCATTATAAAAGCAAGAAATATTTGGCTAAGGAAAAGAATATTAATATAAAGGGGAACTAAGGAAAAGAACCATAAATAAAAATACATTATGTGCTTGATTTAGAAAGGAAGAAGCATGAAAAAGCATGCGAATGAAGCTTTAGTTCTATAGAGAAGAAATATCCAACTGTAAAGGAAGACATACCCGAAATAAGCTTCAGAATGAACGTTCCAATCCACCAGATGAGAAGATCTTCATAACAGCAATGATGCCGACGATTGGATAATGAGAGCCAAAAAGGATGGAGAGGTAAAGGCGGTTGGTTGTCGATCGAGCAAAGATTTGAAGTTGAAGGGGTTGGCAACAATGGTAGTAAGGGAGTTTAATGTCATCGGATAGGAACAACGGTAGTAAGGGAGTTCAATGGCAACAAATGTGGGAGGTGTTAATATCTAGGGTTTGGAGGATAATTAAGGAAGTGGAGAGTTGGGTAAAATGAAAAATGCGACCGCTCATTACTCAAAATAGACAGGGAGCATGTGCGCTCTTGAAACTCAACTCAGTAATAATAGTATAGTATAGATAAAGGAGAAATCCTAAAAGGGCATTATCACAATAGGCGAGCCAAAGGAAAATTGCCAATGAAAGTCATATTTAGAAAAGGAGACGTGCAAACAAATAAAATAGCGTGAAAAATGCATTGATTAGAATCAAGAGAAAGTCACAGATAATTTGGTAGGATCTGACGTAAAAAAATCGAATTTGCTATAGACAATGGGATGCGATAACAATCTCCTAATGGTAGAATACCATCGAAAGTCCAGTAATGGTTGGAATAAAGGAGGGGGAAATGATATGCACACTAAGGGAGATGATGTGGGCCGATGGATTCGCCACATATGAGAAAATCCGAACTATCTAGGTGTAATTAATGCGCTTGTCAAATCCCCACGTCTAGGGTACGGGAAAATGAACAGCCTTTACCATTTTCCTAATGACACGTGTTGTCACATTTAATACGCTTGTAAACACATGACAAGCCCGCCCCTGTATACAGGAATAAGCTTGGGGGGTGGGGCAGAATGTTGCTTTTATTTCTCGCAAATAAAGAAATGGGCCAAACCACTTAAACATCTCCATTTACCTTGGCCAGCATATCGCAACGGCCTGTCACCTTAACCAATCCAACTCGAACAGCAGCAACCAAAGCCTATTATAATCTCCTTCTAGGGCACATCCCATCAGCTTCGTATCCCAGCTACCAGCCCGGGTAATATACCCTATCTGCCTTGACAAGATCAACGATCGGTCTTACCCTTCACGGACAGCGGGTAGCAAGGTAAAGACAATTTATTCCAAGAAATTGGAGAATCTTGCTAGTCGGCTTGGCCAACCAGCAGGCTATCGAAATAGCTTCCTCTTTCACTATCATCCTTATGTTGGCTTGCCACCACTTATAAGAACCCCTAGCTTCCCTCATCTATGTCTACAAGCATCAAGCCCTTTGACTTAAGAGGCGTCCTCCCAGTGTTGTTTCTCTGAAAGGCTGGCTTCCATTAGCATGACTCATCTAAGAAAAGCATCATTGTGCAACGGCCCCTCTATGTACTTGGTTGACCCCCTCGTACCTTACTATAGCCATCTCCTACTCCTATGCCATTTACTATAGCACACTAATTGTCTACATCTGTGCCTTGCACACTACCTAGAATCTCGGTTAGCACGATCATTAACCGTTTATCAGCTATAGTATTTCCTGGACTTGATTAGATCAATCTTAGCCATCCAAGCATCAAGTTCAGCCGCTATAAATACATCATACAATGCAAATTCACAAGGGTTGGAAAACATTAACCTAAAATAGAATACCTTTGTATTCTTAGCAACTACATCCTATTATTTAGGCTGTTGTAATAAACATAGCATAATAAAAGGCTCCTTATAGTGGACGTAGGTCATCTTTGTTTGAACATCTCTAAACCGTGGTCTTTTTTTAACATATTAATACCATTTCATTTTTTATTTTTTATCCAGGATATTAGCTACCAATCCTTGATAATAGACCCTCGTGAAAGCATTTTCAAGGTTGGTTAAAAAATCTAGTCAACATGCCACTTGCATTTGAGTAGAAATGGTAATAGATTAGCCTTCTAAGGGTAGAAGAGGAGCAGCATGACATGAGATTATTTCTTTGTTAGCTCTACAGGATTTCTAAGATTGAGAAGGGCAGACTATTTCGGAATATTCGGGGTTAAAGTGGCAATGGTGTGAGATCGAGATGATGGAGGAAGTTCTTAGCAGAAGGATGGCCAAAATGTTGGAAAGATTGAGAATACGGGTGTTTTTGATTATAGGAGTCGAAGTCGCGCCAAGAGCGGGTACGCGATTCCCTTTGTTCTTTACGACGGCACTGTCTTTCCTTGGGATCACATCGTTCTTGAGCCCTCCTCCTCTATGTTTCCATTCTTGACTAATAATACGAGGGTTATAGAGTTTAGGAATGGTGTTGTTTAGTGCATTATATAAGCCTTTCTGTATGGCTGCATCTCACCACTATACCTAAAAGGAAATAGGCCGTGTCAGAATTAAATCAATGGAATGAGAACAAGTGAGGAGTGTTTGTGCTTATCGTCCAGAAGCATGTGAACTGTTGGCATCCCCTAAGTAGCGTACCATTTTCTTGGTGTTCTGTAGAAGGAGTCTCGTCACCCTCAACGGTCTTAAGTGTATCATCCAAAGGGAAGCTGATTTCACGATGGATGTTATTAAAATGTCTTCAAAGTTTAGCCTACCAAAAGGAAAATCGGGAGATTCCCATTATTGCACAGAGAACTAAAAGGTTTTCAAATGCAGCCGCTGGAGGGATTGACTCTTTCACAATGCTATAGCATGGTTCGCATGCGAGTGAAGAAGACTTGATTACTAGTCAGACCATGGAGCACTCAGGGGATGTATCCTAGAATGACTTATCTCCAGCAACATCGTAGTTCTTGTCTTCAATTTTCTAGTCCTCTCCTTCTTTCCATCCTTCATTTATTTCTTCATCTCTGCCTTCTTCTACCATCTCTCCTCGTACTATCCCTTCCTACTAAAATTTCAACGATTCTATTTTCTTCTTCTCTAACATTTGCCTCGATTTCTTAGCTATCTTCACTCCTTTATTCATCATCTTCGGAGTCGTGGACCAAACCAGCAGGACCAATAATGGCTCAAGTCACTTTAGTCGGAAGAAAGTTGGGAAAACACTCCTTCCATTGTAAAGGATGTGGAACTGTCATGGTCGAGCATTTGTGAGGAGGTGAGAACTTTTTCTCTATTTCAAACTGATCCTCTTCAGGAATGCCAGTTTATTTGCAAGTTCTTCTTTTGAGACTCGTTCTGAGTGACATAAATATAAGGAGGATGTTAGTAACTTGGGTAAAGAAAGCCCAAGTGTGGTAAGGGTATTGAAGGAAGAATATTATAGCTAGATATCCAGAGGTAGTTGAAGCGCTTTAGGCAATGGAAAAAGAAATATTCAGTATTAAAAATGGCTTTGCTTATTATGGACCCTTAAGCAATCTTGCAATAATTGAAAGCCTCAAGTATGTGGTGTCTCTCTTATCTTTTTAAAACTGAGTAAATAAGAGAGCTCTTTGAAGGAAGGGGAATCATGCAAGTGCATCATGAATATAACTAGATAGAACTTAGGATATCATAGCCATTTGGGTGCATATGAGTTGGAGCCAATTTGAGCACCTGAAGGAATAATTTCAAAAATTCATTGAAGGGGAGCACGACTCCCGAGAGATACATATATCTATTTCATGTACTGTATCCTACCAGAGGGACATAATCCCATTAATGGGGTTCAGAAAAAAGGATCTCGTCATTGAGGATCCCATGGTTGATGAAAATTGTCCTAAGTTCCTCGACGGACACCCTGAAAGTACTTTGGTCCGAAGGATTATGCAAGACTATGAGAACATTTCGCTCGTCCCTTGGAGGGGCAGCGCCATAGGGTTGAACTGTTGGGATAGCTTTTAGTTAAAGATCTTGTGTTATTGAACGTCGTACTCTTGATGGAGTAGATGTAGAAGCCTAAGCAGTAGATGAACCTGCCTTTAGAGGTGTAGAAGGACTAATGTCCATTCGAAGATGGGAAGATAGTCTTGAGTCGGTTATTATAAATTGAAAAAATTAATGATGAGCATGATCAAATATGTTTTATTTTGACGATTACAACCCTTTTAGCTAGTGTACAGAGTTCAATGGTTGTTGACATGAGATGACTAATCAGATTAAGCATATTGATAGGGTCGATGTGAAGTGTCAATCAATGCGTTGTGTGTTTTGTGTTAATGGCGTGGTGTATGCAAATTTTTTTGTGTTGATAGCTCACTCGTGCTGGTAAATAAGCTCCATCACGCTATGGAACTGTCTGTTAGATTCATTGTTATCACAGAATATACGGTAACAGAAGTGTTGTCCGAAGCGATATAGAGTTTTTTTTACAGAATCACAGGAATGCAACGTTTGACTTGAGGTATCAGTCACTAATAGTCTAATTGTGTGGAATGCCGAAGCGTATTTGATGCATTTTTTCACAAAACCATCCCACCGAAACTAAGTTGCCAATCCATATTCAACCGTAATTCGATTAAAACCAATCAACCCATCTTTTCATCTGTGAATTTGTAATATCGACCAAAGATGTTCATATGTGAAAAGTGATAGAGTTGGGGTATGCCCTCGGGGTATTTATGTAATTTGTTACATATATCTTACTCGATAAGCAGTCTTGTTTGAAATAATAGGTGTTTTCTTTCAGTAATATGCTTATTGTAATGTGTTGTAGTTATAATGTGTTGTAATCGTAAGTGATTCATAACTATATAATAAACACACCATTTTAAATTTTCCTAGTCAAGGTGAATCGAGACTGAATATCAATATGCCCATTAAGACAAAAATAGTTATTGCTCCCTATATGTTGGGTAGTGCATTACTCATAACTGCTAGAGGCACCAAAAGGGTTATGTACAAATAGTTATTGGATAACTATGGAATGACTAGCTCTAGAGTTTTTTGTTGGTTAATATAACTAAGGCCAAACAAATAATGTTGAAGTGACAATGTTACACAGTTCACTCGATTTGAGAATATCGTTGAACTTCAATATGGATGCTCCACTTTGATTATAGTTAATTCGTGGCATGACGTCCATTGAACAACTATAGTTGGATCTGAGTTGAAGCTTTGGAAGTGAAATACTATTTAGTGGAGCATTCGTCTCCTTGGTCATATGGGTAAGTATAATAGTCAACTATAGTCAAGTCGATGTCAAAATTCTAGCTAGAATATTATGATTGATAATAAATGTTACATTGAACCAAGTACTTTGACATTGGACTTTCAAAGATGAATGTAGACACTATTGGAATTTCGATCAAAACCAAGTTTCAAAAAACCTAATGTTATATTGCTTTAATGAAGAGAATTGGTGTAAATAATTGTTACTATCGAGTATCGCTTAAGAAAAATGTCAAATTGGATTTTACTAAAAAGAACTGTATGCGATGAGTTCGACCAAACTATCACACCAATAGCTAAGGTGACATGTGATCTTTAATAGTTGAATTGTTTAACATTAATTCTTACTAAATTCACATCCTTGAGTCACACAGCCGCATTTGTCATTTGTTTGAAAAACTAAGTGATTTAGTTAATTTATTTGATATTCTGAATGTCGGTAGTAATTATTTAAATTCACGTATAAAAGTTATATTACACATGTTCTTACCATAACTGCGATGGAGAAGATTGAAACAAATACCACATGCTCCCAGGAACAGGGCAGGCTGCTGCAGCTATATCCAACACCAAAGATGAAAAGTGGATGGAGGCATAAGAAGCAGTACATGGTATACTGAACTAACCCGACCCCTAAAATTCATACTTTGTCAATGCTTACAAGAACGGGTCTATTCTAGCATATACCGAGGGCAACCTAGATAGTGACACATGAAGCCAGAAGCACTCCAAATGGGCGATATACAGGGCCACTCGGAACATGCTTCAACGTAAAACCAAACTTATGGGCAAATGACAAACGTGAGGTCCCATCTCCCTCTCATAAGTAGTGAAATCACACTTGCATAGAGAAAAATTGTAACGACCCTAATTTTTATTAACATTATATAGGACATTTAATTATAAATTAAATGAAATAACGTAATTCGTTAAGGGAATTGAGATTTGAATATTAGAAGGTAGTCGTGCCTAATAAACAAATGGACAAAGGGAATTAAAATGAAATAGATAAGGGAAAAAAGGCATAGGCAAAATAGGAATAGTTTATATTCTTATACCCTAAACTCTTAACCCACTTTCATTTCCATGTTCATAAACAAAAATAAATTCAATAAAGGTCGGCCACCATTAGGAAAAAGCAAGAGGAAGATAAGCTAAAATCAAGAGGAAGAAGCTTAATTAATTTAATGCAAGAGAAAATGTTAACTCCTTAATCACAAGCTAAGGTGAATAATAGATTACATCTCATATTTTCTTATTTTCAGTTCTAGATCATATTCGAATATGTTTTGCAAAGTATTATGCCATGTTTTGAATGATATGTGTATGCATGTGTGTGTGTGTATCACAAGCTTAATCATATTCGAAGATGGCCTTCACTACCTACAAAGCTATATTGTGAAGACTATCTACCAGAGACAGGTTATCAAAATGGGGAGTGATAAATAATACTGATTGTATCTTATGCAATCAGGCCTCCGAATCACATGAGCATTTGTTCTTGACTGTAATTTTTGAAACTAGTGTGGAACTCATGTAAAAATATGATTAGTTCTCCATTAAAGTCAAATAACTTAGAAGAAGAGATCACCTACCTGACTCAGCGAGGCCACAGCAAAGATTTGGAAGCAAAATTGAATAAAATTGTCATAACTGTAGCTGCTTGGAGCATTTGGAAAGAGAAGAACCGTCGCATGTTTCCAAACAAATAAAGAAGCCATCTTGAGGTCAATAAGCTTGCAAAAGGAGACATGGAGCTAGTACAAAGGAGAATTAAAAACTATTCCCTTACCAAGATGGAATGAGATGAAATTCGAACTGCTAGAGTGGATCTGAGCTCTCATTGGCAGAAAACCCAAGTACGAGCTATCTATATCAGCCGCCATGATTTCACGAGCTCGATCGAGGAAGGAAAAGAAGTCATGTTGTTTTTGGAAAGTTGATACTTTGTTGTCAGTGGAATGTTGTTTTTGTAAGTATATTGTAAAGGGTCAGTTTGGGCCAATGCTATAGGCTAAAATGCCTTAATAAAATTCTTACCCATTTACAAATACATACATACATACATATATATATATATATATATGTGTGTGTGTGTGTGCTTGTTGATGAATTTTGTTTGTTCATATATATTTTTATGATAAGTTATGATTGAAAAACCTGACATCCAAATACCTTGCAACTTTAATATAAGGTTAGAAATATTATATTAGAGATGGTTTTCAAGTTTTATAATTTTTTTGAAATAATGTGGATTTATTATGAATTTTCTAGTGAAGTAAATGGTTAAATTGGGTTTAAGTTAATTACGGTCGTTATATGTTAACTTTGGGTCGGAAATTTATATATGTTAGAAAATATATTAAAACTGATTTATGGGAATTTTTGGAGAATATTCCTAAGTGTTTTAATAAGCATATAAAATTATTTAAGGTATGAGATTTAAATGTTTTATATGTTTATAAAAGAGGAGAGGCAATTTGTAAATGTTTTAAATTGTTAATCTCTGAAATTCGGTAGCATTTTAAAAAAAATTAAAAAAGTATTGGCAACCAATCATTTATTGACAAATAAAGCAAGTTAATTAGAAAGAAATACTTTATAAAGTTAAAAATCAATAAGGTTTATGTGCTTCGCCACTTATAGCAGCACCTTTCGACCTCATATTATCACCTTCATTTAAGTTAAAGCCAATACACATGGTATCAGCTTCGGTACATAGTGGATTGGAGTTAGGAGAAAGGTATGGAGTTGAAACAGGGCTTTTGAAGTGGTTGAATTGGCTTCTGAAAACTTAGAACTAATTTGGTTGTGAATGAGGGTTTTGAATGAGATAGCTTTCAACTTGGTCATTTGTTTTAAAGAAAAGAGCTTTCGAAAGAAGTTGCCGCCTTTTGTTTTAAATAGAGCTTTGGAAGGGTCAAAACCCCTGCTGTCGCATTCTACCTTTCAGAGCAATTCCTTCAAAAGTGTTATTTTGCTTTAAAATTAGAGCTACTTCTCCAATGCTTTCGAAGGGGTTGGTTTTGACACCGTCCACTTTGTTTACTTAGGAAACTACTTTCAAAAGAGTGCTATCGAAACGGTTCTTTTAAGACCCTTTTAATATTTTGAAAGCTAAACCCAAAAGTGTTGAAAGGAATGGTTTTAAAGGTTTCGAAACTATGCTCCACGCATTTTTACTTGAACCAAATGCTTTTGAAAGGATTATTTTAAGTAAAGGACTTTAATACTTTCGAAAGGTATCTAATGAAGGTTTCAAAGGAGAGGTTCTCCAATGTTTTCGATAGATTTACCTTTAGTGTTTGAATGGAAGGCTACTAATGTTTTCGAAAGGCAGATAGAAGTGTTTTAAATGGAGGATATCTAAGGTTTTATGAAGCTTTCGAAAGGGATACTTTCAATGCTTTTGAAAGGTCTTTTGTAAATGATTTCGAATGGTATGTTTTGGTCTATCGGCCTAATGTTACAAAGTAAAGTAGTTAACTTGTTTCAAAAGGGGTACTTTCAATAGTTTCGAAAGGGGTACTTTTAAAGGTTTAACAAGAGGTTGTTTAAAGCTTTTAAACAAAAGTTTCGAATGTTTTCATCAACAATATTTTGTGTAAAGCATATATCATGGCAAAGAGATTTGAGTAAAGCAAAAGTATATTTTCCTTGTTTAGGTATGATTTAAATGGTTAAATCAATTTTAAAGGTTTTCAAGGAAAATTTGAAGGGTAGTTAGCCTTAAGTAAATGGCTTAGATATTTGAATACCAGATAGGACTGATATAGGATCATGCCCTATACATTAGCTATAGCCCCTAACTAATTTAGTCCAAAATTCCAGCGTGTAGGGCTTAGTCACAAGTAAGACTTAAATGATGTTACACACAAAAGGGAATATACAATGAAGGAGGATAGGTTATTGGTGATCCCGCAAAAGCATTAGGATCAGGAGACCCTGGGAGAAGTAAGTTAAGGATAGATCGTCCAGACGTTTGTCTAACAGATGTTAGATTATTTATTTTGTCTGATAGGCCCGAGTCAACCAATGGTTAGTAGTTAGCCAAGCATAACTATATTGTCCAGACAGATAGTACATTTATTACCTGATTTATGGGCATGTACGATATTGCTATTGTTTTTTAATCAGTTTGATTGCAGGATTCTGATTTGCAAAAATATATGTTTTAAAGGGATATTAGTGAGAGGAAACCCGTTCTGCTAAGAGGCGTAATCTCACTTAATATCAGTAAACTGAGATGTAATTTCACACCAGGCTTTATATCTGACTCGAATTTTATGTTTTCCCCTTAAACTCTTGGATGCTCAAAATAAATTTGATTAGATTGAGAGTTAAGGCTTTTCAGGTTTAGTAGGTTGGACGAATAAAGCTTTCGAAGACAAGCAAGGGGCAAAGCTAGCTATGTAGAAGCTATTTAGTTTTATTTCCGTTGTGATGTATTAAGACTGATATGTCTATTTATTACTCTGATCATCCAAGAGGGCATCTTTATATGTCGCTCTTGGCGTATTTTGTAATAATTATATTTGATCAAAACCTGAAAATCATTTTGGTATTATGTATTTGAATATGAAATATTGATTTGAAATGTAATCAGACAAGTTGTTTTATACTTGTGTTGATTTTATTTCATATTCATATGCTTCTGATATTATGGATACCATTAATATTACTACATTTTGTCACCGAAAGTTAATGCTATGGATGATTGCAGCATCTGTAGCACTTAGCTTTGAGCCTCAAGATAGGGGATGTTACCACTTGACATCGGTGGATATGTTTATGCAAAACTTAAAAGAAATTTCAAATTTAAAATGATTTTGAAAACATAATCCTAAGAAATTAGAGAAAAGATTAGGATACGGAATAACACTATAATAACGTACTTGTATTTGCTATATATAAGTATACGCTTTATCTCTATTCTCCCATCTCTCTTAGGCTATGTTTCTGTATTTACAAAGACTCGAATGTAGATTTTACCGACGTAAGATATGGATGCTAGAGGAGGAAGAGTTAACATTGGTGGGGGAAGCACCATAACCAATGGAAATGCTAGACCAAATACCACGAGGAACACAGGTCAGACACAAGCTGCAAATGTGGGTGTTGGAGTCCCTCAAGTCGATATGGGAGCAATGTATCAGTTTTTCATTAACATGATGCAAGCAGAACTTGTCATAGGATTGGATGGAGGAAATGCTGAAGGAGGAAATCAAGGAGCTTCAGCGGTTAATAACAATGTTGTTTTGTGTAGAGATTATGCTCGGTTGGGAGGAAAGCCGTTTATTGGTACTGAAAACACAATTGAAGTGGACAATTTGTTACTCTATTGCAAGAGAATTTTTAGAGTTCAATGTCGAGCAGAAAAGGAGACTCGCTTCTAGACAACTACAGTGGGCAGTAGTGTATTGGTGGAATAGTGTTACTGTTGGAATCAACAAGGAGACCATGCCTTGGGATAAGTTTTGGAGGAGGTTTAAAGAAAGATTTATGTCAAAGATTGCTGAGTTTACTCTACTCAGAAAGTTTGCTGAGTTGGAGTAGGGAGATATGATAGTGCTTGAGTATGCAACCAGATTTGAGGAGTTAGCAATATACGGATATGCTACGGTTGGTACTGTCATCGAAAGGAATGAGAAGTTCATTCATGGGTTGAAGCCTGAGCTTGCTAAGGCCACATTATCGCATATTAGAGATCAATGCGATGTTGTTGTTGAGATAGCCTTGTTGTAGGAAGAGATGCTTAGTTTTCTGGAAGGAAACTTGGGAAAGGAAGCTCAAGGAGGGCAGAACCAAAAGAGGTAGTTTTTCCATCAGAAAGGAGCTCAAAGAAGTGGAGCAACTAAGAAAGGAAAGGCATAGGTTGTCTGTTATAAGTGTGATAAGTAAGGACACTATGCTAATGAATGTCAAACAGGCAAAGGAAAGAAAGCCGCTGAGAAGAAAGGAGTAAGGTGCTTCAGTTGTGATCAGATAGGACACTATAAGAACTAGTGCAAGGAGCCGATCAAGGATGGAAAAAGTAAGATGGTTGCATTGTAACCAGCTACCTTGAGATAACTGCAGAGGAGAAGGGAAAAACTATGTTAGGAGGTATGCTTTTGATTCATGTTGTATCAATTAGAGTTCTATTTGATACTGGTGCATTGCATTCTTTTATATCTCATTGTTTGGTAGATAAATTTAACCTAGAACCCTCATACCTAGTTACTTTCTTAAGAGCTGCAAATTCGATAGGAGATTAGGCGACTCTTGTGATATAATGTGACCGGTTAGAGTTTAAATTGTTAGGTTATACGTTTGTTTGCAGTTTTTATGTGTTTGATTTCATAGGATTCAGAATTATCTTCGGTATGGATTGGTTAAGCAAGTACGATGCTTGGATATTTTGTCATGATTGGAAAATATCACTTAGACACCCTGACTATAGTAACCGGATAATATACTCCATATAAGACCCTAGTTTTGAGGTTAATACTTTCTTGGGTGTTATGGAGGCAGAAGACAAGTTGAATCGAGTTCTCGTTGTTAAAGAATTCGCAGACATCTTTGAGCCTGTGATAAGACAACCGTCGAAACGAGCAATTGAGTTTCAGATAGATTTAGTACTAGGAACAGAACCGTTGAGCAGACCGCCAAGTAGAATGACACCTACCAAGATGAGGGAGCTAAAGGTGCAGTTGGTGGATTTGGATGGCAAGAATTTTATCAAACCAAGCAGTTCACCTTGGGGAGCAGTTGCAGTGTTTGCTAAGAAGCCGGACGGATCATTAAGATTATGTATCTATTATCGTAAATTGAATGACAAGACAATAAAAAAATTGATATCTATTACCTACAATTAATGATTTGCTCGATCAATTGAGTGGTGCCAAAGTATTTTCCTAGATGGGTTTTGCAACAGGGTTTCATCGGCTTAGAGTGACAGAGGATAGTATTCCTTTGACGGCATTTTGAAGCAGATATGGATCGTACGAATGGTTAGTAATTCCGTTCGGACTAACTAATGCACCAATGTACTATGTAGATTTGATGAACCAAGTTTTCGAGAGAATTGGATTGGTTCATGTTGGTTTTCATAGATGATATTTTAATATACTCTAAAGGTGTAAGATAGCATGAGGTTCATCTTAGAGTGGTGCTTGAGACGTTGAGGCAGCACTAATTGAAAGCGAAATTTTCGATGTGTCAATTCTGGAAGAAAGAAGTGAAGTTTCTTGCTCATGTGGTCTCGAAGAAAGGGTTGTCTGTAGATCCGACTAAGATCGAAGCGGTGAACAATTGGAAGAGACCCGATACGGTGATTGAGATAAATAGTTTTCTTGGATCATCTAGGTATTATCAGAGATTAATTAAAGATTTTTCATGGATAGTGGCATCAATGACAAAGCTAATGCAAAAGGATGTGAAGTTCATTTGGATGGATAAGTGTAAGGAAGGATTCCAGAGATTGAAACACTTATTGACTAATGCACCTGTGTTAGTTGTTCCAGAAGGGAATCAGGATTTAGTAGTCTATATAGATGCATGTGGAACAGGGTTAGGAGTTGTGTTGATGCAGAGGGGTAAAGTGATTACCTATGCATCTCGACAACTTAGAGCGCACGAGGTTAGATATCCAACACATGATTTGAATTAGTTGTAGTTATTTTTGCGTTAAAGGTGTGGAGACAATACCTGTTGGGAGAAAGCTCCGAGTTGTATACAGATCATAAGTCACTGAGGTATTTATTCTCTCAGAAGGAGTTGAATATAAGATAACCAAGGTGGTTAGAGTTTTTAGCTGCATGTGACTTTGGGATTGAGTAAACACCAGGAAAAGGCAACAAAGATGCAGATGCACTTAGCAGAAAACATCAAAATATAGTATTAACAATGATAACCGAGTGGAAAGATTTAGAAGCACTGACTAAATGCAGAGTACAATGGAGTCTCAGAGTGGTTTTGGTACAGAGACTGCTATGTTGTCATGTTTAGAAGTTCGACCGGTAATGATCGAAAAGATTACTTCTAGGTAGAGGGAGAATCCATTATTAGCTGAACGGGTCTGAAAATTAATGGATCGAACAGAGAGAGATGACTTGAAAGATTTTGGTTTTGACCAGAATGGGTGGTTAAGGAAGAAAGGACGACTGTGTGTTCCGAATATAGGAGACATTAGGAAGGAAGTTCTAGAAGAATGTCATCATGCGAAATTCATTGTTCATCCGGGATGACACCGTTTGTAGCTTTTCATGGAAGGCTATGCAAATCTCCCGTTTGTTGGTTAGAGAATGGGGATAGGTTTGTTCTCGGTCCAGATTTGG
Source organism: Allium cepa (assembly GCA_030765085.1). Lineage (NCBI taxonomy): Eukaryota > Viridiplantae > Streptophyta > Magnoliopsida > Asparagales > Amaryllidaceae > Allium > Allium cepa. Next base: position 367,452,840 of record CM060939.1, read on the forward strand.
TTTGAAAAGCTGCAAAAAAGATTGAGTTTATTCAAGCCAGAACAAAGGAAGCTCAATCTAGGAAGAAGTGCTACGCAGATAGATGACAAAGACTTAGAGTTCTCTGTTGAAGATCATATTTTCATTAAGGTATCACCAATGAAAGGTGTAATCGGATTTGGAAAATTAGGAAAATTGGCACTGAGATTCGTTTGACCATTTCCTATTATAGAAAGGATTGGGAAACTCACATATAAAGTGGAGTTACCAAGTAGTTTGGCAGGAGTCCATAATATATTTCATGTTCCTCATCTAAGAAAGTGTATTCGAGATCCAAAGACTACTATTGCACCGAATGTTTTAGATAACTTAGTAGTAGATTGAGTAGATTGAGAGTTCAAATTGAGTAGATTGAGAGTTAAGGTTTTTCAGGTTTAGTAGGTTGGACGAATAAAGCTTCCGAAGACGCGTAGGGGTCAAAGCTAGCTACGTAGGAGCTATTTTATTTTTATTTCTGATGTGATGTATTAAGAATGAAATGTCCATTTATTACTCTGATCATCCATGGTGGCATCTTCATATGTTGTTCTTGGCGTATTTTGTAATAACTATATTTGATCAAAACTTGAGAATCGTTTTAGGATTATGTGTTTGAATATGAAATATTGATTTGAAATGTAATGAGATAGGTTGTTTTAAATATGTGTTGATCTTATTTCCTATTCATCTGCTTCTAATATTATGGATACCATTGACATTATCGTATTTTATCATCGAAAGTAAATACTATGGATGACTACAACATCTGTAGCGCTTAGTTTCAGGCCTTAAGATAGGGTATGTTATAGCAATCCAAATTATGAATAGCTTTAGACACATTCCTAGTATGTGCCAAGTGAACCCTCAAAGCAGAATAAGGAAACATTACTGCATTTTGACCCGATACCTTATTAAATCAAGCAAAGGTTGCAGGGGTATTAACAAGACAGTGCAATTTAAATGCCAGGAAATATTCACCACGACACCTCTCCATAAGCGTCAGCGTTATAGCTAAGCATCTAGGCGGTAACCTACCGTTCATCTCAAGACGTTTGTCATTTCGAGAGAGGACCGACCCACACAGACTCGGGCTTTCCGCCAATTTTTCGGGCATTCCGCTTCGAATTTCCAAGATCTCGCCAATATCATGGTTTCCTACCAAAAACCCATCATCAATCTGGGCACAACAAATAGGACATGAAGATAGATGACAAGTGGAAAGATTGAAAGGCGGATATCGAAGAGAAAAGATCAAAGACGACCATGAACAACCAACAAGGCACTTTGATACTATAAAGGAAAAACAAGAGGATGAAAAAGGGGGATCTTCTTTTAGAAAAACTTCTTCTCCTTCCATGAACAAATATAAGAAATAATATACCTACAAGGCCATTATAATCGTTTTTGTATAAAAACAACTAAGAAATAGTGGAATATCCTATAGATGTAGGATTAACAACAATCTAAATCATGTAAAAATCTCTATGTCCTTTACTTTTATTATTCTATTATCCAATTTCGCTTTCCTATTTGATCGCAAACCATTTCTATATTTCAACAAATAGTTGAAGTGCGACTACTTGACTGTGTAAGCATTTAGCAATACAGTTGCTTATCAAAGATGAACTTAACATGGATTAAACTCATTGATTCAAATTTCTTGAAGCAATTAGTTACTGGATTGCTCCACGATCCTGTTGAATGTGGTGAAATCGTAAAACTTCACCAACATTTTTGGCCCTGTAAGGAGGGCCAAATCTCCATTCTTCCTCCTTTGTCTCCAGCAAGCTTCTAATCCCATCATCTATTTCTCTATCACCCGCGGCTCACCGCCCTTGCTTGTCTGCTGCATGTTTCATGTAGTAGACAAGCGGCCATAACATTCTCAAGAATGAAATCAGTAAGACTAGCCATAACTACTTGCTAGACTGATTCAATTACTCTTCGATCGCAAGGAAGGAATAACCTTTCTTGCGGTGGGGATTCGGTACATTTTAGCTTTTTCTCTTCCTCAATCGCCACCTCTAGCTCCTCCAGCCCTCCCCCATTACAAACAAGCGACTGCCCAGATGTATGGAGATCTGTTGGTGCTATTAGAAACTCTGACAAAGAAATAGAAGGAAGTGGGAGAACACTACTGCAGTCAAGCCGATGGGAGTATCCGCATTTCCCGCTCGAAGAATAAAAGACTCATTTGCTAGGACGTCAACATCAACTATCTTCATACTCGAACGTTATGCGGAAATGACTAGGTTGCAAATGGAGTTGAATATTCTATAAAAGAGCTGCGCCAGGGACACTAGAACCACCCAAAGTAACCTTTCAAAAAAATTGTATACGTATCAATGTACTAAACTGTTTGTAGGGATACTAGACAACCTGAACTAGTATAAATCTTTGTATTATTTCTAAATAAAAAGAAAGAAAGAGAAGTTTATATACACCTTCACAGTTCACCGTCAATATTCGCTGATTAAGCTTAAATGCATGGTCGGCAATAAAAGTGCACTTTCAACACTAAGGATGGTAATACTGGCCCTACACACTTAAACTTGCATCAACGTGATTCCAGCTTCTGAGCCATGTGTTGGATAAGATGAAAAACCACCTTGATCTAATATGAATATTTCTATGATCAACCATTGTAGAAAGACTGGTCGTAGGGATATTGGACTGCCTGAACTTGTATAAAAAGCTTTATGTTAGCTAATTCGACATACCACATTGGACGTATGGATATTACATGGACAAAACTAGTATAAAAAAACTATGCACATGCGATAGTAGGTTGTATATACACGACATGACTTCTCAGCAAAATCCTCTTTTACTTTTCATGGCCCATCGCCGTCGTTCAGAGGTGAAGTTACGCCTATGAGCGACAATGGTAACCTCAGAAATGAGAACGGCGATACTAAAGAAGAACGCGGCCAAGCATACGGCTAAAGATATTACGCCCCCCAACAGGGGACAACTCATAACATATATACGACCAAACTTATGGCTAAAGACATTACGCCCCCAAATAGGGGGTAGGTCATAAGAAATATACGACCAAACATACAACTAAGGACATCACGCCCCCAAACAAGGGGAAAGTCATAACAAATATATGGCCAAACATACGGCTAAGAACATTATGCCCTCAAACAGGGGGAAGATTGTACTAGTATGCACCAAACATATGATTAGGGACATTATGCCCCAAACCGGGGTAGGTCATGTTCTGCTCACGGTCAGACCAAAGCACTTTGCCCTTAAACAAAGGAGGGCAGGTCACATTACACATGCAGTCAGGCTAGCATTGGAAATTACACTTTGGCAAAAGGGTTGAGTCGCGATAATGCGCCAGAAAGCACCACGGCCAATAAAAGTTATGATCGGGGTGCATAAGCTATTTTGGGAGCTCATCCTAGACTTGGAAAGAAAGCACAATATCTGGTATGTACCAAAAAATCTATTAGTCAGGTACAAATGTTGAGGCCACTCAAAGCTTGCCAGGTATACATCAGAAAATAAGATTATCAATACTTAGTTATAAATCTTTCATGTCTACCAGAAATAACGTTATCTATTTCTACACACCCTTACGTAATTTAGAATCTGAGTCATATTACAAATTAAATAGTTACGACTCTAGTTCAAACTCAAAAAACAAATTAGACATGATCGCATTATGCCATTATGATCCACTAAAATATAATATAGGCTGAAGTATCTACTGAACAAAAGGCAGAAAATTAGTTTCCCAGCTCAGTATCATGATTGATGATCCAGAAGCGAAACTCTTCTGTGAGCAGAGGGGCGATAAGTGACGCGAGGGTTGTAGTTAGCGTCGAGCAAAACATTTTCATAATTTGAGGATCCATACTTATAGTAGACCCGATTATACAAAAAGGACAAATTGAGTCTAGGCCAGAAACATCTAAAACCGTTAATTGCATGTTGACGACCGATTTCTGCTATCTTTGTTTTCATCTTTTGTTTATGAAGCTCATCCAAAAGAGATACCCTATCCATCTTACCTTGAGAAACTGCGATGGATTTTAGCCAGGCTCACACTCCAAATTATATATCTTTTTATCTGTGGCATTTATCTGCCTCATTGCCATTTTCCTAATTCTTTCAGTTTCGCCCAAGAGGTGCTCCCTTAACTTTTCGACATTCCTAGAAAATGGACCAGAGGACTCATCCTCAATGAATTTGAATGTTGAAACCCGGGTATTTGGCGTCCTTAACTCTTTCTTAAAGCAATTCTCTAACTCTTTAACTTTGTTTTCATAATAATTCCTCGCGTCATTCTTCCATTTAAGGATCTCATTCAGCCCAGTTCCAATGGAGGCATAGGGACTACATCCGACCTAAAGTGGACATGTGAGGCTGGAGCCATTGGAGAATTTTCTTCTACGCTCATACTTAAGCCGTCTCTATGTCCATTTCTATGATATGTCCTTAGCTTTTCGATTTCATCCTTATATACGGCCCCATATACGCTCTCATCATTCTTTACCAGGCCTTCTAATTCTGCTACCTAAGCAGAGCAGAAACTAACTTCTTTTAGAGAGTAGCTACCTCTGAACCCAAAACACGAAAAGTCAATTGAAATAAAAATTAATAAATCCACACATATCAAAATCAAATAAATGAGAAAATGAGGCAATAAAGATTTATAATTTTTTTAAAGAAATATTAGAAACTCTTAATCGTATCAAACACTACGGAATTTTCCTTATCCTAATGTTTTACAATAGAATACTAAGACTATCTCTAAAGGATTCTAGGAAGAGGTGGAGCCGTACTGGCAACAAATGTTCAACGAAGGTCATAACACGCCCCTGCCTAAGGATCCATCCCCTGATCAACCGTTACTTCAAAGTCTTCTTTGTCATTTAGAAAACTTTAATCCAATGTGGGGTAGAAGAAATAAAGGACATCTCGAGATTGTAGTAGTAACGCCTAAGCCCATTTGCTTTTAATTTTCTCTTGCTCAAGCTTATTCAAGTAAGAAGCAACTCTATCTTGGGGAACCTTCAGTAAGGCCTCAAGTTCACACACCTTTAGTATTCCCTTTTTCTGGTATCGTTTTGGTTCATAATTAACTGAGACTTTGTCTTCGTACTTGAGCCTGAAAACTCACTAAATAACCTGTAAGCGATAATCTCCCATCCATTTTCACGAAGACGAGAAAGTCCAGAACCTATGTCCAAATAGGGCCTCAGAATCATTCTCCCATATCCTACAGCCTCTTTCTCACCAAACAACATGATAATCTTTGTAGACATGTCCTCCACTTGTTTTTTGTATTGCGCAATCTCTTCTCTGTAACCATATCATAGAGCTCTCCACCCACGTTTACGGTCTTTTTTATCCCTTTTAACTCTGACACGGCTTCTCTCGACCAAGCATGCAATCTCTTATTACAATCATACCGACATTCAAGCGCGCTCTTGGCATTTGCAAGCTTTGCACGATTAAGCTTCAGCTCTATTTTGAGCCTTCCAATTTCATATCTAAATTGGGCAACTTCATCCTCAGAAGCGTCCTTACGATGAACATAGTTAGTGTTGAATAGAGCTCAAGATGAACTCATTTAAATCACTATTGAAATGAAACCTAGCTAAATAATTAAAACATAACAGATCAAGTTTCGACACTAAAATGTTCATTACTTGTCACATCATTTATACTTGTTCACATGATTAAAAATCATATGAAGATTAACAAAGATATGGAAAGATCATTTATTAGTCAAGGTTCTAAACTTAAGCCTAAACCACTCTAGATCAGGGCTATTAGGTGGAAAAGAACCACTTTCTAATATGTATCGCCACCGATGCAACACGAAATCACCAAGGGCTTTTTTTCCCAAACTACTTGATCTATTTGAGCTAATAACTTCTCAATCACATTCTTAAGATCTAGATAAGTCTTTTCTAATTCTCTTTCATGTCAAGCCATAGCCTCGACGCTCAACCCTAGACAGTCTAAAGTTTCTTTTTCGAGCCTAGCCTCGTCTCTCTTAACAGTTTTGTGAATGAATTCTCTCCAGAATACCGAACAAAACAATGAGGAAAGCGCGACCATTCGCAAGAAAAATATAACAAACACTATATTTCTTTGCAAAAATTGAAATAAACTTCGAAGTCTTAAGTACAATAGGACACAAAATATATCTAAGACTAATCATTTAAGTTTATCACGGGATTTGAGTTAACCTAGTTTGCAGTTTGGTCTTGTCCCTCAGATTGCAGGTGCCCCCGATACCTATCAACATCTTTCTTATACTCTTGAGAAGGCCACCCAGAATGGTATGGGTTAGTATTCCTTTCCTCAACCTCTTCAGCATTCCATATATCTTGGCATATGTAAAGATCGAATCCACCACAGACTTTTTCTTCAAAAAGTTAGGCTTAACTTCTATCCGAAATGTACGCTTGGCCAAAGCAAAGAAACCATAAGTCTTATTGGAAGTGGTGCTATTAAATTATTTCTTTAATTGAGCCAAGTCCTCCTTTACTGTCCTTAGCTCTATCTCAACATTGGCCAACATTTCATCTTTCTCCCTCGCTCATGCTCCTTCGAAGCCTGAGCATCCTTAAGAACTTTAATTTCCCTCTAAACCTGTTCGAGCTTCTTACGTAGCAATCTAGCCTCCTCCTTGGCTTTGACCCTAGCAGAGGTCTGCACTGCTTTCTCAGAATTAACTAAAGCAAGGTTAGCCTGATGTTTAACCACCAGGTTTGAAAGTAAGGCCTGCGCACTTCCTCCTTATGCCATTTGCTATCAAGGCCACCAACTACAAGGAATGTGAAGTTTGAACAATGTAAGTAACAAACTGGCAGCAAAAGGAAGAAGAAAGGAGGGGAGGAACTCGTGCAGCTCAATCTACTTTTTATACTAAAGATGGCATAGCAATATCAAATGTGTTCAAACTACAACAAAAGGGGCTGGATGACTCCGAGAAGAAAAACCAATAAACCCAGCTGGTATGGAGGTTGAAGGAGGAAGGATACTTGCATAGGGAGGAAATGTAATATCTGGTGCGGGAGGAATAACTAATATTTTGGAAACACTAAGAGAATCACTAGACCCTCCACGTGGTCTCTTCAAAGCCTTCTTCTCCTTGTTCTCCTCCAGAGCCATACGGATCTCAGCTGCAACATCATCATCCATATTATCGATAAAGAAAGAAAAATGAAAAAATTAGAATCACAGGTATGCCAATTCCAAAAATCTATTATAGGTAACTTATACCCCTAGATTCGGTTAGGGAAGGAGTAGGCTTGAATCTGTTACGAGAAAGTACATGACCAGGACGCAATAAATCGCGATCCTTCAGCTTCGACGCAACAAATAACCCTTTTATTTTTCTGGCCTCTACTGACGATCTCAAAATCTACTGCCTATGAGACCTATACAATTACCCATTCCCTTTAAGAGATGGTGTAGACAGAATAATGGCAAAGGAAAGAAGGAAATTTATCAAAATTCGAAATAAAGAAACAAAATTCAACCCATTTATTAGTTCTATTGGGGCCTCCAGAAAAAATATTCCCTAGCTTGAATATAAAAGAAGTTGTCGCCTCCCATTGCAGGACTCTTTCTAATCTCAAAAGGAAACCGAAGTTCCTTACTAGCGAGATTGATACCATTTTTAGCGTAAAGGATGAAAGTGGTCAAAGCAAGGGTATAAGAATGACAGAAAAGTTGAACTGGAGCAACATCTAGAGTTACAACCCATCGATGGATTATTGGATGCATAAGGAACAAATCAAACCAAATATACTCGGAAGTGATCGCGATATACACCTCGCGAGGCGTACTAAAACGTTCATGAGATTTCAAAATCTTAGCCGTTTAAGAACCCCAATAGGATCTCCTAGATAAGTGATTTTGGAAGGAGGAAGCATAGAGGAAGACAAAGAAGAAGTCAAGTTAGAATCCTAAAGGTTACTTCAAAAGAAAGATCAAGAATCGAAATGATTTTTCCTACTTTCAATATGCCAAACTACCCTCAAATTTAGAAATTAATCCGATGGCAGTTCTTTATGAGCAAAAAGGTTAAAAGAAAATTTAGCGAAGTTGGAGAAAGAAGAACATACCCTAATTTGAATAACGGCCGCACGTTTGAAGTGATCAATGGTTTTGTGAAGCCTGGATTTAATGCAAAAATAACGAGTGCAAAGATTTATAAAATTCCACTTTGAAAAGCGAAAAGCCAAAACTAACAACTGTTTGAAGATGGTCCAGTAAGAAACTGGCATGCGTACAAGAGCATTAGATGCAAGGATAGCTGAAATGACTTTTAATAGCGTCGAAAAGATAGATTAGACAGAACTGATTAGACTACAGATTATGCGCTTAAGACAACAAGTCTACTCCAACCTCTAGTCACCATAGACTTGGAGGGCAAGTGTTACACTTATTCTTAATACAAACTATGATGGAAAAAAATGAGACAAATACCGCATGCTCCCAGGAACAGAGGCAGGCTGCAACAGCTACATCCAACATCAAACACGAAAAGTGGACCGAAGCATAAGAAGCAGCACATGGTACACTGCACTAACCAGACCTCTAAAATTCACATTTTGTCAATGCGTATAGGAACATATCTGCTCTAGCACATACTGAGGGCAACCTAGTCAGTGCCATACGAAGCTAAAAGAAATCCAAATGGACCATATAGAGGGCCACTCAGAACATGTTTCAAGCAGAACCAAACATACAGGCAAATGACAAATGCGAGGGCCATTTCCCTCTCATCGGTAGTGAAAGAAAACTTTTACAAAAGGCAATCCAAGCCACGAATAGGATCAAACATGTTCCAAGCATGTGCCAAGTCAACCCTTAGAGTGAAATAAGGAAACATTACTCCATTCTGACCCACACCTTATTAAATCAAGCAAAGATTGCAGGGGTATCAGTAGGGCAGTGCGATTTAAATGCCAGACAATATTCACCACTGCACCTCTTCTTTTACATCAGCTTCATAGCAAAGCATCTTGGCGGTCCCTACTGTTCATCTCAAGACATTTTCCATTTCGAGAGAGAGGGTACTGACACATACAGACTTGGCCTTATCGCCTAATTTTTCAGGCATCCCGCTTCGAATTTCCAAGATCCCGCCAATATTACGGTTTTCTGCCAAAAACTCATTATGAATCCAGGCATAACAAATAGGCAGTGTACATCGATGACAAGTGGTAGGATCAAAAGGTAGGTATTGAAGAAGAAGGTTAAATAAGATCGCAAACAACTAGCTAGCTGCATTTGTACTATAAAAGGAAAAATGAGAGGACGAAAAAGGGGATCTTCTTTTAGAAAAACTTCTTCTTCTTTCACAACAAAAATCAGATATTGTATCCTACAAGGCCATTATAATCATTTTGTACAAAAACAATAAAGAAATAGTGGAATACCCTTGGACGTAGGATTAACGATAATCTAAACCACGTAAATATCTCTATGTCCTTTACTTTTATTGTTATATTATCCAATTTCACTTTCCTATATGATTGCAAACCATTTTGACATTTCAACAAACATTTAAAGTGAGACTACTCGACACTATAAGCATTTGGTAGCACAGTCGCTTCTCAAAGATGAATTTAACATAGATTAAATTCGCTAACTCAAATTCTTGGAAGAAATTAGTCATTGGGTTGCCCCATGATCTTGTTGAGTGTGGTAAAGCCGAAAACTTCACCAACAAGTTATATTTTCAAATATCGATATACCAATATCGGTACACCTTTTAAACTGGGTTTGACATAAATAATTTCATAGAGGTTTTATTTTGTTGGAAACTTTGTCTACTATGGATGCATGTTAAGAAAGCCAATATATAGAGAAAATGAAGGGGCTGATTGATTGAATTAAATAAGAAAGTTAAATAAGGAGAATGAAAAAGATTTCATTTGTCCCATTAAAAAAAATCTCCTCATTTCACTTTTTTCTTATAGAAAATCCTTCCTTCTCCTCCGCAAAATAATGGTTGCCCCAATGTTCCTTTAAACAATATAAAAACCAATAACAACTTTAAATCGAACATCAAATTAAATTACAACAAAGGTGATGTGGATCTTGGCAATCTGAGGAGAAAGCATATATCAAGATGTGACTATATCTGAGAAGTATCTTCTACTTTAAATGTTCTATCATATATAATACGATTATCATAATTTGTATGCATATATTATTGCCTCGTATTTGTTGATGAATTGGTTTGATTTTTAATATTGTAAATCAAAACATAAATTTGTATATGATTGAAATCTATGTTTTAAACTCTCAAATAAAAGTGTAATTTTTCAAATTTGAAAGTTCATATATACATAGTATCTGCATTTGTGTTGAAATAGAATATTATATACATACGTTGTCACTTCACCTTGAATTGCAAATAATCATGCAATTTGAATAACTTATTTAATATATTGTTTTGTTCTTAATCTGTTAAATTTAATAAAAAATTGAATATGTCCAAAATAATGTTTTGATAATGAATCTAAGCTTTAAATTGATTACAATAATATTCCAAATTTGTTACCCAATTTATTATCTCAAATTTCCTTATTTAAATATTTTAAAGGATTGTTAATATATTGTTTAATTTGTTGTGTTCCACCTTTGTTTTATTTAAAAAATCAAAAATTCATTTAGGTTAAAACTTTTAATTTATATGTATATATGTATTTTTGTCAACTAATTCAAGTACACATAAGTTTACAAATGCATCAATTTTTTTATGTAGTATGGAAGTTTTATTTTGAACTAATTAGAAAATTTTGGTTTAATATTACATGTATATATATATATATATTACTTATATATAGAGGGAGAGAGCTAGGATGGATAGCCCCCTTTATTTAGCATCATTTTTAGCCCTAGTATCTGCCAGAAGTATATATCTAAATATCCGGTCAATATGACAGAAGAGAGAAAAACAAATATTTAAATTGAAACTTATTGCACATATTAGAGGGCTACGAAACGTTGCTAAATAAAGGGAGCATTTGATCTAATATACATACATTCATACACACAACAGATACACACACACACAAATACACACAAGTATAATACATATAAACACCGTTGTATTTCAAATAGTCAAAACATGATTTCAACCGTTTTATTATTATTAAAAAAATTCAAAAGTGAAGTAAAAATATACACATATTGATTATTGTTTGTTGTTTATTTATAGTGTCATAATACCTCTTGCATGTTAATTAAATGTTATACCAATTAAATTTTCTAAAGAGGGAAGGTGGAATCAATCATTAATGTCGCCTTTCTTCTCCTTCCCTATTAGATCATTACGTGATTGCATCTAGATTTATTTTTATTTATTCCTATATATTTTTACCAATTAGTCATACTTGCTTTGTTTTTAGCAATTCTGAGAAAGAATTAAAGTATGAATATATCTGATATATTCAAACCTTTTCACATATCACATTTAAATAATTTAGAATTAAATTAACAAAACTAAGATAAAATTATTAAAATATGATTTTATTAAAATAATATTAGATTGGATCTAATAAAAAATTTAGACTTCATAGGCACAATAGATCCAAAAATAAGAAAATTTTGAAATCTACCAATTTCACTCACTTCTGATTTGCCAGGTTCCAACATTGGTATCAAAAAAGTAGTCTATATGGTCTAAACTAGGGCCATGTAATGATCTGTATTTTATGTATCGGAGGATCGTAATATATTGTTTTTAAATCCATATGAAGTCGTATAACTCTATAACTTTGGAAAATGCTTTCTAGTGACATATTTAGTCTCTAAAATTTCTCAAAAGCGAAAAAGGAAGTTGGAGTTCACTACAACATTTTCGCTCGAGGGAGGTTTGCTTGGTGCTAGGATGGGCTTGGGGTTTATGGTTGACTAACTCAGGTGTGGTTTTGGGTCACAAGAAGAAAATCGGACGGTAAATGCTATCCGGTGATGCTATGTTTAGGGGGAATGACCAAGATTTTCTATCTGGTGCATGTGTGCTCGAGCTTCTCTTTGGGGAAGAGTTGGTTCAATGCTTCTGGGGTTTAGTGGCTATAAAAAGGCTAAGCCATCATCTCCAAATCATTTTTCCAATTCTAAAAAACATTTCTTCAAACATCCATTTTCAATTTTTCTTCAAAAACCTTCTCTTTACTCCTTTAAACCAAATCTAAATCATATATTGGTAGGAGGATTTTCTAATTATACTTAAATCTACACTTCTACAGAGGGAAAAATCAAATTTTAGCGATTGATTTTTAGATTTGCTTCGATTTGCTTTCAAATCTCCACCTTTTGGGTGCTTGTGAGTGATTTATCATCTCTCACCTCATTATTTACGTATCAATAGGTTCTAACATGTTTCGGATCCATTTTTAAAGTCAAAATTAAGTTTTAATGTTGTTTTAAAACCCTATCAGCATGAATAAATGGATTCTTGGTGTCTTAAACATGTTATTTGGATGTGTGATTGCATTGACATATGTTAGGATATATTGTAAAGATCTTATACGATGATTATCATGATTGATTGTGCAATTTGCATGTTTAAGTGTTGTTTAGTGCATGTATGGTATTTGTCTATATGTTTTTATGGTTGAAAATGCTCATCTGAGCGAACTATAGGCAGGAACCATGAAACTTGACTTTAATGGATAGGCTCTAGAACATTTGGAGTTATCTCGTTGCATAAGCGATGCATGAGAGTTGAAGTGCTGAGTGTAGTGATGGAATCGATGCGATGTTGATGTCCTAAAGGAGCTACAAATTTCGGTTCAGCGAAGCTTGGTCCGGCATAGGGTGATTCGGTGGTTGCCTTGGGAAAGGGAAGCATTTGGTTTGGAGGTTCTTGGGTCATTAGATGTTGGCTCGACAAGTGAAAGACCAAACAGGAAATCCTATCCGGTGGTGGCTTGTCTCCGTAGGAACTTGGTTCAGCCAATGAAAGACTGGATAGGAAATCTTGTCTGGCAGCTATTGGTGCGGTGTTGGGGGAAGCCGAACAGGAAATGCTATTTGGTGGGAGCATGGTTTCGTGCTAAACAGAGGGATGCTGAATAGAACATGGCATAAGGATTTTGGGGTGTTGGCTTCAGAGCAAGACTTGGGGTTACTTGGTTGTATGGGGAGTTGGCTTGTGGTAACGATGGAGGACCCAAGGACAACTCTTGATGATGTTGGGATGACAACCAAGGAGGTATGATGACTCCGATGACTTGATGTGGTGAGTGGTTATAGCATCTTTAGACGGACCGAAATCACGAGTTCTATGTGCTACTCGTAGAGTAGAACATGAGGTTGTGATGCTCATGTGTATGATAAGGTAGCCTGCATACACCCAAGGTAGCCTACGTGTACCCATGTATTTGGACGTCTGCATGTGTCCAGTCCTTGGTGATCTGCATGGGCATGAGTTGAGCATTCGTGAGGTAGTTCTACAATCGGTATGTGTGGTAAGGGATCGATGTATAACTCTATGGTTGTAGTACTCGTTGTTGGGACAAGGTATCCTGCGTGCACCCAGGGTAGTCTATGTGTACCCATATTTTGGATATTTACGCATGTCCAATCCTTTGCCGTCTACATGGGCAATGAATTGAGCATTTGAAAGAGTTATCGTATTTTTGAAGCATTGAGTAAGAGATGTGGGGATGTGTGATGGATGTTATGTTCGTTGTGTGCTTGATATGATGTGATACCCGTATACCCCTTATATTTCACATGTGATAGTAGTTTGCGTTTATGTGCTAACTCTATGGATGAAGGGACGGGTCAGGTATGGTTTTTCACACCTAAGGCCCCCTGTTTACTTTATACAGGTTCTATAATATTTTGAGATGATCTATCGCTCATACTAGACTGTTGTTTGACCCTAGGTTTTATGTTTTTCTTCTTATTATCTTGGGTACTCTTAAACAAGTAGATTAGGGGCAATGGGTCTAGATAGCGCATGGAGCTGTATAAAGTACGAGCAGGAGGCTGCGCTTTCATTTATCTATGCTTGGAACTTACTTTCGCTTATATTCTCTGTGTAATACTATGGACCTATGTTAGTACTAGTATTTTGAGAGATATCTTTAGATTTTATTTTGGAGATTTGGGATGCATAAACTCTTTATTTCAGTTTCTGTATAGTCTGTAATCTTGATGCACTCTTTTGTTCTTATTTATGGTTCACTGATTATATCTCCATCTCGCCTATTTTACATCTATGTTATTGTATTATATTTTGTCTGTGTGTTGTGAGATGTTTTACGGGTTTTTTGCTTGGATTTTTATTACTTTGCGCCATTGGCTATCGTCATGCATCGACAGGGTACCTTCACAATGTATTATACATGTATATTGGTTACCAAAGGTGTAGGGCAGTCATCACATTTGGTATCAGAGCAAGATTTCTTAGATGACCTAATTTAATACTTGGATCCATTGGAAATAAGAAGGAACTAGTGCCTTAGAATGGGTCGAGCAATATATGAGAGTGCATACTTGTTATATTTTGGTTTTCAAAACTACATAGTTAAGATATATATTATATGAGTCGCGTTGCATTCACGGACACCACTTATTCCTTTTAGAGAGATTGGTCATTCTTATAACAATTTATAAGAATGAGTCGGATAATAAAGAACGCTGTTAGGAACTCCATCTTTGACATTTAGGAGGGGATGAGATTTGGCGCTGCCAACCCTGACTTACAGAACATGTCCACTGAGATAGTGCAAAACATTGTTCAAAATGCCTAAGTCGCTGCTGCAATGACTATTGGTGATGGTGCTCCAGTGCACATGCCAAGGGATGACTTTGCCATACTGAACTAGGATTACTCTATCTGGGTGGTAAACTGTTTCTTGGAATGGAATAAGGCATTGAGGTGCAGGATTGGTTGGATATCTACGAACGCATGGATGAGGATATGGAGTTACAAGATGGATAAAGAGGAAGCTGGCCTCTAGACAGCTTTAAGGATGAGCTATGGGGTGGTGGAACGCCATCAAGATTACTACTCTTGAGGATCAGAGATTACTTGGAAGCGGTTTAAAGTGGGTTTGAGGAGAAGAATATATCGGCCGCTCAAAAGTCGGTTGTTTTTTGAAAGTTTACTGACTTGAGACTAGGGATATGTCTATGTCGAAGTACGTGGCCGAGTTAAACATGCTATCGAAGTACGGTCTATCTTTTATCGATACCTCGCTCAAGAAGAAGAAGACGTTACTATGGGCTTGGATGATTTTACTGGAGAGAAGCTAATAGGGCATATTGATGAGCCTTTTGAGAGGCGGCGGAGAAGGCTCTTCGACATAAGTTTTTATATCCAAAGCCTAATTCGGCTGTTGCTCCCAAGGATGATCCGAAGTTGCAAGCTGGTGGAGGAGGCAAGAGAAAGTGGGATGATAACAAAAGGAAGAAGTGGTTTTAAAAGGGTGGCCAAAAGAAGCGTAAGTGGGAGCCTACTTGCTACTATTGTGGATAGAAGGGCCATTTTAGCAGAGATTGCAGAAAGGAGAAGAAAGGATACTTTAACTGCAACAGGCTGGGACATATCATAAAGGATTGTTTAGAACCATTAAGAAATAAGCAGGCTGTGTTTGCTTATGCTTTGAATGCCATTCTAGCTTCTTCGAGTGCTTCGTCGATAAAGAAGAAGGGGAAGAGTGTCATTATACAAGGTATCCTTTCTATTTCTGATGCACCTGGACGTGTTTTATTCGATACCGGGGCTTCACATTCCTTTATATCTGGTGATTTGGTAGATAGATTTGAATTGAAATCCAAGATAGTTGACCGACCTTTGATTGTCACAAACCCTGCTAAAGGATCAATAAGTGTAAGCATGGTTTGTCGAGATCTAGCCTTATCGAGTCATAGATGTTTGTTTTCTTGTGATTTCTTTGTTTTGGATTTTGTGGGGTTCAGTATTATACTTGAGATGGACTGGCTGAGGAAGTGTGTGGTATGGCTGATTGTGAGATTATGTTGGCATGATTGGGGATATGGAGGGGCAGATGGTAGTGATTAGTTGCCAGCTAGAGGATGGAGTTAGGGTCAGCTTTCTATACTCACTTGAAATTCCACGGGAGGATTTATCATTTGTTCCTATCGTAAGAGAGAACTTGGACATGTTCGAGGAGGTGATCGGTTTATCGCCACATTGAGAGATTGAGTTCTGCATAGACTTAGTGAGAATGTCAGATTGGTAGTTATTTCCTTGAGGAGTATGACACCTAGAGAGCAGAAGGAATTGGAGGTGCAAGTGAATGACCTATTGAGTCCAGGGTTCATTCGTAGGAGCATACCTGAGTAGGGCGCGCTCGTAGTATTCGCTACCAAGGTGGATGACCCTCTGAGGCTATGTGTAGATTACCATGAGCTGAATAAGGTGATGAAGAAGAACAAATATCCACTCCCACGTGTTGATGACTTGTTCGAACAGTTCCACGGTGAGAATGTGTTCTCTCTAGTGGACCTGGCGATGGGGTTTCATTAACTAAGAGTCGCGAAGAAGATTGTTCTCATTACAACGTTTTGTATGATGTCTAGATTCTTTGAGTGGTTGGTTATGCTGTTTGGGCTGACTAACGCACCAACATTCTTTATCGATCCTATGAACCACGATTTCAGGGATAGGCTAAATAAGTTTGCACTTGTGTTTGTGGATGATATCCCTGTTTATTCGAGGATGGAGGGAGAACACAAGGAGCATTTGAGGATTGTGCTCGAGGTGTTGAGGAAGCGCTGGTTAAAGGCAAACTTTTCAAAGTTCCACTTTCTAAGGTAGGAAGTGTGATTTTTGGGTTACGTTGTTTCTAAGCTAGGTATTTCTATAGATCTCGTGAAGGTGGCAGCAGTATAAAACTAGGATCGACCCAAGACCACTATAGATGAAAGGAGTTTTCTTGGCTTGGCAGGATATGTAGACATTTTATCAAGAACTTCTCTAAGGTAGCATCACCTTTAACCAACTTGACGAAGAAGAATCAGACTTTTATTTGGGACGCAGGGCATGAGTATACATTCGTGAGTCTAAAAAAGAGGTCGATAAGCGCATCAGTGTTATTCATTCCAAGAAGGAATGAGGCATTGATGGCATACATAAATGCTTTTGGTATTAATTAGGTGTAGTATTGATGCAGAGGGGAAAGGTTGTCGTCTACACTAGTCGACGACTAAAATCTCATGAGAGGAAGTATCCGTCTCATGATTTGGAGTTGGCAGCGGTAGTATTTTTTTTGAAGATATAGAGGCATTACTTGCTCGAGGAGACGTTTTAGTTGTATATGGACTACAAGTCGTTGAGTATCAATTCTCCCAGAAGGAACTTACCTTCGACAACAATGATGGTTAGAGTTCCCGGCCTCCTATGACTTTGACATTTCATATACACCCTTATGTGTCGAGTAGGAGACATGCTAGTTTGGAAGCATCATTCCTAGAGCAAAAACAGTATGAGCACAACCGTGATGGTTGGCTTCGTAAGGATGGAAGATTGTTTGTTCCTGATGTCGATGATTTGAGGGATGAGGTGCTACAGTGCCATCATTCGAGATTGACTATACATCTCGACAGCAATAAAAAATACTATGGTATAAGGCAGACATTTTATTGGGAAGGGACTGTGAAGGACATTAGGCCATTCATCTCAAAATGCATGAACTGTTAATTGGTAAAGGCAAAATTGAAAAAGCCGAGTGGTTTGTTGCAACTGCTTGAGATTCCAAAGTGGAAATAGGAACAATTTTTAATGGACTTTATTAATGGATTGCCGAGGACCTGAGGAGGGTACGATATCATTGTGTCATGGTTGATAGATTGGTGAAAAGTGCTTGATCCATACCTATCAAGTCTAGTAGGACGACATCCAAATTGGCCAAGTTGTATGTGAAATGGGTTGTGTGATTCCATGGTGTGCCGAAGAGCATTGTCAACGACAGAGACCCTTTGTTCACTAGTAGGTTTTGGAAGAGCTTGCAAGAGGCAATGGGGATGGACCTACATCTCAGTACAGATTATTACCCACAAATTGATGGCCAGATCAAGCAACTTAATTATATCCTAGAGAATCTCTTTGTGAGCTTGCATTATAGATTTCGATGGTTCATGGGACGATCAGCTACACTAAGTAAAGTTTGCATACAACAAAAGCTATTAGTCTAGCATTGGTATAGCACCATATGAGGCATTATACGGTCGACCATGGAACGCTCCTTCATGTTAGTCGGAAGAGGATGAGAAACTGATACTTAGACCAGAGTTGATTAGAGATGATTCGAAGAAGATCGAGATCATTCGGCAATGAATGAGAACTACTCAAGATAGACAAAAGAGCTAATTTGATGGGTGAAAACAAGACTTGGAGTTCTCCATCGGTGATATGTTGTTTGTCAAGATCTTTTCGATGAAGAATGTTGTTCGATTCAGTACCAAAGGGAAGTTGGTGTTGAGATTCATTGGTCATTTTTTCGATACTTGAGAATATTGGGAACCTAGCTTACGAAGTCGACTTACCTCAGAAGATGACAGGCATGCACAACGTGTTCCATGTCTCTCATTTGCGAAAGTTTGTGTATAGCTAAGGCATGATAGTTGGATCAAATCAGCTTGATGATATCGAGATTGAATCGGAAGCAATTAGAACTAATATAAGAGCGAAGGTGTTTGTACTTGGGAGACCGAAAAGAGCATAAGGGCCGCTTATCCAGAGTTCTTTACATGGTGAGATTTCTGTTTATTACATTTACTTTCACTTTCGATATTATATAGGGTAGTTTAGTATCTTACATGCTAGGGTAGGCAAGATATCATTACTTGCTTCTGTGCTCATGGTTGATATTTGATATGGTTGCTCGTGGATGTTCGGCATATGAAATAGCTATGTTTGATTTTACCTTGTTTGTATTGGGATTTCTATGGTGAAATTCCTAATGGTGGGAGAGTGTGACGACCCTTGTTTATGCGTTGAAGGATTATGATATATTATTTTTAAATTCGTATGAGATAGTATGACTCTATAACTTTCGGAAATTCCTTCCAGTGGCATTTGTTATGTCTAGAATTTCTCCAAAGCAAAGATGGAAATTGGAATTTAAAACTGTGTTTTTGGCTTAAGGGAGGTTTGTTTAGTGCAATGGGCTTGGGGTTTGGGATGGATTGCCTCGGGCGTGGTTTTGAATCGGCACCTGGCACCAAATGATATCCGATGATGCTATGTTAAGGGGGACTGGACTAGATTTTCTATTCGGTGTGTGCGTGCTCGAGCTTCTGTTCGGGGAAGACTTGGTTTGGTGCTTCTAGCGGTTGGTGGCTATAAATAGGCTGAGCCATCATCCCCAAATCATTTTTCCACTTTTCAAAAACATTTCTCCAAACCTCCATTTTCCATCTTTCCTCAAAAACCTTCTCTGTACTACTCTAAATCAAACTTGAATCATAGATTACAAGGGGATTCTCTAAAGATCTTCAAATTTACATTTCTAGGGAGGGAAAATAATCTCTTGGTTGTTAATTTTCGGTTTCCTTGATTTGCATGCAAAACTATACTTTTTGGGTATTTGGCGAGTGATTTATCATCTCCCGTCTTACTGTATATGTATTTATTGGTTTTAATATGTTTTACATCCATTTCAAAAGTCGAAATAAAATTTTAATGCTATTTCAGAACCCAACCTATAGTAAAAACATGAATAAATGGATTTTCGGTATCTTAGACATGTTATTTGGATGTTTGATTGCCTTGACATATGTTAGGATATGTAGCAAAACCGTATATAATGATTCCCATGATTGATTTTGAGGTTTGCAAGTTTGAGTGTTGTTTTGCGCATGTATGGTGTGTGTTTGTATATTTATATAGTTGAAAACACTCAACGGAGCGAACTAGAGGTATAAACCGTGAAACTTGACTTCGACAAATAGGCTCTAGAGCATTCGGTGCCATATTATTGCACAATCAGTGCATGAGAGTCAAAGTGTTGAGTGTAGCGATGGAACCGGTGCTATGTTGATGTGCTGAAGGAGCTACGGCTTTCGGCTTGTTGAAACTTGGTCCAACATGGGGTGGTCCAGTGGTTGGCTTTGGGATTAGGAAGCAATTGGTTCAGAGGTGCTTGACTCGGTAGATGTTGGCTCGGAAAGTGAAGGACAAAACAGGAAATCCTATCTGTTGGTGGCTTATATCGCTAGGAACTTGGTTCAGCTGGTGAAGGACCAGATTGGAAATCATGTCCGTTGGTTGTTGGTTTGGTGTTGAGGGAAGCTGAACAGGAAATGCTATTAAGTGGGATCATGGTTTCAGGCCGAAGAAATAGATACCTAATAGAACATAGAGTAATTTTTTTAGGGTGTTGGCTTTGGAGAAAGACTTGGGATTTGTAACGACCCGAAATTTTCGATCCCGAAAATTCCAAATAGTTAGAGAAAAGAAGAAAAGAGATAGAAGAAGAAGAACAGAAAAGAAACACACAATATCACATTCGCAGCGGATAAAATATAATATCACATAAATAATAGTTATACAAAGGAAAACTGTACTTGTCAAATTACATTTTAATATATCAGAGTTACAACATATTTACAAGCACAGGAACAGATAAATCAATCTATTTCAGATACTATAATATATCATAGCAGAGACTCTCCGTACGTTCCTGCTCTCCAGCTCGCCTCCTGAGCTCCAGAACGTCCTTACTTGAAAATCTGTAATACTCGGTCTGACCCGAGCATTACATCAAAGTAACACCCGGGTCAGGCTGGAAACCAACGTGAGTAAACTCATCTAACAAGGAATACAAAAGTATACAGCTTATATGCACCCGGGTAACTTGCATCAATATACAATTTCACAAATTGTCATAGTCATCACTTATTTTTCACATCAATTTCTAAGTACCCAAGCCTGTAAATCGAATTCAGTAAAAGCAAGATCTAATTCAAGCTTAAAACAGCTACAACCAGAAGTTTCAAAAATCAAGCTTTGCAACCTGATTCAAGAGTAGGGATTAATGCTTCAGCAAATCAAAGGAAGAAAACCAAACTGAAACTTTTAATTTAAAACAACAACAACATCAACAAACGAAGTCAAGCCAGTTCCAGATTAAATTCTTCCCTGTTTCTCTAATTTTCCCAGAGGTGAGTAAACAGTGCCTTCATCTGTTTTTTATTTTATTTTATTTTGATGCATGCAGTGAAACTTGATCTTGAATTGATGTTAAATGGTCTCTGTGGTTGATATCATAATTATATATGAATATATTTGGGTGCATGTCTGTTAACAGATCATAGGCTCTGTTCTCCTATTTCTGGGTGCAAATATAATTCAAAAATAAAAAATAAAAAAAATCAACTAATATTTCTCTGATTTATTATATATTATGATGTTTAAACAAAAGTTGTTAGAAATATCAAGGTTTAAATTTAAAAAATATTTTAGGTAAGAATTTAAGACATTTTACCCAGTATATATACAAGACAGTTAAAAAAACTTGATTTTACCAAAATTTCAACTTGAATAATTTGAGGATTCATATTTATGATTTGATCCACCTTCGCGAACTATGATTTTTAGAGAATGTATCGTGATTTTTAGTATGGTAATTTGAGAGGAATGTTTATTTGAACGGAATTGGGTCGGTGGGAAATTTCGGGCAACCCAGATGCTTTCAAGCTCAAGGAATCGGGTCGAAGAAGGCTGAGGTGAAGGTGGTTAAAGGAAAAATAGTGGCAGGGGTTCTCGGGGACTGTGATGATCAAAGGAGGGTAATTTAGGGTTTTAGACCCAGCATTATCGATGTTGTTTGATTGACTAGGGCGACGGGAAGGCAACATCGAGTTGGACAAGGGTAGGGGAAAAGGAAGATTGGGTATTGGTGTAGCTCTAGGCGAGGCAGCAGGGTTTCCTGAAGTCACCAGCGGCGACACGAGGAAGAATTAGGTAAGGGCTGTCATATGGGTGTGGCGATTTTGCTCAACTTCGATTACTAAGGGTTTTGGGAATTTTCTGGGGCCGTGAGCATCGAGGAAGGAGATGGTGGTTTGGGAAAGATGTCGGTGGTGATGAACGATCATCCAGTCGCGTGACTCGGAAATTTCGGGTCGTTACAGGATTGCTTAGTGGTCTGGAGAGTTGGCTCATCGTAAGGATGGAGGACCCTTGGATGGCTCTAGATGACTTTGGGATGGCAACTAAGGAAGTATGAAGAATTCGATGACTCAATGTGGCGAGTGACTATTTGCATCGTAAGATGGACCAAAAGGACGAGTTCTATGTGATAGCTTATAGAGTAGAACATGAGGCTGTGATGCTCATAAGCAGGACAGGGTAGCCTATGTGTACCCGAGGTAGCTTGTGTGTACCCATGTTTTTGAACGTTGGCATGTGTCCAATCCTTGGCCATCTGTGTGGGCATGAGTTGTGCATCTATGAGGTTTTCCTACTATCGGTATATATGCTACGGGATCCGTTATCCCACCTTTTGGCAAGACCGTGATACCAATCGCAATTCAGCCCGAATATCGGTTATACATAGGTTCACTATGGATAGCGATAAATTTGATCCGAATCCGGATCGAGCTATAATTGACAAGACATGACATGCAAAGCTATGAAAGCCAACAAGCTCAAGGGCAAGTCATCGCACTAAAGCCAGAAAAGGATTTATACACGACAATCCACTAACTAACTCCGGTTCCCAGAGTGCGAGCTGGAGTATAAACTTACAAATACGGGCTTGAAGAGGGTGGATCCGTCCACCTGACGACTTTGACCGTGTTTAAACCAAGTCCGAGGAGGATGAATCCGTCCATCTAATGACCTCACTTGTTCACTCAGGGTGGATGCGACCCGACCGTCCACGATCCTGAAAAAACTATGGTTCCCGCTGTGCGAACGAAATTCTAAAACTCAAAGCAGATATGATCGACCATCTGTTAACCAACTCCAGATTCCCAGAGCGTGAATTGGGGTATAAACATCAAAATAGGTGTAACCGACCACTCGTCGGCTAATTCTAAGTCCCCAGAGCGCATATTGGAGTATAAACACAACCCGGGTGTGAACCAACCATCCGTGAGACAAATTCGAGTCCCCGTAGTGCAGATCGGAGTATAAACTTAAAATGGGTGTGATTGATCACCCTTGAATCAATCTAGGTCCCCCGAGTGCGAATGAAATTCTAAATATCAACGGGTATGACTGACCGTCGTAAAATAACTTAAGTCCCCGAAGCGTGGACATATCTTTGAACATCAAACGGGCGTGACTGACCGCCAACATACAAGTGCAATCCTTAGAATGTGGATGTGATCACCAATGGATGAGCAAGTGTGATCTGACCACTCGAACTCATCTCTTTTCAACTTCATTTCAACTAAGTTAAACTTCATTTATCAAAGGCGGAAAGCGACGGCTCAAAAATCAAGTACCAACTACTGATTGAAACAATACAATATTGAGACTCAACTTAACTTTCGGTTATAACCCGAAGCCGTAACTTTGAAACTTAATAAATAAACTCAGGTCTGATTCAGAGACTAAGGCCTCACAAGTGCGTTGAATGGAAGTTCGAGCGCTAAAGCACTTAATCAAATAAACATAAAACTGTGATGAATACAAAATGGAATTTTATTTTAACTATTCTTTGAAAAAGAAGAATAAGTATAAAATCATTCCAAGAAATCCTACTAGTAGGGGCCGAACCCGCATCTATACACGGCTTATAGGAAACAAAAAGAAATTCCTATCTACCTACCAAAAAAGAGAACAAGTAGGCGTGTCTACTCCCTCAATTTCTTTATATTCTTCCTCGGCATTGACCCACTGGAGCTGCTGCTCAGGTGCCTCTTCGATCGCGTGCCTTTTGGTGGATAAT
This sequence comes from Allium cepa, assembly GCA_030765085.1. Classification (NCBI taxonomy): domain Eukaryota; kingdom Viridiplantae; phylum Streptophyta; class Magnoliopsida; order Asparagales; family Amaryllidaceae; genus Allium; species Allium cepa. The sequence continues at coordinate 367,476,737 of CM060939.1, forward strand.
CTCCAATTGGGGAAATGATGCTAACCTCTTCCTATGAACTTACATCAATTGGAATACTTTCAAGATGCGGAGTCGGAGGAATAAGAACACTCTTGATGTTAGAAGATGAGGGAGGCACACCGGTGTCGACAAGCGTACCACCAGGATAAATCATTCGCAGAGGAGTCGGACCAGGATCCGCCGTACCACCTCCAATACCACTGGCCTATGTGGCTGCTTCCATCTCAGCATTAATCTCCGCTATTATCTCTTCTTCATGAATTGTCTGAGCATCCACGGGATTTCTGCTTGTTGGGCCCGAAGAGTTAGCTGTGAATGCACCTGCGCCCATGATGAATGGTAGGTCGGTAAGAGGGTCACTTTGATGGCGAAGGAGTTCCTTCATCATTTGGTTGTCGAAAATAAAAATGCTTCCATGCGCTCCCTCAGTTGGTGCAGCGGACGTTCTTGTGGTTGCCTCCGTCATAAGGGCCTACTTCTCATGATGCAACTCTTAGGTGGCGGGAGGCATGGTCTGTGTGGCTCCTATCACTGAATAAAGATAAGAGAAAAGGCGTTAGTGACTACTTTGAACAAAGCTTTCAACTTTGAATAAATGCAAGAAATTGTCAGAATACCTTCCTTAGATTGACTCGTGGGGGGGAGGCAAAGTAGCTTCAGGGGCATGTATGCGAACTAGAGATAATTGCGGTTGATCATGAATATAAGCAGGAATAGATAAAGTGTTAACCGTAGGAGTAGATTCGGGCTAGGTTGGCATAGGAATTTCAGAGCTCGTAACATGATGCTCAGCGCCAGAACCCTCTCTAGCCTTCGGACGCTGAGTGCCGAGTCTCTCCTTTTCAAATATGAAAGTGGCATCATAGAGAACTCTTCTCCCATCCTCATTCAGCACCCGATTCTCTAATTCAAACTCATCTATGGATTCGGCTTAGTGCTCTGCATTTTCATCTTCAACCCAGCGTCCCCAAACATTATATAGATACACCAGGCTATCTTCGAGCCTGCTTAGATTTCGATGCTTTAGAACATTGATGTTAAATGTAAAGATAAGATCTTCAAAGTCAATCTCCAACCTGGACTCTGTCGGTCTCACTTCACTCTTAACCCTGGCTTCGGCTTCTTGAACCATTAGCGTTGTCGCGTCCCTCTTGCCCTTGAGCACCACAGCTTGCTCACATGCTTCCTGGGTGGCTTTATTCGCATCATCTTTTTCTTTGACAACTTCAACAAATTTCACTTCAAGCTCTTCAAGCTCTTTTAGCGCCGCATCTCTCTCAGCCAAAGTTATGCTGGTCTGGTGCCCCATTTCCACGACCAGGGCTAAGTGTGTGCACCTCATCTCCTCCATCTCCGGGTTTCCTCATCGGCTCTTTTATTAGCCTTCGTTTTTGAATTTCTCCAGATTCATTTTCATCGTTAAGCACTTGAATTATGCAGTCATTTTGAGCTAGATCGGTTCCTAGTTTCTCGATTGTCTTCGCCCGCTCAAAGGCCACCATTGATACTTTGTCTGCGGTCTTCATCCATTCCCTATATTGGCAATAGACATCATGAATGTAGTTGTGCATTATCTGTTCTACCTCATTGGGAATTCTCTTTAAGCACAGGGGAAATATGAAGAAGTCAAAGTAGATATTCGGAAAAATATTTTTTAACTTAACGATTCTAATCGCTCCTTCCCCTTCCCCGACAGGTTCTGTGATGGCTTGTTTAGTGACGATGGGAGTTTCAGTTTCAGTCCTCCGACGCTGTTGGTCAGGCCTTGGTGCTTGGGAAGGTGGTATTTGACGTGAGGTTTCAAGGGGTTGTTTTCCAAAGCCATAAGATTGTGTTGGACCTCTACGTGGCATGGATCGTGATCGGGAACGGCGACTGTACTGTCCCTCCTTCTCCCTCTTCCTATCCCTTTCTCTCTCATAGTTCTCCCTCTCCCGATAGGTTTTAATTTATTTGATGTTTTATATGTTTTTAGTAGTTATTTAAATGCATATATAAAAGTTGTATTTGCAAATATCGATATTCAATACCAGTAAACCTTTCAAATGAGATTTGAAATAAATAATTACATAGAGGTTCTATTTTATTGGAAACATTGTCTATGGTGCATGCTAGGACCAATCAATACCCGAAGAAAATGAAGGGATTGATTGATTAAATTAAATAGAAAGTAAAATAAGAAGAATGGGAAAAGATTTCTTTTATCCTATTAAAAACAAACCTTCTCATTTCAATTCCTTTTTACAGAAAATTCTTGCTTCTCCTCTCCAAAATAATGGCTGCCATCGTCTTTCTTTAAACAAAATAAAAACCAATGACATCAAATTAAATTAAAACAAAGACGATTCATCCATCTCTTGCAAGGCTTGGATGTGCATCATGGTAATCTAAGGAGAAAGCATAAATCAACATGTGACTTTTGGTTAGTTCTGGGTGGTATCTTCTATTTAAAGTGTTCTATTAAATATATTATGATTATCATAGTTTATATGTATATACTATTGCCTCATTTGATTTGAAATTGTTTATGTAATTTTAATCGTTTGTTGAGCGAACTGATTCGATTTTCAATTTGATAATCAAAATAAAGATTTATATATGATTAAAATAATGTTTCAAATATGGATCTATGTTGTAAACTCTCAAATCAATGTGTAATTTTTCATATTGGAAAAGTTTGTATGTACATGGTATTTGCATTATGTTGAAATAGAAACATTGTATACACTTGTCGGTACTTCACCCTAAATTGAAAATAATCATGCAATTTGAATACTTTATTGAATAAATTATTTTATTCTTAATCTAATAATTATGGCAGAAATTTACATATGACCGAAGCAATGTTTTGATAACGAATCTAAGTTTTAACATTGATTACATTAATATTCTAAATTAGTCACCCAATTTGTTGTCTCGAATGTCCTTGTTTAAATATGTTAAAGGATTGTTAATATATCGTGTTCCGCTTTTTTTCATTAAAAAAACTAAGTTTTATTTGGGTTAAAACTTTTAACTTACAAGTATATATGTATTTTTGTCATCCAATTCAAGTAGACATAAGTTTACAATTGCATCAGAAATTTTTAATGTAGCGTGAAAGTTTGTTTTGAATTAATTGGAATGTTTGGTTTAATCTTTACATGCATATGTTCTTATATGTGTGTGTGTGTGTTAGAAGGGGAGAAGGGAGGAGGGTACGTACGCGTGTGCTCTCGTGCGTAAATATAAACATTGAATATTTGTATTCCATATCGCCAAACCAAGATTTTAACCTTTTGTTATTATCAAAAAATTTAAAATTAAGGTAATGAAATATACATATTAATTGTTGTTGTTGTTTATGTTATTGTACCATAATAACTCTTGCATGTTAATTCAATGTTGTACAAACTAAATTTTCTACAGATGGAAGTTGGAATCAGTCATTGATGCCACCTTTCATGTCCTTCCCTATTAAACCTTTATGTGATTGCGTCTACTGTTATTATTGTTTATTTCTATATATTGTCACCAATTTACTATGCTCACTTTATGTTTAACAATTCTGACACACAATTAAAGTATGAATATATTTGACATATTCAAACTTTTTCATATCTCACTTAATTAATTTAGAATTAAATTAATAAAACTAAGTAAGGCAAAATTTAAAAAAAATATGATTTTATTAAAATAACATTAGATTGGATCTAAATTCTTTGGACTTCATAGGTCCAATAGATCCAAAAATAGTAAAATTTTAAAATTTACCCGTTTCGTTCGCTTTCTACTGGCTAGATTCCAACAAAAAGACTTAGAGCCGAGGACCTGAAAACTCAAAGTGGACACCAAGTGATTACAAGAGAAGAAACTTGAGGTCAAATCGGTAAAGGCTTGGAATCGACTTCGAGTAAGAAAAGACCCTTGAGTTTAACCCTTCAACTAGACAATGGTCAAGGAGGAGGAACGAGTTTAAGATCAAACATGGATCGTCGACCTTAACTTGATGTTGACAACAATCAAGCAACTACAAGACTGCGGTGACGTTTGCAGTGGCGAGATCAAGGCCGAGTCCTACCTAAGTTCGAGATTGTGAACTGATTAGCTTTGAATGAAAACGGTCAATGACGATTTGATGAAGTTGCTCTGGTAGTAACGGTGTTGAGATTGCAGGCGGCGTCACTAAAGAAGTCGGTGACGACATCACGGATTGGAAGAACGTAGCGGTTGGAAATCGCGATAATTTAGGAACTTAGAATATTGGTGAATGGAAGTGTGGACTTAAATTTCTAAGTACCTAATTTATACGCTACTCGTAAATCATGTCAGCACCCACATGTTTGACTACATGTTTTGCTTCATGTATTAAGATAAAAAGAGAAAAGAGAAGAAAAGGAAGTCTACCTGATTGGAATACGATGTAGCTTTTAAGGAATCGAAGACTCCAATCTTATTATGGAAAAAAGACGATTCAGTGACTATTTGAAGCAATAAACGAAAGCTCTTGAAATAGACGTGATGCTTCAAGATGACTGTTAGGCGATCGATGACCTTTCTGCAGTTAACATTTAATTGCTTATCACAATCCAAAGCATGCTTTGTTTCACAAAGCATATTTTGAGAGGCGAGTTTTATACAAAATCTGAACCAAATGACTTCTTGATGAATCCGAGCTTCAAAATGATGAAGGAATGGATCAATAAGCTCGAATGATGACAGAAATGATAAAGAAGAAGTATAAGAGGTTTGATAAGAATTTGCATATGTAAAATACTGTCGGTACCGACATGATCAATCATGTCGATACCAAGTTGATTTTTGATGTGGGGTCCAGTTGTATGGTAGATGAAGATGCAATGCACTTGGTAGAAAAAGTCACATAGAATTTGTGAGAGTAATTTTTACAACGAAGCTCGAAAACTTGAAAATTTAGATAAATATAAGAAAAACTTGAAAATGTAAGTTGCAAAATCATGTTGACACCGACATGATTTGATTTATTAGCTTTTCTCGTTTTTCGTGTCTTAAAATGTGGATCTGATCTCTTATTCGGTCTTCCACGAGTTACGATTTTGATGGATATATTTGCTTATAAATAACCTTCATTTGACAATGAAAAAAGATCTTTTCTTTCTAATATTGGATCGTTTTCTCCTCTAACCCATTTTAGCTGTGTTGTTGAACTCGAGTTTACATAGTTTTATACATCTGAAACTTTATAATTCGTTTGTACTCATGCACGATCCTTTGAAATAAAACTAAAGTGGACGTAGACAATTAATTTTAGACCGAATCATTATAAAATCTTGTGTGTTTATGTTTTTATTTTCAACTTTAGATTTATTATTTTCGCTTCTGATTGGTCCGGGATATTGTATCAATTTTTTGACCCACTGGCTGATTCCAACCACACCTTTTTATACTAGTTAAAACCAGCACAACAAAAAGACATTAGAAAACAAAAAGCAAACTTGAGTCTCATCCCTGCTTTCTTATTTGACCCCTTAACATTCCATTTTATCAGCACATCATTATTCGCTTATTATTTATTTTTGAAGTTACTTTATTTTCCTTTTTCTCCGTAATTTAATTGCCATTTCCTCCATATGCGACCAAGATTCAATTTTTCTCAGCCTGTTGTATTGAAATGCCTTTATACCTCTCCACAAATGTTATCTTTTGAGTAATCGAAGTTGTTGGGTGAAGTCATTTTTTGTTTCTCTCAGTTTGAAATCGATTCGCTTTTTTGTTTTTTACTATTAAAGTTAAGCGAGGGAGATCTGTGTTTTTTTTTCAAGTATTGTGATCTGGGTTTTGTTTATTTGGTACTATCGAGTACTTACTGCAATAAATAGAAGTGAAGATGACTGTCATAAGAAAAAGAGATCAATTTCCTATTGGAATGAGAGTGCTTGCAGTTGATGATGATCCAACCTGCCTCAAAGTTCTGGAATCGCTGCTTCATAGATGCCAATATCATGGTTTGTCACTTGTATTTTACTTTATGTATATTATTATGTGTTCTTTATGTTCAAATCTTAAAGAAGGAGCTTTATTTATTTATTTCGTAGCTTGTTCTTGTTATAGAACCGTTAAGGATCTTAAAATTGATAACTTACAATTTGGTATATATATCATCATGTAATAAGCAAAAGTAGCAATTTCGACTCTTTTAGGTATATCTGTTACAAGGTTCTTATGATCATGTGGTCTGGTTGTCTTGCACTTTAAAAGTTGTTGCAGAAGTCTTTTTTAATACCATCCCCCTACAACCAACAACAAACCCCCCCCCCCCCCCCCCCCCAAAAAAAAAAAAAAAAAACACCCTCTTCTCTTTTCCTTGTCCTGGTAATGATTTCCAATTTAGAGCTAGGTTGCATTTGATTCAAATAAGAAGTCTTAATTTCTGATATTAGGTCTGTCTGTTTAAAATTATCATTTTATGATTATTGTGTTTTTTTTACAATGTAATGCAATAAGTTCAGGCTGCTTTTGTTTTGATTGTTGTGTTTTCTTCTTCTTTTTTTTTTTTTTACAATGTAATGCAGTAAGTTCAGGCTGCTTTTGTTTTGAACTAGAAGTTTGATTGTTGAATATTCAGTGGCTTTAAGCATGCTTGTTCACAATTGCATGATAATTTTTTTTCCGTGTGTATGTGTAAAAACATAATTAAGTATTGATAATTTTAATAAGTATTACAAATGTGTTTAGTTCTGAATGGTTATAAAATTAATTAAATACCACCTATCACATTAAACATATTTTATGTGAAAAATAAATGAGCCTCAGTAAGCACTGCAAAAGTGCTAAATGCACAACAGTCATCATGAACCCGCCATTGTAATGAGTGTGGAATGACAGTAGTGGTTTTTTAGCTCAAAAGCAAGAAGTATTACATTTCATTTTACGTGTATTGAAGTTGTTAATGTTTATCCTGTACATTACGAAAATGCTTACAACTATTATATTACACAATAAACAACACTTAAAACTGTTGAAGTTTTTATTTTAAACAAATGCAATCATAAATGGTTGTAGAATTACTAATATAATTAACTATAGTGTACCAATATTTTTTGAATATTGCAGTTACTACAACAAATCAAGCAATTAAGGCATTAGAGATGTTGAGAGAGAACAAGAATCAATTTGATTTGGTGATCAGTGATGTGCATATGCCCGATATGGATGGATTCAAACTTTTGGAGCTTGTGGGTCTCGAAATGGATCTCCCTGTCATTAGTATGTTTTTAATATGTTTGTTGTGATATATTTGTGATGTATAGTATTGAACTTTAAATTGTACAGATGGTTTTGTCATGAACAACAATTTTTTTAACATAGATTAATTTGTGCCATTGGGAATCGATCCCAACATCTCTAGATAGGCAATCTAGAGACATACACTATTACGGGAGGATATCTTTAAAGCATACTCCGAGTAACTGACACAAGAATAACTTAGCAACTGTGGATTGAACTCTCAACCTCGTTGATGGAAGCCAACTTTCTCAACCAACCACACTATCCATGTCTGGCTCATGAACGACATTTTCATAACTAAAAAAGAAGAAGAAAAACAGTCTTCAAGTTTTTTATAGTTATATCGATTTTGCAATCTGTTTTGAGTCTAATTTGGTGTTTTTCATAGCGGCTAAACTGCGCCTACAATATTACCGCTAACCAGTATTGATAATAGTGGTAAGGCAGTTTGTTATATAGCTATATTTAAATTTAATTAAAACAAAAAAGCGTATGCTATTACATGTTCTAATAAACTTGTACGCAATTTTTAGATTACAATAAGTTTCGAGCATATTTTTCTTTTTTGGAAAGTGGAAAAAAACAAGAATTTTTGGTAACACTAGCTAGTACTTGCTAATTGCTATCAGATTGGAGAAAGGAGAATCATATCGACACCTATGTAATTAAAGTCTCCAATACCCTGCAAACGCGCTTATTGCTTTTCAACCACAGCACTCCTACAGCTTAGCTCTCTTAAATAGCGATTCCTTCTATCAATTTCAGTATACGAAATTTAGTTTGTCTAATCTCTTTTAAACTTAATTAAGAAAGCTAGGGTATATGCACAATTTTACGGACGAAACGCCCAACATTTAAATCGCTATTTGTAACGCGAAGTCACAACTGTATGGATCAAGATATTCTTGGTTTTGATATATTGAAGTAAACATTCTTTTTCCCACACCAATGATACATCACTAATAATAACTTGATTTTGTCATTTGAATTTTGTCTCATATATAGCATTTTGCGCCATCGCTCTTTTTCCTTATATTCCACTATAGTTTTATTCACATTCACCGCTATGGAACTCTTAAGCGCATTAACTGCACAAACCGCATTATATGTATGCATGTATTTGTGTGGCTGCGCGCGCGCATATATGTATGTATGTGTGTGTGTGTGTATATATGTATATGTATATGTATATATGTGTGTGTCATAAAAACAATTCTTCCAACGTAGAACTGAATCTTTTTAGGAGTCTAATACAGCCGTTTTTGCGTAATAACTAAACTTAAACTTACTATATAATTGGTAATGACCATTGGTAATATTGATAAATTATTTCATAAGATAGTTGTGTTGATAAACAAAATTGAGGAAAATACAAAATAAAAATCTTATCCACGTGCTTTAATATACAAGTATACTAAATTACAAGATTACACTAAGTTGCAAGCATTATACTATTGGAGGCATACAATATGAGAATAATCATCAATAATCATATGAAGTTACTTCTCATAGAGAGCATAAGCACTAGCAATTTAGATAAGAAAGTCAATTAATTTTAGTAAAAAAATTCTACCAAAGATATATTCTTTCAAAAATTTTTTTGGACATTTCATCAATCTTATATCATGTAAATTTTACAGTGCTTTCAGCAAATGGAGAAACTCAAGCTGTAATGAAAGGAATAACACATGGGGCATGCGACTACCTCATCAAACCTGTAAGATACGAGGAATTAAAAAATATATGGCAGCATGTGATCAGAAGGAAAAAACATGACCCGAATGACCAAAACAATTTTGACAGCGGAGATGACAGTGATAGAAATCAACTTGCAAACCCTGAAAGACCTCAGGGCTCTTTTGCAAATTCTAAAATTAACAGAAAAAGGAAGGACCAAATCGAAGAATACGAGGATGACGGCGAATCTACTTTGCATGAAAATGAAGATTCTTCTTCTCAGAAGAAGCCGAGGGTAGTTTGGTCGGTTGAGCTGCATAGGAAGTTTGTTGGTGCCGTTAATCAGCTGGGGCTTGATAGTAAGAATGATAATTTTTCTCTTCATATCTTGTTATAACATATAAATTTATTTTTGTTAATTATTGATATATTTAGGGTGTTTTGCTTCAGATAGTATCAGTTTGATTAGAGTTAGTTTTATGTTTTCATTGCTAGGGGTACAATTGCACTTGTTTTATAGGATTTTTGATACTGATATCAGTAGAAGTGTAGAATAGACTGAAACTAGGCAAAAACTTTAGGAGGTTACTATCGATAGTTTAACACTACCAGTTTTGCTAAGAACGAGAACTTTTTTTTTTACCAGAGCAAAATCATATTTCCGAATTTTAAAGCTTGTTTTGGTATTTTGTAAAAATAGGTATCAGTGAATTACACCGAAAGTTCATTTCACTTATAATTACTCTTGCTCTCTTTCCCAACTAATATTGTCAATAGTTGGCCCTTAAATTTGTTTGTTATAACAAAAAAGTAAAACATTACTCATATACTTTGGACGCCTTTTGGAATCAAGAAAGACTCGTGCTATTTTGATCTTATTTATGCCATCACTCATGGCCAATTTTTATATACTTTCATCAGTATACTACTATATAATAGTAAGGTGGTAAGGTTTCGGTGGGTTTTATAAGTCTTCTGTTAAAAACTCAGATACGAATCATCAAATCTTTATGATGGAAAATTGTCCAAATACTGAATCATCACTAATACTACAGCAATTTTGGTTTTAAATACAGAGGCTGTACCTAAAAGAATACTCGATCTCATGAATGTCGAAGGCATCACTAGAGAAAATGTTGCAAGTCATCTTCAAGTACGAACTCATATACACAAACTATTCACATATTTCTTTCATCATCTTCATATTTTATGTCTGCTAACACTGTTTATTAAAACAGAAATACAGGCTCTATTTAAAAAGGTTAAGCGCTGTTGCTAATCAACAAGCCAACATGGTCGCTGCACTAAGAGGCAGCAGAGATACTTCATACATGCCCATTGGATCTTTAGACCCGTATCCAAACTACAACTCTATCATCGGGTCCAAACCACTGCAGTCAAACGGATCCATCCCTAAATTGAACACCTTTAATGGGTTTGGGTTTCACGGGTTCATGCCTCCTACAACCCGTGGTCCTGTTAATGACATCACTAAAATTCAAGGAATGCAAGAATCCAGTAGAAGTTTGCTAGGTGGTTTAACTCCAAAGAACCACATAAGAATGCCACTGCCTTTGAACTCGGATCCATTTGAGGTCAATATTGGAAATTCTTTAAACTTTGTTGATGTTAACAGGTGCAATGACACATGGCAGAATGCTGCTGCATCATCGAATTTGTATAACAGCAACACAAATATTGCACCTGTGAATAATCTCAAGTGGGAGCAGCCAGTACAAGGGCAGTTTTGTAATTCCAGCGGGACGTATGATTCTTCATCGAGTCCATTAGTTTCGAATGCTCATATTGGAGATGTTAGCAGAAAAATAGATCTGCCTATCATCGGTCAAAGTAGTTATAGTTCTCCGTTATCTATTCATGATTATAAACCGGAGCAGTTAAGTTACAAGGATGATCAGTTATTTGTCGATACAAAATTATCAAATGGGTTTGTCTCAAGTAATTTTGGGCTTGATGATCTTGTCGCAAGAACGATGGTTAAGCCGGTATGCTCTGTTATTCTCTATGTTTATGAAGCTTTTTTATATAGATAGAAGGTATATATTTCAGTAAATATCATTGTTTAGAGGTATATTAACCTGTATAATAACAGAGAATTTTGTACATTATAAGACAAATTAGTATCAACTATCAACATACCCCTTTACCCAAATATGATCAATGAGATGGCACCAAATTAAAGATTTGTTCTCAAACAAGAGTTCAGTGAGCAGTATTCACTGAAATAGTGGTTCTTTGAATGGTGCTTCATTGAATTTGCGTTCTTGGGCATTGAACGGCAGTTGAGTTTGAATTTAAGGTATTGTTGTTTATTAATTCGATTGGTTATCATTAGTTACATAATTATTTAATTATGAAACAAAAAAAATCAAAATTTTTAATAAATTATAATTTGTAAATCATGACTAATAGTTGGTACAGAATAATTAATAACAAGTATTTTATAATTAATTGATTTAAAATAAAATAAAAAATTTAATGCTATAATTACTCGATATTTACTATATTAAATTTGATAACTAATCGTTAATGATTACTTTGAATAGCTAATATAAATAATTAATCATTTAAGATTTTAATTAATAATTTAAATAAAATAGTTAAATCTAATGAATAATAGATCTGGACCGTGGAATCTTATTGTGTTCACGCTTGGGGTTGGAATTAAGGGGTAATTCAATGACTGAGATCCATCGTGTCACCAATTTATGTCTCAATAGAATTTCCACAAAAATAGTTCTTACTAATTTAATTTATAACTAGAAAAACAAAATATGCGGCCTTACATCCGACTTAAAGATCCTTTTGACCGCAGATGCAACTCTTACATTCCGCTCACTCGCTCACAAGACCAAATTAACTTGTGCGATCATTTGAAGTCTGTTCTCATGTTCAAACATGGGGGTAACGATAATATCCTACGTGTTAATATTGTGTTAAATCATTTTCGCAGTCTTAAAGTATGCTGCAGTTTGATAGTTCTACAATTGATAATTAAATTCTACTATTCAAACGGTGGATGATATTTTTATTTTAAACTAGAAACTTTTTTTTTTTTGTACAACCTTTTCATTTCGGTCAGCGCCTCCATATTTACAATATATTCAGTAAATGGCTTTTTTGTTGTGAAACTTCTTATTGATAAGTAGTGTAAGATAATCTGATTTTCTCTGAAGTTTTGTAGTTGCAAATTTGATCAGATAGTTAATGAAAAATTATACACAAGCAAAATAATCAGATTTAAAACTAAACGACTTCCAGAACACATTGGCCCATTAAAACCACCTATAATACATGTTTATTATTGATGGGTTTCACTTTTTTTTTAATAAACCTTTGGTGCAATTTTAACATTCACCGCTCAACGTGCAAGCAACGTATGTGTGTTTAAAGGCGTGTTTAAATGCGACTTGTTAGATTGTCAATGGTGATGACATGACAACGAAATATTTAAATTTACGAACAGCATAAACATATTTACATTCTTTATAGGGCACATACTAAACTATCAACATACATGCATTTACTTTAGCAAATTTGAGTAATTCTCTCTTTCAATATTCAGGAGTGTGAAGATTTTAGCTTCATCGAAGATGATGTTGGATGCAGTGATCTCTATTCTCTTGGCGCCTGCATGTAAAATTATCGTTACCTAATTCATCATTGTGACTGCTGTGTTCACTACCTAGTTCTCACTTTATTTTAAGAAGCTACTGTAATTGTATTTAATAAGTTGGTTAAGTTGTGTTTTTCTCCACCGAGACTACCTTGTTCCAGATTTGTATGATTTCTGTTTGAAGATTTTTCGGGTCTTTTTTCTGGAATCTCTGGTTATGTAAATTGCTTGACTTGTTAGAGTTTGTTGCTCTGTAATAGTACGAATGGTTTGTTTA